>CM067216.1:208393424-208993424 GCA_034190945.1 Octodonta nipae
TGACTAGACTAAAACAACTTTCACTAAAGAAATAATTCAGAGCAATACTTATTCTTCCATAAATTTGTTAAACAATGCCATAATTACTAGTTTTTATTACCGCTGCAACTGCAAACTTATAAATTACTACCTAAATCACGTGGTATTCGGATTTACTATTTCGTACTTCGTTCATGCGATATCGCTGTTGGTTCGATGGTTTCTTGAGTACTTGATACGATAAGTAGTATAAAAACTGCTTTGTAGAACATTTATTATTCAGTGCTTTCATGTTTTATTTATTATAATGCAGGCAAAAAGTAGATAAATATGTTGTGTAAATTTACATTAGTCAGCATTACTAGACAAGAATTTATATTTGTAAACATAAAAAAAATGATAGATATCTTCAGCGTATATCCACGATCACTACAATAAAAAATATTGGGTTAGTGAATATGTTCCCAAAATTTTTCTTTAACAATTTTTATTGTAACAAGAACAGTTATAGGAACAAACTAAACAAATTCGTATATTATGATACTGTTTATAATCAGCTTCACCCTTTTCTCCAATTTAATGAAACCGTTTCACCAGAAGTGGTCTTGTATGTTCAAGAAGTTGTTAAACCAGACGTGTTTGCTGTTATTGTACTCCCTCAGTTAGTTAGTTCGAGCAGCAAATGTGACAATCCTAGGTGTCGCTACGAAACCATATCTTAGCACAAGCGAGAGAGTCTTGTGTAGCTTGAAATATGGAGTTGTCAATTGGATTCGGTTCAGTTGGAAGCACTATGACTCGGCCTTGTCAACTGGATTCGGTTCAGTTGAATATCCTCGCTATAGTTCCACTAGGTAGGGTTTCTTCTTGGGAAAACTCACGTCCAATTTCTCATCACCAGTAATGATGTTATACAGAAGTTGTTTCCTGTCGCTCCCTACCATCAAATTAGTTTGGTTTTCAAGGGCACCTAAAGTTGTTTCTAAATCACCATCCTTCAAAAATCACAATTAAGAATACAACCCTACTAAAGACACTCCTTTACTATAACGTATAAAGGGGAGATAAAACGTATGGAAGGCCAATAAACATTTCACAATGGAATACCTATGGTCATATTATGAGGAATGAGAAATATCAACTGCTCCAACTCATTATCCAGGGCACAACAGAAGGTCTCGAGGTCCGGAGAAACGTAGCATATCATAGCTCTACAATCTTAGACAGTGACCAATTTCGTACCCAACATCCTCAGAGGATAGGCATAGAAAGCAGAAGAATACGACCGTGGAAATAGTACTTCGGTCCTTAATATACATACCAGAAATGAAAAAGTAGTGACAAATGTGAAGAGACATTTGAAAGAACCTCAAGAAAACTCCTATCCATCTCCATTATGCGATTATGCGTGGTCTATAAGCAGTTGCATATACAGGGTGGTGGAAATATATAATGAGATGGAATTATTATAATGAGGATTTTAATAAATGTTAGAGAATTGAGTGCAATTATAGCTATACAGGGGTGTTAGAAAAAATAAATATGTAGGGTAGCCCATTAGCAGTTGAATTGTTGTCATATTAAATTAAGAATTACGAATTTGAACACAAATAAAGTTCTATGAATTATATCTGAAAAAAACTTGAATTTCGTTATTTATTTGTAGAAGCGAGATGTAAGACCGACATCTAGGATTTTCTAGGAAACTATCACACAGAGGTTCCGAATCTGGATCCGTTCTGTGTAATTGCTGTTCTCCCTAAAGTCCTAGGATAGAATGTCACAATAAAATTGTCATGTTACTTAACCTGCCAGAGATATTGACACAATTGGTCGAATTTCGACCACTGGGCGACAGCTAGTATATTTAAATTGATTAAGTCGATTCCGAATATTTAGTGGAGATTCATTGCAGTGCACTTTTACAGTCAATAGTGATTTTCAAATGACATAAAATTCAATAGGAAAATAGTCTATAAGCCATAATTGACATAATTTTAGCAGTTAATCCTATCATGTTGAACAAACGCTCATTAAAAAGTATTTCTTATTCTATACAACTTTTCTATTGACGGCATTACGATTTCTTCTTTTTTTCATTATATCTATAAGCACAAATATAATTATGCGTATTTTTATGAGTTTGTATTATTTAAATAATTGATTGCTACGAAATTACTGTTAAAATCTTCTCAATTATTCTCTATAATCTGATGGTACAACCGAATTGCTGTTGAATTTTATGTCGGAGAATGAGTTCAATTTTGCTCTATAGACTGGTAATAATGTCGATGCAATTGTTTCCTATTTTCTTCTTCTTGGGAGAAGCTGCTTTCTTCGCCTTCGGGGATGCCGCGGATTTTGCTGTTTTCGGTTTTTGAGCTTTTGGTTTTTTTTGTAGGGGCACCTTTTGCTTTCGAAGGAGACTTCTCTTTAGATGCAAGCGAAACTGATGATGACGATGAAGTTGTTGTCGATGGGGTGGATTTCGGAATCGAAATCTTCTTTTCAGTTGGGGCAACTTTCTTAGGTTTGGTTGCAGTCGTAGTCTTTTTGGCGGCCAGCTTCTTTGTCGGCTTAGGTTTATCGCTGGAAGCTGCTCGTTTTGCAGGTGACTTCTTTGCTCTACCTACAGCCTCATTTTTTTTTTGTCGCTGCTGGCCAGTTTCGATGCTGAAGCTACTGAAGAGGACGAAGCTGCCAATTTGAATTTGAAGGAACAGGTTGCCCCTGTTCCTTTAGTTTGAACTAAAACTCCTGATGCCACGCCTGACTTTAAGTATTTCTTGATGAAAGGCGCTACTTCTCGGCATCGACCTTGTAATTGGCAGCAATATATTTCTTGATGGCTTGCAAAGATGATCCACCATGTCTCTTTAAACCTTTGATAGCGTTGTTGACCATCTCAGATGTCGGTGGATTGGCCCTTGGGTTCTTGGCTTTTTTTCCTTCTTCGCCACTGTTTGGATTTGTGGTGATGAATTCGACACGGAAGTCGCAGAAACAGTCGAACTATGAGTTTCCGTATCAGCCATAATGATTTTTATTAACTCTTACGATAGTCAATAATTTGGTTGTAAATAACGTCGCACGTACATGCACATCTGTCTAGAGGGAATATAGTACTGGTGTATCTTTAAATAGCCGTTTTTCCGATATCTGGGTAACGATAAATTTCACTCCCTCCCTTTCTCATTTGGTAATCTTCATACCTATGTTGCTTCGGATTCTAATGTTTGCAGGTGATAAATATTTTCAACAATTGTATTTGGTCATCTGATCATGTTGTTAAAGAGACACTGTAAACATTTGTATATGGTCAATAAGGCTAAAAGTCCCCAAGACCTCTTTGCCTCATAAGAGACACTTCGTAGGAAAGAAGAAGAAAGTCTTGTACACAATAAAAAAAAACGAATTTAATTTGTAGCGAATAAAATGTTCGTTCTTGGAAAAAAAGTGTGAAATGAAAACTGTATAGCCGGAAGAGCAGAACAATTTACTTTCTGTTAGATTATCAGCTGTGCATCGATAAAATCGTTCAAGTTTAATTAAAGACCGTTGGTGTTATAAAAAACCGAAGTCTATTAATTACTCGAACAATGACTTCGAGCAAACTAGGGTAATGAAAGTATTTCTGTAAATAGTATCTTGAGGCGTACCGTTTTACAACTATTACGTTTTAAGATCAACGGCAGAAGATTTGAAACTTTTAATGGTAAATCTGATTACACCTTGGAATATTAGCTAAAACAACTCTCTATTAACAATAATTACCGAGGAATATATAAATAATTAGTTTTCAGATAACTTTTGGCTATAACCAATACTGGGTTATATATTAGATTTTTATTCATTGAACCATATAAGAGTAATTTATAACACAACACCAGGTATTTTGGGCTAATGAAATGTAGAAAGCGAGAGATGTAGAGGACCCACTTCATAACCATTTTATTTGTTCATGTCGATTTTGAATGTTCTTAAACACTATTTCAAGGCGCGAACGCCATTCCACATAATAAAACAACGATTTCATATACAGGGTGAGTTTTTTTGATGATCAATATGGGGATCTCGGAAACTAGCGGAGATAGAGCAATGGTTAAATTGGGAAAGATTTGCAGTTTTACTGGCCCAATTTAATGACACTTTCAGATTTTTGTAAAAAGTCATGACTTACTAGATATTTTGAAAAAACAAAATTGAAGGGAATTATATCCCGAATATGATTGTCATGTCTTCATTTGCGTGATAGCTCTTGTTTTCGAGATATGACACAGACTTATCTTTTTTGAATGGAAACCATTCAACGATATAATACTCGATATAGTTATTCATAAAAATGACGAAGTTATGGATGCTTTTCTATCTTATTTTCACTTTTAACGTAGGTAGCCATGAAAAAGTTTGTTTTCACTTTAACGTTTCCTCATTTGACAGTAATTCTATTAGTAGTGCTGAACTGACAGTCGATATTGAAAAGTTTTCGTGATAAAAAGGAATATTCTAACGAAGAAAAACTGAATATGGTGGAATGTTATATCATATGCCATAAAAATTCAGTTCGTGCAGCTGAGGAATACTTTCATAGATATTTTAGTCATCGTCAACCTGCTCTATGTACATTTAAGAGAATTTACGATTGTTTACGCAGATATGGATCTTTTACTAAACCACCAAAGAAAAGTAGCTCAAATAAATGTTTTGGCAATGGTAAATCAAAATCCATCTACATCAACTCGTGATATTGCGGCAGAAGCTGGCACATCTCAACGAACTGAAGATACTGAAAGCGCACAAGTTCCACCCGTATAAACTTTCAGTTTCTCAAACTTTACATGCTGGTGACGAACATCGACGTATTTTGTTTTGTACATGGTTTAGAGACATGTGCCTTGACAATCCACAGTTTCCATTAAAAGTGTTATGGTCAGATGAAACTAGATTTACTAACTGCGGTATATTCAATGGACACAATGAGCATATCTGGGCTAAAGAAAACCCTTTCTATGTAGAACAAAGACGATCCCAGATAAAATTTGGTTTTAATGTTTGGTGTGGTATCATAGGGTCTACTATTCTGGGGCCTTTTATCTATGACGAATCACTTACTGAGGAGCGCTACTTGCATTTCTTGCAATACATTTTTCAAGACATGTTGCATAATTTGAATTTGAGAACTCATTTGGAAATTGAGTGGTTCCAACATAATGGAGCACCTGCCCATAACTCGTTATTAGTAAGACAACACTTAGAGAATATCTATCCAAACTCTTGGATAGGAAAAAATGGCCGACGCGAATGACCACCCCGGTCTCCCGATTTGGCAGTTATAGAAAATGCTTGAAGTTAACATTAAGATCTCATAAACAATGTTAATGAATTTACGCAATAATAATAAATTTGGGGAACGAATTTTATTGGTTACCCTTCAAACTTCCAAAGAGTCTTAAAATGGAACAAAAAGTGCCACAATAGATGCACTTCTACACACTTTTGGAGTGCCCTGTGCTTATTTCATTGAAAGTGAAGACCACTTCTGGATGATGGCTTATATTGACAAATGAAGCCTGATTCTGTGCACAATTTCCACTCTTATGTGTGTTGTCGTTGAATACAGCAGATTTTTTACATATCCGCAAAATAATCTATGATAATTAATTCTGGAGAACGCGCTGGCCATCAAACTTTATCTCCCCGTCAATCCATCAAATAGGAAAAATATTATTTATATGATTATGTACCCACCTGGAAAGTGGGGATAGGATCCATCGTGCAAATTCCACGTATCTTACAAATTTATAGAGCAACATCATGTAAAATCCTTTTGGAGATACGTTAACAACAAAATCGACGTTAGTTTTTTGTACCATAGGGATATCTGTGTCCCAGGAAGAGTTAGTTATAGAAATCAACGCATCTTGAATAAATCCGTCCTCATCTGTAAGCAGGACGTTTCCAAGTATTATTATCAGGTTTATTTAAAAACCAACGAGTTTAGTCAATTCTTGCTAGTTTTGTATATACGAAAGGGACGAAAAAGTCACCCCTGACGAATATTGTCTTTGTCCAAATCGATATTTCCAATAGACCAGGCGAATTACCTTTTTAAAAAAAAATTGTTGTAGAGGGGGTTATTACAAACAAGGGAAAAATAAATTCAACAGCTGAAAATTGGGAGGGATGATTTGGGGGGTCGAAACGAGGTGGAAAAAGGCATTATTGCGATTTCCGGCCAAAGGTGAGGTCCTAGAAAAAAAATTAACAACCTCAAAATTAGGTCAAGAAACACAAAAAACTGCATTTTTCGATTTTTATTTTTCGTTCCGGCAGAAATTGTTGTTTAAAAAAGTAAAAAAGTATTTCAATATAATTGAACTGATGTACTTAAAATGCATTCATTTATAATATAAAACTGATTCTTTTTGGCCAACAAATACTATTAATGAACAATTAAACAGCTCTTTAAAAGATTTATCCGTTAGGGCTATTACATGGTTAAAGGCACCTTTCACAGTCATTGTTTATAGTACAAACAATTCGATTAAAAATTAACCGTTATCCTTGAGAATATCAATAAACGTACAACTTCCATGAACATTTTTTAGTTATTACAAAATATCGTGCGACAGAAAATTAAACATGATTATATTGGTTTTTTACCCGGCTATTAAATTCGGCTTTCTACATGGTGAATGTATTAAGCCAGAAAACGAGACCGAGAAGAGGTAGGCGGTTATGGCGTTTGCATGCACCTGGTGCATAGTCGATTATGTAACCAAAGAAAGGAATAGTCCGAAATACGAGCAACCTTGATACTAAATGGTGGGTATCCGTATAAAACTAGATTAATGTCAGCGTGTATTATCGTAATCGATTATTAGTGTACAGTCGATAAATTGCGTATCGAAAACACGGCTAGTTACTTTGTACGAAACGTACTGGACAATAAAATATGTGAGTCACACTAACAGTTACACCACTAGGACAACATTCCATGAGATGGCAATGCATTAAAATGGAAAATTGATTGAAATAGTCAGCGGTTGTAATATTGCTTGTGTTCTCCCAGCTTATGGCGGCACTTCACTTGGTGTTAGCGTATTTTTGTTTCGTATCGCTATATTCGTCAAAATATTTGATGTATTCGCAAATATTCCAAACGTGCCATCCACACATATCGCAAAACACTCAAACATGCCAAATATGTTTGAACACCAGTAAACTCTACATGGATGCGTTGCAATAGCAGCTTATTTGTACTATGCTCCTTGTTATCATTACATGATATATCTACATAACGAAGTCATTAAAAAATATTTTGTTTTCATTTTTATGACTGCTATGTTTGGGGTCCCAAATGCAAAGATGCATTTGATACAACTCCAGAAACGTTTTGGTCTGACTAGTGCATTTTGCCACAAACACCACTTGTCATCAAAAAACAACACTAGTTGATCACGATCGAAGCGCCGCGTGCAAGTATGTGAACCAAATGTGGACTGCTAAAGCAAATATTTGGCTTATTTGACTCCTTTGATGTGTATTGAAAATCGACAACTGGACGGTAAGGCGTATTTGCTCTTAGCAGTATTCCACTTATTCGTTCAAATAAGACAAAAATAGCCTCTCTACACATCACCGTTTTTAGACAAATATAACAAATTTACGAATACGCTACACCAACTCAAGTGCCGCCTTTACATACAGTCCTGAAGAGAACATTTTTTTAGTAAAATATTTTCGTTTTCAGTCACAAATTAGTTTATCAAAATATCTTCCTACTAAATTTTATTGATTAATGTATTTCGTATCTCAAATTTTATAAGAATTTTATTTGGATTACTTGCATTTTAATGCAAATGAAATCGTCCTGGTTCATAAATGAAAAAAAATTGTTAAAAAAATCGAGTAAATTTTCAAAATTAAATCTCTCCTATAACTATATCAATTTTGTGCGAAAATAAAATACCGAAAATATTTGCGGTGATACAATATTGGAAAATGTAAATCACTTTTTAGAATCACATCAGAATATTCTTAAAAAATGAAGACAAAATAGTTGGCACAACAATTTTAGATTATACGTATTTTTTCAAGGGACATATTTAGAACCTGTCGTGTTTATTTGAATTCTGCTGAAGTAAGTGCTACAAAAAATTCACCATTATAATATGTTCTGTATCATATGAAAATCTTTACAAAGAATATTGAACACATTTCTACAATTACTGATAATTCAACAAATATAAGAAATATTCAAAAATACAATATTATTCCGTATGTTATAATACGTGGTCATCTCCAGATCAAACAGTAAATTTGACCCAAATCGCTACATAAGCAGTTGGTTCGTCGCCATCTGTGCTTACAGACATCTGACAACTGGGGACTCACGTGATTTTGAACAATGATAAAAATGCGGTTTGTTTTTTAACATGTTAAACCTGTTAACTAAATGGTTCCTTAGTGGTCAAGTTTTTCGAAATTATGTCTTGCAAACAGTTGGTGTTAAATTATATTATTTTTAAGAAAAGAAAGTTATAAGCATGTCTCAATCATGAAGATTTGAATGTTTTGATAAATTGGTCTATATATATAGGTTGAATAATTAACGGGATTCAGCCTGAAGGTGGGCGAATTAAAACTACGTGTTAACTCTTTGTTCTTTAATGAAGATATTTCGAATCTTAATGTTATTTATTCTAATTTGTTAGCGATGGATGATAGAATATCTCGAGGAATTAATCATTAAATTAAATATCTATTTTCTAAAGAAATATTTTTGAAATATCCTATAAAAAATTTATATTATTTGGCAATTTCATTCAAGTTACACCATTGCCATGATATTTTGAAGTATATCTATATGTCTCTTTGACTTCAATTTAAATTTTCTGTCATCCATATTAACCGTTTTCGTACATTTGAATAGAGGATTCTTTTATACTGTTTTATATTGGATTGCTTTATATTTAACCTCAAGTTTTGTAAGTATTTTTATCATATTTTCTAAAACATATAATAATTTAACCAAAACATTCTAGTATTGAACTGATGAAGAAGAGAAATACTTCGAAAGCTCTTCATTAAAGAACAAAGAGTTAACACGTAGTTTTAATTCGCCCACCTTCAGGCTGAATCCCGTTAATTATTCAACCTATATCGAACAACCAGCCGTTATTCCTGCGTATATATATATATATATATATATATATATATATATATATATATATATATATGCATTTTTTGATTTGGGTCGTTCAAAATGATAAAATCATGTTCAATTAACATGTTTTATTGATGACGTTTCGGCTATGTTTATGATCTTTTTTCAAATCTATTCTAAAACTAATTATAATTAAAAACTTATGAAATTATAATAAACAAACAACAGCCTGAGTAATTTTGAAGTTAAGTTTGTTCTGCTAATATTTTTACATTTTGGGACACTTGACACCAAACTAAACTAACGACAAATGAACAAATGAACGATACATCTCAGGGCTGATTTTCGGAATTTACTAATTGTTGGTTTATTTCAGTTTCAATTGTGCCTTATATATCTGGGACTTATAGAAAGATATTTTATTGAGCTTTTTCTGTTCGTGTGTACATACCCTACAATGCAGTGTGCTTTCATGTCCGTATGTATTATTATTGGTGTGTTTAGATAATGGAGGTGAAAATTCTACTTAATTTATTTATATCTTTTTTGTCGTTGATAGTAGTTTTGTTTTTGTGAATATTAATCATTTCTAAAAATCGCCCTTTTTTAAATTAGACTCTGTTGTAAGGATTTTTGCGTTTTTGTATTGAAATTTATGATTTTTTTGTTTCATAGTTACTTAGAGCTGTTTTATTCTTTTTATCATACTGATGACATTTTAATCTGTTTTCTAGATACTGAGATGTTTGCCCAGCATACAAAAAAGACAGAGTTTTTAGAAATGATTAATATTAAAAAAAATGCTTTCAACGACAAAAAAATTGGTTAGTTTTTCTCCATGCCAGGTAGTAATTATATGAAAAGAAGGATGTTTTGTATCAAACATCAAACTTATTATCATACCAGCTTCATATACTCAAAACCTAAACTGTTCAGATATTTAATCAGATATTTTACAAAAGGACTATTTATTTCATAAGTAGTGTTTAATTACTGATTAATTTGTCCTTTTTTACTTTCTAGCATTACCAAAAAAGCTAATTATTAACTACTTCTGTGAAAATATTAACAATACAATAATACATCTGGTTTTAAACATTTTCCAAAATAATCCTAGATATTTCAAGTGATTTTGCAATCAGAAATCTTGGAACAGTTATCTCCAAATATTTTAAGCTGAAATGTCTTCAAGTTTTACCCAAACGAAGGTAGGAAAATTATCAATCGGAAAACATTTAAAAAACAGAAACCTCAGAAAAACAAAGAATTTAATTGGTTGGTCGAATTTGAAAATGGTTCTGTGTGTACGACATTAATAACCTGAAAACCTGTACAACGAACATATTTTGTTTCGATAGAGCAACATACAAATACTAGCGCCAAGCCCGTAGCCAGCGAGGGAGGGGGTCTGGGGGTTCAAACACCCCCCGAAATTTTGAAATTTTTGGTTTCAAGATTAAATGTTAACCCGTTAAAAATCTTTTTCATAAAAATAAATATTGTATTAATACAATTTTATATATCCTGGAAATACATGAATACTTAATCATTCATCAAAAAAATTATTCAGGCCCTTCGAAAAAATTACCAAACTCATTGGAAAAACTTTCCTGGCTACTACTACTGAGCCTAAAATTTTGAAAAAATAGAAAATATAGAACGTTTCCCGATCTTTACAGGAAAAATAAGGAGAAACCATTAATATTAATTTTCTGCGGCAAATTATAGAATTAAATAAAAATTTAAAAATTAAAATTTTTTAAAACGCATCAAATGAAAGGTCTCATTCTGAGGAACACAAATATATTTTTTTCTTATTAAAAAAAAATTTAAAAGATATTAACGAAAATATACCAAAATTTACCAATACCCCCCAATTATCTCCGAAACTATAAAACGTAAAGTTTTGAAAAAAATAGAGGTATAGAGTCTGAACTGAAGTTTCCTGGAAAAATAAGGAGAAACCTCTACTTTTAATTTTGGGGGGCTAATTACAGAATTAAATGGAAAATATAAAATTAAAAATTGTTTTTAACGCATCATGTTATATATCAAATGAAAGGGCTCATTATGACGAAAACAAATTTAATTTTTTCATATTTCTAAAATAAATTAATTAAAAGATATTAACAAAAATATTTAAAAAATTACCCATTCCCCTCCCCCCTTATATCCAAAACCAAAAGCTGTAAAATTTTGAAAAAATAGAGGTATAGCGCCTCACCTGAACTTTACCTGAAAAATATGGCGAAACCACTAATATTCATTTTGGGGGGCAAATTATAGAATTATATGGAAAATAAAAAATTTAATTTGTTTTTAACGGATCATGTAATATATCAAATCACAGGGCTCATTATGACCAATACAAATATATATATTTTTTAATTTTTTTAGAATAAATATTTTAAAATATATTTAAAAAAATATTTAAAAAATTACCCATTCCCCCCTTTATCCCTCAAACTATAAGACCTAATTTTTTTTTTTTGTTTACAGGAAAAATACAAAGAAATCCCTAATATTAATATTGGGGGCCAAATTATAGAATTAAACGGAAAATAAAAAATATTTTTTAACGCATCATGCAATATATCAAATAAAGGAGCTCATTATGAGGAATACAAATATATATTTTTCATATTTTTAAAATTAATTTTTTACAAGATATTAACATAAAGATATAAAAAATTCTCATTTCTCGCTTTATTTCCGAAAGCATAATCCCTAAAATTTTGAAAATAATTAGGGGTACTGGGGCTCACTTGAAATTTATTAGAAAAATTATTAGAAACCCTCCATAGTAATTTTAGGGACAAATTATACAATTAATTGGAAAATAAAAATTCAATTTTCAAATGCATGATAATATATCAAATAAAAGACTCATTATGTGAATTACAAATATATCATATTTTTAAATCATTTGTTTAAAAGATATTAGCAAGAATATTAAACATCGACTTAATTCCCATTTTAGAAACAACACTATTTAAATTTTGAAAAATATATTTTATTTGTATTTTTAAATATTTTAATAACAGATTTAATAATTTGTAATTTAAAACTTGACTTATTTTGTCCTTTACCTTTCAATCTATACAGCCTCAAAATTCAGACAGTAGATTATAAAACGCTTCCCTGACAGTTTATTAGTAAAATAAAACTCTAATGTTAATTTTTGGGGGCCAAATTAGAAAACTAAATACATATGTATTCTTATAAAAATCAAGGAAATTTTGAAGGTGGTACGGAACCCTTAGTATGCGAGTCCAACTCGCACTTGACCAAATTATTTTATTTCCCCCTTATGAACACTTAGATATTTTGGGAAAATATATTACATACTCAAATACTCAACAACTGCTGTAAATAGGCTAGATAAAAAAATTTCGATGATTAGGTTTTCGAAAAAAAAAAACGGTTCTGAACAACTTTCTTGACTGAATAAAAAAAATAGAATGGCATACACTAAAAATTTCAAATTTTCGATTCAGTTTTAGATATAACCTTTTTACCTCACTTTTCAGACAGACAACAATGTATAAATAAATGCCTGGCTCACAATGTGCCAGTTGTAACATAAAAATTAGCTCATCTTATAGAATTTTATAGACGACGAGCATATCCAAGAACGATTATCTTCCTCATATGAGCTACGTAAGAGACCTGACATTTCCCTCATTACTTCATATGGTGCTAATGAAACATTTAATGCACTATCAAATTTGATGGAACGTTGGAACTCAATATGCTTGCTTGCAAATGTTTAATTACTCGTTTGGCATCACTCCAAATATAATACTTCCGTGTTGAATATATTTATGGGAAGATAATTATGTAAGTAATTGATTTAAATTGAATTGTAGGTAGCAAAAACCTACATTGGTTGATATATAAGATAGTGATGAGTGAAATTTGATTTTGATTGGAATATTGGTTAATATTAATAAAATTAAACGTCGACTGTCTTATGAGGTATAGATTTCTATTAAATATTTTTAACAGGAGGTATTATTTAATTTCCTTATATATCGTGGAACAAATCTAAGTACAATATGTCTGAAATCAGCAAAGCAGGATGTAGGTACATAATTTTTCTTCATTTTGTTTTATTATGTTTGTGTTCAGCAATTACTTAAAAACGGCTTGACTAATTTGGATAATTTAAACTGCATTCTATTATATAGTATGCCGAAATGGATTTTTCAATGACATTTCTTTATACCATATTTTAGAAAATAGGCAAAAAAATTATAACAAAATTTGGCAGAGATGAACGAATTAAATATTGTAATTATTTTCTTTCGAAATTAATTGAAATAAATTGAAACTGATTGGAAATAAATCAAAATATGTTTTCATAAGTTGGAATAATACAAAATACTTTCTTAATTTACATGAGCCAGCTGTCGCCCAGTGGTCGAAATTCGACCAATTGTGTCAATATCTCTGGCAAGTTAAGTAACCTGAAAATTTTATCGTGACATTGTATCCTAGGACTTTAGGGAGAACAGCAATTACACGGAACGAATCCAGATTCGAAACCTCTGTGTTATAGTTTCCTCGAAAATCCTAGATGTCGGTCTTACATCTCGCTTCTACAAATAAGTAACGAAATTCAAGTTTTTTTCCAGACATAATTCATAGAACTTTATTTGTGTTCAAATTCGAAATTGTAAATTTAATATGACAATTCAACCGCTAATGGGCTACCCTACATATTTATTTTTTCTAACCTCCCTGTATAGCTATAATTGCACTCAATTCTCTAACACTTATTAAAATCCTCATCATAATAAATCAATCTCATTGTATATTTCCACCACCCTGTATATGCAACTGCTCATGGTCCACGCATAATATTTTTTAACAGTTTTGAACCACCCGGTAAACCATTCTGTATATGCAACTGCCTATGAGCCACCGTATTTACTCTTTTTGTTTATGATATTTTTAACTTTCTTCTGTAATTATAATTCTACTCCGACCTATATTTCAGTTATCATATATATGGAACTCTTTGTGGGCTACTCTATAAATCATTTCCTTTTCTAACATTTTTTATCATCAGCCTGTATATCTATAATTCCTCTCACCCTATATTTCATCTTCCCTATATATACAACTGCTTATGGGTTACGAAATGTTTTTTCCATTTCCGCCACCCTGAATATGCATATCTGTTTAATATTTTTGCACCACCCTGTATAACTGTAATTCTACTGCACCTTCTATTCCAAGAACCCTATAAATTCAACGGCTAATGGGCTTCCCTATATAATTATTTTATTAGTTATAATTGCACTCTACTCTATATTTTAAACACCCTCTATATGCAACTGCTTATATGCCACCCAAGAAAAAAGAAGATTTCTAACATATCTGGAATTGCCCTGTATAATTATAATATGCAACGATTACTTTACTACTAAACAATAACAACGCTTGCATGCCACTTCCAGAAGTACATGCTCTAAGTATAACAGCATTGGTCCATCTATATATATATATTACTCAATGTTTTGAGTCTTGCGGCGGCGGCATATTCAGTGACGTTGACGTTGACATTATGGACGTAAATAATGAATTTTTATTAAATTTTAATTAATAAATGAACCAATATTGTAAATTAATAATATCATTCTGCACTGAAGGACGTCAGTAGCTACTAAACAAAACAAGAATGAAAAAATCGGTTGAGAGGCAGAGGAGAAAATGGTACCTAATCGTTTTGTCTTTGCCTATTTATATATAGATTTGGAAAAATTATTTGATTTTAGTAAATTTTGGACATTAAATATTTACACCACCAACCCCAACCATCTTATATATGGAAACTATATCCGCCTTTATTTTTTACACTATTTCGTAATTGGCAAGTTCTTTTATGATAATGTGATATAAATTGTTTCACTTTTAAGACTTAAATTTTCATACTTTCTCAAACTCTGTTTGTGTAACCGCTCCTTAGCCACTGCTAAAGCTCTTTAGTTTTTTTTTGCAGTATTTTCACTTATAATTTATTTTGTTGAACTTTAACATATTTTTAATTCTGCAACGAAATTAATATTTTATTACGGAATGGTCAAGAGTTTTACAAATTAATACAACTGGAGCAAAATAATTATGTTTGCAAATTACTTTTTTTATTTTATGTTACCTAGTTCTGCAAGGTAACCCAGTTACTCTAATTAGCAATTGGTATGATTAGTTTTAATTTCGTGCCTACATGTGACTATAGAATTGGTCAATATCTTCGGATCTTTGTCTTTAGCAAAGAATTTATTTTACCAATTAATAAAAGTAAAACCATCTCACGATTTAATTCACACTAAAGCTTATAAGTTAATTCATTAGTTAATACAGACTTTTTTATAACATAAAATTCAATTTGTATACTCATAAGATAAACCTGCTAATCGAAAAAAAACCAACAAAAGTCTATAGAAGAAAAACTAAACATATAACATAAAATATTCTGAAAATTACGCCATAACCCAAAAAGTCTTCGGTCAAGAACGGATATCTAGAGATTTAACACGATAAATATTATGAAATTAAAAATATAAAAATACACAAGTGTACTTAGTTTGATATTGTTGTTACAATGAATCAGAATTAATAAGGCCACAAAATGTGAAATCCATCTACAACACAACTATCCTGAGATCATTATAATCGTCTTGATGCAACTTTTTTCAATATGTACACAATGGCAGTTACTAGGTGCTATGTCGGGAGTGTACAGAGAGGTAATCCATGATCAGAATATTCATGGCTACATTTGACGGGCATTGTATAAAACAAAACAACCGCCATATATCACAACTCATGCGTTTTGTTTGGGATCGCACTGCACAGCATAGTTCAGGTTCAATAAAAGATCTCAGAACAGTAGCAATCATTCCCTATGCAACCCTCTGTATTTTGTGGTGTCAGTGGCTGTGGTGTTAGTGTCTTTCTAGAATGAAAACGATCTGTGATTCAAAAACAGCTATGTCTATTCGAAATCGATGTATCAACCGAATCACTAGCTCTTTTTACCAGGTTCAAATAAGACGAAATAAACGTGCACAACGTCTTTGATGTCATGGCAGATTCGCCACTGAAGATGGTTACGTTTTCATGAACGAACTGAAAAAAGAACGTTTAAAGAATGTATTATCTTTATTACGTAATCGTCAACAGCAGAAAGTCTCCTGGTTTTGACAAATTTTACATTTCTGCTGAATCATTGTGAAAAGCGGTTAAACCAAAGCTATGGACGAAATTATTGTTCTGAGCTTTACATAAAATGGGATATCAAGGTGTACGTTTGATGTCATTGACAAAAGCACATCCTAAAGAGCATCCATCATATATTTTTGTAGTTACATCCTATCAAATGATGAATACATACTCGAAACTTTGTGAGCAGCTTTCGTTCTCTGTACGAATGTTTTCGAAAGTGCTGCTTTTTCGAGTGCACAAATCCGAAATACGCCAAATTCAATACTTTTTAATTTGCGATTAATGCATATTTTATTTTGATACATTTGTAAACTAATTTGAAAACAATTTCAAGAAATATTTTGTTCGACAAAAATACTGTTTAGAAAAAATTGAAAATGGTATGCGAAATGTTAATTTTTCAATATTTATAAGTATTGAAAAAGGTATTTTATTCCTTTGAAATGACTTACTTCCATATTTTAATATATTTTAGATTAAAAATGTTGAATTATTCAGTCGCCACATGTAAGTCACACACAAAAATTAATCTGACAAATCGCTCGTTGGTTGCTATTTTCGTAAGCTACATGAATAAATGAAGATTTACCGCTTTTATATCCGGTTTAAGTTTTTGTCATAACACTCATGTGAACGCATTCCAAAATAATTTAGTAATTCATTACAGGTTTACTTCTTACTTTCTTTTTGAGTGAAAGGTGATGTTCAAAAAAGGTCACTGTTAACTTCGGTTAGAAAACTAAGTAATATATATTGTAATATAATTTTCTCTGTATTCATAGACAAAAAAAATTGGGGCAAACAGCGTAAAAATACATAGGTCACAAATTGGTAGCCATCATCCACCAGCAATGTCAACCAACGCCTTCGAGTTCGGGTCCAAAAAATGTACAGACATCCATAACCTCTGAGATAAAAAACACTCAACAACCAACAAGAAAATAAAAATCATCTAATAATAAAATATGATTCAAAATTTGCATATCAGTTGTTGACTTTTGTATTTTTTTTATTATTAACCAGAACAGTTACATTCCAATTTATAATTAAAATTAAAATAGTAGTATGTAACCCACAGATATTTACTTTGATACCTGTTTGTGGGGCTGGTACAATAAAGAACTAAACCTAACCTAATTAATTAATATTTAACAAAAAATTCTAAAGATTTACATAGAAATGCATATGCATATATACATATTCAGACATACACATAACACATATGTATATATAAATAGGCAAAGACAAAACGATTAAGTACCATTTTCTCCTCTGTCCCTCAACCAATTTTCTTGTTTAGTATCTACTGACGATCTTCAGTGCAGAATGCTAATATTAATTTATAATATTGGTTCATTCAATAAATAAAATATAATAAAAATCTATTATTTACGTCCATAATGTCAACGCCAAACAACTGAATGTGCCGCCGCCGCACCCAGAGTCAAAACATTGAGTAATTATATATAGAGGGACCAATGCTGTTATATATTTAGAGCAAGCACTTCTGGAGGTGGCATGCAAGCGTTGTTATTGTTTAGTGATAAAGTAATCGTTGTGTATTATACAGGGCGATTCCAGATATGTTAGAAATAATTTTTTTCGTGGGTGGCACATAAGCATTTGCATATGTAGGGTGTATAAAATATAGAGTATAGTGCAACTATAACTAATAAAATAATTATATGGGGAAGCCCATTAACGGTTGAATTTACAGGGTTCTTGGAATAGAAGGTGCAGTAGAATTACAGTTATACAAGGTGGTGCAAAAAATATTATACAAAGATGCATATACAGGGTGGCGGAAATGGAAATGCAACGTTTCGTAACCCATAAGCAGTTGTATATATAGGAAAGATCAAATACAGGGTGAGAGGAATTATAGATATACAGGATGATGACAAAAAATGTTAGAAAGGGAAATGATTTATAGAGTAACCCACGAAGAGTTCCCTATATATGATGATTGAAATATAGGTCAGAGTAGAATTATAGTTACAGAAAATAGTTAAAAATTTCATAAACAAAAAGAGTAAATACGGTGGCTCATAGGCAGTGGCATATACAGAATGCTTTACCGGGTGGTTCTAAAATGTTAAAAAATATGTGTAGTCCATGAGCAGTTGCATATACAGGGTGGTGGAAATATATAATGAGATGGAATTATTATAATGAGGATTTTAATAAATGTTAGAGAATTGAGTGCAATTATAGCTATACAGGGAGGCTAGAAAAAATAAATGTGTAGGGTGGCCCATTAGCGGTTGAATTGTTGTCATATTAAATTTAGAATTAAGAATTACGAATTTGAACACAAATAAAGTCCTCTGAATGAAAAAAAACTTGAATTTCGTTACTTATTTGTAGAAGCGAGATGTAAAACCGACATCTAGGATTTTCGAGGAAACTGTCACACAAAGGTTCCGTTCTGTGTAATTGCTGTTCTCCCTAAAGTCCTAGGATAGAATGTCACGATAAAATTTTCAGGTTACTTAACCTGCCAGAGATATTGACACAATTGGTCGAATTTCGACCACTGGGCGACAGCTAGTATAGATAAATGCGTATAGACACCTATATACACTCATACATACATTATTGTAACATATATCTTAGAAGTGAAGATAATTTCTGAATTACAATACTCAAGGAACAGCTTTTTTTCATATATTTTTTGAAATCCATTTAAAAGAATGTTGAATAAATGAATGGCTTTTATAAAACTGCTTTTACTACTAACTGTTTTTACTCTTATGGGGAGAATGATACTTTTATTTCTAGTGATACTTAATGAATTCAAATATTTACTTCTTAGGTTGTTATAGTGAAATGTTAAGGCATGAAGTGAATAGAGTTGTTCAATGTTTAGGGATTTTGATCAGGCACTATTTGATTTTTGTTATTTATTTTCAGTACTTTATTTTGCAAAGATTGTAATAATTTGATGCATATGCTCCTCTCTAGGCAATAATGCCTTAAGTAATTATTATACTTTGGAAAAGTGCATAATATAGCATTCTAAGTATTTCAGCTGGAAAATATTTGGAGAGTTTATGAAATACAAAAACTAGATATTTAGTTTTATTTAGTACGTAATCAACATGCTCATTCCAGTTTAATCTATAGTCAAAGATTATTCCCAGGTATTTACAGCTTTCTTTTCTCTTAGGTTCACTAGTACAGTCATTACCAAATGTCATAAAAACAGTTTTTTCGATATTTAAAGATGATTTGTTTGATGCAAGCCATTTCTGGATATTATTCGAGTGATTATTTATTTTTATTTCAACTCTCTCCCAAGCTTTATCAGTGGATATGACAGCTGTGTCATCTGCAAATGACACAATTTTATCTTCAGGCATGTACATCAACAAAAATTTAAGTACGGATCTATTTGCAAGAAGTCTCTTCTTTGTTTTCCTCTGTATTAACTTATTCTCTACGTTTAAATCATCCAGTGGATTCTTTTCAATCCATTGATATTGCATTTTTTATGTTACATGTTCTAAATTACACAACGTATTCTGAATTTTAATTTATTTAAGTTATGTTTGAAATGTTGTTAATACATGTTTAAGTGGTATATTAAAACAATTTTAAGTTATGCTAATAAAAAATACTTTTCGAATATTTTGTTTAATATGTACACCGTTTGCCAGATGCTATCGCCTAGAAAAAACTTATTAGATATTGTACTACTTCAATGCTTGGAATATCCGTAATGTCAACGTCATTGAGACTTCGCGGATGCTGAGAATCATAACCGAGCAAATATCAATCGACATAAATTTGTGAACTTGTATCTTCTTCTCAAGACATAGACACCCACAAAACGTTAGTTAAATATTGAATCGAATAGCATTGGGACTATCCATATCTTAGGCCCGTAATACACTCTCAAAGATCTTTCATAAAATCTTTTTTAAAAGATTTGATCAAACATTTTCTATTGAAAATGGGGAATATACTGGTATTACATTATAGATGTTGATACTATATTTGTCTATTTTAATTGCTAATGAAATACACAAATGAAAAATTTATATAGGTATAGAGGGCCCACTATATCATTTTAGTCGAGTACAACAATGCGCTTCATTATCTATATAGATATGTGATATGATTTTTAGCGCATTATTTAACAACACACAATATTGCTTCCATTTTTTTGATATGTTTATTAACTTTGCAAGTTCGGGTTTTCTTTGACAGTCTTTGTACATCCACACAATAGTACTAACAATTTAAATTGTAGATAATTAACCTCTTGTTTGTATTTTAAATATTAACATTATACAAAATCAAATTGTTCATACTCAAATAACGATTTATCTTTGATGAAACATCAGTTTTATTATTTGAGTATGAAGACCCTTGATTTTGTATAATATTAGATACAGTGGGACGCGTAGGTTGGAACAAATTCATTTAAAATTCAGGTGTTCTTTTTTTATAAAACGCTGGGACACGCCGGTTTTTTTTGGGCTGCGGTTTTTGTGATGATAAACTCATTTATACAAGGTGGGCCATAAATAATTTGCGACCATCAACTTCATTTTTAGAATTCCGTATATACAATATAGGGATACCCTTATAATATCACTGCCTCTGTCACATCACAGCAATTTTCTCCTCAACTACTGGACGGAAGAGGTTGAAATTTGGTATCAATGTATAGTTTGGTGACCAAATCAGGAGTACATATCGTAAAAGAAAAAAAATTAATTTTAGGGGTACTTCTGGGGGGGAAAACTAAAAAAATCGACCGTTCCCCCCCCCTGATCTCCGAAACTACAAAGACTAAAATTTTGAAAACAATAGGAAATATAGAACATTGCCAGAACTTTACAGTAAAAATAAGGAGAACCCATTAATATTAATTTTGGGGGGCAAATTATAGAATTTAAAAAATTTAAAAATAAAAAAATTTCAAACGCATCATGTAATATATCAAATGAATCGGTCTCATTCTGAGGAACACAAATATATTTTTTTCATATTTAAAAAAAATTATTTAAAAAGATATTAACAATAATATACTAAAATTTGCCCATTCCCCCCCCCCTATCTCCGAAACTATAAAACGTAAAGTTTTGAAAAAATAGGGGTATAGGTTCTGACCTGAAGTTTACTGGAAAAATAAGGAGAAACCTCTACTTTTAATTTTGGGGAGCAAATTACAGAATTAAATGGAAAATATAAAATTAAAATTGTTTCTAACCCATCATGTTATATATCAAATGAAAGCGCCAAAAGCTGGAAATTTTTGAAAAAACAATAGAGGTATAGCTCCTCACCTAAACTTTACTGGAAAAATAAGGAAAAAATCCTAATATTCGTTTTAGGGGGGCACATAATAAAATTAAATGGAAAATATAAAATTAAAATTGTTTCTAACCCATCATGTTATATATCAAATGAAAGGGCCCATTTTGAAGAAAACAAATATATTTTTTTCATATTCTAAAATAAATTTACCTACCCCCCCCCTTATCTCCGAAACCATAAGCTGAAAAATTTTGAAAAAAATGGAAGTATAGCCCCTCGCCTGAATTTTACGGGAAAAATATGAAGAAACCCTTAATATTTATTTTGGGGGGCAAATTATAGAATTAAATGGAAAATAAAAAATTATAATTGTTTCTAACGGGTCATGTAATATATCAAATCACAGGGCTCATTATGACGAATACAAATATATTTTTTTATTTTTCTTTAAATGAATATTTTAAAATTTATTAAAAAAATATTTAAAAAAATACCCATTCTCCCCGTTATTCCCCAAACAATAAGACCTCAATTTTTTTGTTTATAGGGAAAATATGAAAAAAGAATTAAACGGCAAATAAATTGTTACAAAAACCCAATAGTAATTTTAGGGACAAATTATACAATTAAATGGAAAATAAAGATTCAATTTTCAAACGCGATAAAAGGCATTATGTGAATTACAAATATATCATATTTTTAAATCATTTTTTTAAAAGATATTAACAAAAATATTAAACAACACTTTAGAAACTACACTATTTAAATTTTGAAAAATATATTTTATTTGTATTTTTTAATAATTTGAATAACAGATTTAATAATTTATAATTTAAAACTTGTCCTATTTTACCCTGTATCTTCCAATCTACAGAGCCTCAAAACTCAGACAGTAGATTATAAAAGACTTCTCTGAAATTTTAATGTAAAATAAAACTCTAATGTTAATTTTTGGGGGCCAAATTAGAAAATTAAAGACATATGTATTCTGTCAAAAATCAAGCGAATCCTGAAGCAGATAAAATAATAAGTCTATGTGTGGAAAAAAAGTGTATATTTTTTATAAATTTAAAACGCTCCCTTTAAAAGATATAAGGGTAAATATAAGAAAATGCACTCATTCCCTGCTTGCCTGACACTGGAATATTAGAATCTTGAAGGTGGTACAAAACCCTAAGTATGCGAGTCCAACTCGCACTTGACCAAATTATTTCAAATGAAAACATTTGTTTTTATTTTATTTTTGAATTCTGCATTGAACTAACAATCGTAGAATCTACATTTTGCTTAAACTGCTAATAAAAGTGTTGCTTATCAGGTCCACTATTGATAAATTATTCCTTTCTGTGCGCCCTTTACTTTTTTTTAATTCTGAAATTGTAGCTATAAAAACACACCACAGTAGCACAAACAATCACAAAATTACATACATTCCCCATTCTGAATAGAAAATATTTAATCAAATATTTGATATAGTATAATAAGTCATTTAATGAAATTTGTTCTGACATTCATGTCAAATATTTCATCAAATGTTTTATAAAAGATTTGATCAAAGGTCTTTGACAATGTAATACCGGCCTAAATATGACTAAAGATATATGTCAAAGAAATATTTTATAAAAGATTAGGTATTGCTCTATGAAATAGATATTTTATCAAACATATTTGATAAAAGATTTGACAATGTAATAGGGACCGTACTCTCCTAGATATCTGAAAAACTGGGTCTATATGCAGGATATCGCCGGGATTTCGAAATCGCATACATCGAGCTTTTGAAAGGTTAGACACTAAACAAATAAGTACAACAACTTTTTAAAGTTACAAATTATTAGAGTCAGTACTATTGTTACAATTTATTTGTTTTTCATTATTTATTAAAATCAAATCTTACTGCAATTGTCATAGTCTGGCACAGTCCTTTTGTTATAATATTTTATGTAAATTGAAATAAATTATTGATTTTCTAATTGCATTATTTTCTTTGCAGGATCAGGTAAGAGAGAACTCAACTAGCCTTTTTTAACGTAAGTAATGGGCTTTCATTCAAATATCAACATTTTCTTTAAAACAGCAACTTGTTAATAATATAAATAACAGCGCAACGCTTGCAGATCTAAATAAATATTCCTTTTTATTCCTCACATTCACAAAGATATTTCAATTTGACGCATCAGTGAATTTAAAAAACAAGATTAGCTTGCACTCTGTTTCAATAATAACTTTCCCTCTCTCTGATACACTTTTAGCGTAACATTGTCCTTGAAAGTGTCCCACAAAAGAAATGCATACGTTCGTTTCTGTTTGTTTGTAAATACTTCAACACAATTAACAAAAAGGCACTTACAAACAAATTGTTAATTTTTCTTTTATCAGCGAAAAGAACTATAGATTGAGTTTCAGTATAAACGTAATTAGAATCCATTGAATATTTGCCGTTACACTCTAGCAATTACACGATCATTAATGTCTGTTACTAGTCAGTTTTATAACGTTCTCTGAATCTATTCGACGCCAAACTATTACTTATTTTTAACTACTTTAGTTTTTGTCTGGCAATTTCATTTTATTTGTCTTCCTACCAACCTTTTCTTAATGTTGTTATTCTTCCGCTCACCATTTAGAATGTGTTTCATTGAAAATCACGAATTAGAAATTAATCTATCAAATAAAGTTTTATGCTAAATTGTTGATATGCTTACTAGGCAAAAGACCAAATTCATATGACACAATATTGAAATAAATATGCCTAGGTAAAAATTGCTTTGATCCTGTTTGTATACTTTATCATTATCTCTTTAGATCATCTAATAATAGTCTGTCATCATAATGTCTATCTCATTTACGACTTTATAAGACCATTCGCCCTATTCTTTCAAATTTCAAATGTGTACTTGCTGTCTAATGTCACATATTATATCAAATATGGAAACTACTTTCTTCCAAGCGTATTTAAACATCTTTTTTTTTCTTTTTCAAATCTACATGGCCCAATATAAGTACTTTGTCTTAATACCCAACTCCCAAACATACACATGAAACAGATTTGTATTGACCGAGCCTATCAGGTTAAAATATCAGAGATGTTAGTTAACACACTGGTTGATTTATATGACAAACGAGTCAGACCGATATTACAATACTTTTCAATAGTATGTTCATCTAACAACAAAAAAATAGATAAATACTAAGGCAGACGCTACCAAACTGGTATTTTTGCTTCAGTCAGTTCCAAGCCAACGTCTCTCGCTAACTTTGCTAGAACTTTCGATAAGCTCAACCCTAAGTGTACTTGGTCACCTAGGTCCGCTACCATGTTCGGAAGAGTACCCCCACGCTAACTTACTTTTACAAAAATATCAATTAAAGTCGGAATCTAACAACATGAAAGTTATTTGGTATATATTTCTAAATCTAAACACAGTATTAACAACAATGCAGTTTATGAATCCATTAAAAGATTTAAATATAAAAACTAACTTGTTACCCAAAAGAAGTGTGACCAAAACGAGACATAGGATGTC
The DNA here is from genome assembly GCA_034190945.1 of Octodonta nipae. Lineage (NCBI taxonomy): Eukaryota > Metazoa > Arthropoda > Insecta > Coleoptera > Chrysomelidae > Octodonta > Octodonta nipae. Next base: position 208,418,601 of record CM067216.1, read on the forward strand.
AACGTTTGAACAAAACGTTTCCATCAAAATGATGTTGAACATATTCACAGATTTTAACGTGTCTGAATCGACCAAATTTGGCAAAACCAAAGTTTTGAAGACCAAGAGTAGTGCTTGAGAACTCTTGAGTGTTTCAGAACATTTAGAGTAAACCATATGAGGATAAAATTTCAAGGCTTGATCATATGAATTCTTAAATCACTGACTAATGAAACTATTTTCAAGACAGATCGGAATTGATTGTAGTTATATAAATACTGAGACTCCAGCCTGCTGAAAGAAATTATAAAGCATTTATCGATGTTGAGAGGCAGATCGTTATCAATCGACCACTTATGAGGTGCATATGGATCCGATTGCAGTTAAAAATCGTCCGCAGAGAAAGCAATCCCTGTAAATAAGCTAAGATCAGCCGCAAAAAGAAGACAACTGAAAACATAACTACTTGGATGATATCATTATGAAACAGTTTAAAAGCAAAGGTCCAGGTTGTGACCCTTGGGGCACCCCAGGCAAAACTTGAATCGAGTTAGAAAAAAATCAATTCAAACAATCAATCTGAGTTCTACTTGAAAGATAAGAGCCTAGTCATCTGAGAAGATAATCCCTAATTCCAAATTTATAGAGTTTTTCATGAAGTTGGCCATATACAAAGGTACTAGATCAGGTCAAGAAATGGGATGATCTGAGACCCTATTTTAGAACATTTGGAAATTCTTCGATATCTACGTGTAAATTTAATAGCCAGGTCGGATAATCATAAGAGTAATTAGTAGGACCAGTAAATGGTAAAAGATCAACTAAGGCATAAAATGATTCAAACATATCTCAACGTTCCTGATCGTTGGAACACCACCTATCATGTGTCTAGGTTAAAGATATGATTTTTTTGCCCTTTTTAATTAAAGGCCAAAAGTACTTACCTTTACTAAAAAAAGCTAATTAAATATGTTCAAGTCGGTAACAAGATCTGAACAATGTCTTTTAAATTCAATATCATCCACTGATACTTGATTTTTCCATCTGCAATGAGCACCCTTTATATTACATACCGCTTCCTTAATATCGTTACTGTACTATTAATTTAACTGTAATATTACATTTTTTATGGATAATTACGTTTTTCTAGCCAAAAGTTAAGAGCCTGTAATAATTTAATATTAAACGATTTCTCACCGTTTATGCAATTTATAAGTCAGATGACCGTAAAATAGACTGATGTTTATAAAATTAAATAAATGCTAAATATATAAACGTCTTAGATTTACAATGAGTCGAATATTTGAGGTTGTTAAACCTATAAAAAAGTCTGTTGAATTTATTTAGTATCAATGTCAAGGTCTAGTTCGCAAAAAAATGTAACACATCTAACATCTATAAACAATGCTAATTTATGCCACACAATAATTTATCGATATACATTTCTTGTTATTATCACCAGCGCCAAATTATGGAAATATGTCCAGTATTTTCTATTTAATATGTTAAATTTATTCAATCCCAGATTTATTGAAAATACTATCATTAAGTCCAGTGATTTATAGATAGTATTAAATCAGTACCATAAAATATTTCTGGTTATGAGCATATTCGAAATAAATGGCCATAAATATATTTTCAGAAGGTATTTTAGGAATTTGAACGTCATACATGACGTCAAAATCGCTATCGATTCAGCAAATTAATATTTAATTTGTATCATGATAAAATTCAAACGTTTTATGCACAGGTTTAATACGTCACATACCTACTCTAGTATTCCAAACGAAATCAATAAAACTTTTAATTAATATATTGTTAGTCAGAAAAAAAGTAGCAAAATTTTATGCAAAATGAACATTAGATCTGTTTTTGCAAAATTTGGATATAAACATTCATTGTAGTAAATGTAAATAAATATAGTTGTGTCAAAATTTGTGAAAAATTATTTACGTACAAATAAAAGTTAATAACTCAAATTTTCTTCAGTTTTTGATTGATTTTTACAAAGGTTGTTTATGTTCAACAAATTTCTACACTTTTTGAAAATTAACAGATTTTCTCCAAAAAGGTAAATTTTACGGGAAAATATGCAGTAGCTGAATAAAATTTTATCCATTTCTGAAAAAAGTTAATGATCAGTCGCGTCCGTCTGTATAAATGCCTTAAGGGAACAACTATTAATTAGTAAGTCAAGTAAAGCTATTTTTTTAAAAAACAGAAACCGACTTAAAAAACTAACTAAAAAGCTCATTAGTTAAATTACTTTTGACGGCGGTTCCTGTTTTTTTTTTCAAATAATTTATGTTACATCTTTTAGTGCAATATTTGCTTAATTGGATGCATTTTTGATATTTAATTAACTTTTCCGAAATTGACAAAACTAAGGTATTTTACATATAAAAACAAAAAAAAAACATTAATTATTATACAATTTTTAGTGATATACAATAATTGGATGCAGTTTTCAATTGTAATAAACTTTGTTGATAACAATTCTAGATACTATAAAAAAATATTTCACTTTAAATCAAAAATCACATTTTTTGACAAACTATATACAGTTGAAAAAGTAACATGTACATTTATTAAACAATTTATAGTGATATAGCATAATTGGATGCAGTTTTTAAACCTTTTCTCAAACCGATTGAAGTTATGTCATTGAAAAAACATAGGACCACTTCGGGATCCCCATTAATAGAATTCAGTTCAAACGATCCAAATTCCTTGAGCCGGTTTCGAATAATCGCTGAAAATGTCTTTATCATGTGTAACGGTCAAAAAGTGTTTTTTTTATATCTCAGTTTTCAATATACTGTATCTACAAAATCGTAAATGAAAACCTTTCTGTAATCCTCAATTTGCCCTTTCGGGAATCAATTAACTGTAAAAACAAATAAGTTACGGAATATAAACTTATAAAGGCTGTTCCAATTTGAGGTTAATTTTTAAATTTTTAATAAAATACACAAATTATTTGAGAATGATCAAATCTTTTATTTCAAATGATGGTACAATTGTTTCGGTTTAGTAATGGAAAACATTATCTTGTACCTGCTGCTGTACGACAAGCTTCCAAAATTGGCTTTCTGGCATAACTGCGGTTCAATTACTTGAAAACAGTTAATAATGTTCTCCTTTAGGTCATCAGTTGTTTGTGAATTTTGGCATAGACCTTTTTTTCAAATAGCTCCATAGGAACAAATTTAGAGGTATTAGATCGCAAGATCTAGGGGGCCAATTAATGTTTCCTCTTCGAGCAATTATTCGGTTACCAAATTTCTGTTTCAAAAGATTGATTGTTTCTGCTGGTGAATGACATGTTGCACCGTCCTGTTGGAATCACATATTCTGCACATCAATATGCTCCAATTCATCCCACAAAAAGTTAGTAATCATCTTACGATATCGATCACCATTCCAAGTAACAGCATTTCCATTGTCATCTTCAAAAAAGTATGGACCAATCACTCCACCAGCCCAAAACCACACCAATACTTACTTTTTTTGGGTGCATCGGTCTTTCCATTATTTCTCGTGGATTTGCTTTACCCCAGATTCGACAATTTTGCTAGTTAACAAATCCACCCAATTCAAAATGTGCTTCATCACTGAAGATGATTTTGTTGAAAAAAATCATATTTTCAAGTTTCCGTTGTATGGCCCAAGTAACGAATTGACGACGTAAACCAAAGTCTGTTGGCTTTATTTCTTGCGTTATCTGAAGCTGGTAAGCTTTTAAATGAAGATCTTTGCGCAAAATTCTGAATAAAGTTGGAATGTTCAATTTCTGTTCACGATGACGAATTGATGTTTTTGGTTGTTCAACAACACTAGCAGTAACAGCTGCAACAATATTTTCTTCTGAACGTCCACTACGGTGATATATGTTTTGCTTTTTTCATCTTTTACTCCACAAATTTTTGAACAATTTTTCCAATGGTAATGCTAATATTTGACGGATAATTTTCTCTTCTATATTTAGTACGAAATTTTCTTCCAACTTCTGCACAACTTTCACCAAATTTAAAATATTTTTTAACAATAAACACGCGTTACTCAATCGTATATCTCTACATTTTAAATAACCGGAATATTCCTACTTGTCATCTGTCAAATAACATATGATATTCTTGTACAAAAATATAAATGGCGACAAATTTAAAAATTAACCTCAAATTTAGTTTGTAGTACTAAGTAAGGGGCAAAATTGTAAAAATGTGAATAAAAAAATAAATTTTCTATGATACACTACTTATTTCTTAACTCCCTTTTATTGCTTTTATTAACTGCTGTTTGATAAAGTTATTCTTTAGCGAAACGCTGTTTAGAATGGAAGTAGCTTCGGAATAAAGATAATAATTATTATGAGTACTTAATAATCGAGATAGGCCTTTGTGCAGACAAATATTTCCTTATTGGCTTGAAGTGATAGAATGAGAAAATGAAGGTTACAATAAATTATTCATTAAAAGAGGGCAACATAATGTGAAAATACGGCACAAACGTCATACATGATATAAAGGCGCTCTGTCCGCCTTGCAAACTTGCCGCGATACTCTTGACCGTGATTTGACATTGTCTTTGTGGTAGGACCAACAAAAAAATTAGGTCATTGTCAATTTCGGTTACCTTGATCGCATCTTCATGACAAAATAATTGTAGTCTTCAGGAAACTCATTAATTTCTGCGTTAAGCAGATACAAAGAATACGGTTATAATGGAGTGCGATTTGAAAAAAATGCGAGTGGCATTAATAAAACTGGCCTACGAGGTATCATCGGTTAAGCTCCAAAAAGCGTAACAATAGCTAAACCAAACGATCAGAATGTTGATATTGTTTATTCCGACAAAAACCACGCTCATCAAACAGTAGTTTCTAATTTATTAACCATAAATGGCACATTTATAAATGTTTTGATTGTTCGTTTGGGTTGTTAGTCCTCACACTGGACCTTGAAAAAACAGATAAGTAAAGAAAATGAAAAATCAAAAATTGGTCGAAATTGCCCGGAACATAAGTTGCATTCTTATAGAAAAAATTGGTCGTAATTGCCTGGTGTGTTCCAGTTGCATTCTCATAGAAAAACTCTCTCGCGTGGGTTGGAAAAAATTCATTTAAAATTTAGGTTTTGTTTTTTTGGAAAAACGCTCGGACTCGTCGGTTCTTTTTTGAACTGCGGTTTTTGTGATGATAAACTCATTTATACAGGATGGGCCAGAAATAAACTGCGACCATCAACTTGATTTTTTCAAATAGAAACATTTGTTTTTTATTTTATTTTTGAATTCTGCATTGAATTGTAAGTATTTTTCATGTACAATGTCCTATACCGAAAATTAACAGTTATTAAAAAAAATTACATTTCTTTCTAAAGTTAAGAAAACAACGGTAAAAATAAATTTTGATTGGTTTGAACCTATTTATTTTCTATTATAATTTTTATTTGCATACTTTTGGGCATTGAAATAGTGAGATTTCATTTATAATGATATATAATTATTAAACAATACTTGAGAAACAGAATTTGTAGTTTATCGCAATATCTACGGACCGGTACTTTAAATTTATAACCTAAAATAAATTTAAATTCCTGGTCAAAATGAGATCTTTAGCAGATTTTCAACTTCCCAACGATGGAGAATTGGCATTGTGTGAAATAACTGGTTACATTCATTCAATGAATCATATCTATGCAAATGTTAATAAATTTACAAAGACGGTCGCTCTGTGTTTTTACCTGTTGATGTATCTTTTTTAAAACAGCTCACTCCAATTTATTATGAACAAGGATTTTTTCAAGCTGCAGAATTAGCAGCATCGCACAGAAATTGTTTAGTAGCTACAAGTGCCAAATTTATACTGGATATTTCAAATTATATTAACAAATTCAGACTTGTATTTAATCCAAACTCAAGGTATAGTGGTCCCACTTTAATACACCAGTATTCTCAAACAAGGAATTGGACAAACAACACCATCAGATGTGTTACCTGGCACCCACATGGCAAAAAAGTGGCTTTAGTAACTTGTGATGATTGTGTTAAGATTTTTCATCCAGAACCAAATACTCCAACAACTTTATTGAGATGTAAGCTGCAAAGGCATGTTACATGTGCTGCATGGAGACCATTATCCAATACCCAGATTGCTGTTGGACATGAAAATGGAGTAATGGATGAATGGACCCTTTTTTAATGCTGGAGTTTTTAACACTTGTACTATAATTTTACGTCAAATAAGAAGTTGTCAAGTGCAGTTGCAAAATTTCAAAATATGGCACGTTTAACTGAAAATCAGAAATAAGTATATTATGCAGGAATGAATCACTAAGAACCTGAAAATATAGTTGGGCCAAAATAGTTGTGGTTTCTGATGAAATCGATAAAATTTACATATTTAGATACATACATTTAAACATCAACATTATCATCATCAACTTCATCATCATCATCACCATGATCACCATCGTCATTATCTTTGTGATTACCGTCTTCATTATGGTTATGACAGTCGGTGTTTTTTTCTTACATTCTCTTCCATTAGGCTCTACCTGTCCAATGTCTTCAACTATCCAATAAACTTTTATAGAGGTCTCACTCTCTGAATAAAAAACTCTAATTACACTGGTCTGCAACAAAATCCCCTTTCAAAAAAGTATATCATAAATGTAAAGATTTTGATGCTCCTTAGTCATTCCCTGGCTCCGTCAGTGCCTGAGCAGTATTCACTGTGACGTTTTCGCGGATAGAGTCATAGCTGATTTTGCTTTTTCCGTATTTGGACCGCGCCTTTTTTTTGGAATAAATTTATTTATCAAACATATAAACCAAACTTTCCGACGTTTAACACACACTTGTATCGGGCTTTTTCAAGGATGAGAAATGATTTAGTATATTGTAATGATGCTTCAGAGCTTCATGAAGAACTGAATTATGCAATTCTGGAGGTATTACTTGAAGAAATAAAATATTCTCAATACCTATCGAATATTTGTACTCACTTAAAAGTTATCTCTATATTTACTGGATTGCAAGGATGATACACCAGGTTATGCTGTTTTTTAGGTGAGTGGGACAGTCGCGCGAGAAACAAACCTTACAAAACGAAAACATGGCCACAAATAAAAGGCTTGACACCGGGACATAAAAATGTATCTCAAAAGCCTCTAGTGCCAAGTGACAAAATTGTTCTGGCACCACTTTAAATTAAGTCAGGACTCATAAAAAACGTTGTGCAAGCTATGGATAACGATGGTACAGGGTCTCAATATCTCAAAACAAAATTTCCTCGAATCAGGGACACAAAATTGAAAAAAGGGTTTTTTGTAGGTCCACAAATACGAAGTTGAACAAAGCGGAAAAAAGCTTGGGTAAGCTCTTGTAAAAGTGTGTCATAATTTTCTTGGTAATACACAAACGAACAACTACCGACAAATGATGCAATATGTCACTCAAAATGATTTTTTTGGACTCGCATTTAGATTTCTTTCCGGAAAATCTGGGTGCCATATCAGATGAGCATGGTAAAAGGTTTATGCATGTTGAAAGACGCTACAATGGAAAATGGGCAGAAGCAATGCTTGCTGATTTTTGGTGGTCGATTCGCAGAGAAACGTCAATGGAAACAATGAAAAGAAACAAATAACTTGAATTATATTACAATAATGAGAAACATTACTGATATTTCTATCACTGGTGACTGTAAAATTAGCATTTTTCGCTGTAAAACTTAGACCGTGGTCTTTTTTCACTTTTCTGTAATTGTTGTTGCTTTAATAATATCGTTTTTCAATTAAATGGACATTATATTTAATATCTATCTGTTGCATTTATTTGCATGTTAAATTTCGTGTTTAGAGCACTAAATATAAGGTTATTATGCATCAAAATAATAAGGAGAGAAAAAAATATTTTTTCTTTGCAGACCAGTGTTATAGAGTCGACTAGGAAAATTCATTCCATATTTCCACCCTCGAGTGTAGCCTATTAAACAGAATAATATTAAAATACGTTTAGAATCAACGATGGTAAACATAAAATTTTGAAGTCCGTTAAACTGTTAAATATAAAGAGAAAATGAATAATAACAGAACAATTTAAACACACGAATAAGAAGAAACCATATTAATAAAACCTTTAGTATTTGAGGATTAAACAGAGAAAATAACCTAGAATGGCAGTTTAAGAATGCTAAGAATTAGAATTTAGCCATAATATAATTGAGTGATACATAAAGTACTGTTCTGTCATATGGAACCCCCGCTATAACACACATATAGCTAATATTGAGAAAGTTCAAAATAAATTGCTTCGTATAGTAGCATTTAAAATGGGTTTGATCAGGGACAATTATCAATATAGTGATGTTGTTGTCAGGTGAACTTGACTGCCCTTCCTTACTAGACAGAATATCCTTGAATACGACAATGAGAACTCCGTCAGAACTCTTCAGTGTTTCATTTCATAGAACTAACTATGGATTTTGTTCAGCAATGACTAGGTTATTGCGTACAGCCAACCAGAACTACTCGCATATCGATGTGTTTTACAACTCCACCAATGTAATCAAGCGCTCGTTATAATATAATATTTAATGCTGCCGTTTGTTTTGTTTTGATGTGTTATCTTTTGTTCGCCACTACATGTATCTTAATTATAATTTTAATTTTAAGTAACTATATTTTATTTTGTTTTTTTGTATTATTTCTAAAACTTGAGTTCAATGTTAGTCATGTAAATTTTGGATTTATATGTTTTTTGTGTGTTTTGTGTTTTTTAGAATTAGATTTAGATTTAATGTTATTTACTCTAAATTTTATGTTTTTGTATTTTATGTAAATGGGGTTACCCGTATATAAGAATACATAAATAAATAAATATAGTAGCGGGTAAAGCAAACAAATAAAGTAGACAAAAAATAGAAAACCAAGAATTCAAGTCTCTTCTAAATTTAATTATGTAAATTTTTTAACCTAAGATAAATAAACAAATCTGTAAAATTTGACCAATAATAAGTAAGCAAAAATCAGGTCCGATAGTAGCATTATTCCACAGACAATTCTGATTTTGCTAAATTTCGAATATATAAAACCTGGTTTATCAAATGGCATCAGAAATTAATTATCTGACCGCTTTAACGTTTCATTAATGTTATCTAAACAGATCTTGAATATATCAAAACGGCAACGGTTATCGTAAAATACAACAGATTTTTCATAATTTTCTCTGTTCCACTTTCACTATTTTTAGGAACAAAACTGCCTTAAAATTGGAGTCAAAATTTGTAGAATTTTTATTATCTAATTTTGCGTGATCCGTTTGTTACGCCCACGGCGGTAAGTAATTTATCCGCATATCACGGGTTTACCAGCTGACAACAAATTTGTGTATACACATTAAAAACTACAAAGGTACACGCTGTTAAATATAGAGAAAGTTAACGGCAATTGAAAAGAGAAAACAGAAATTTTGAAAATTTGTCTATAAAAATGAAAGTATCAATTTTTTTCGACAGACGGTATTAATAACATGCCATTAAATGTAAAAAATTGACATGACATCTTTTTAGACATTACACATATTTAACGAAATTAAAAATAATTAATTATTCAAGATAAGTTGTATACCCACAACAACCGTATTTTAATAAGACACAAAATCTATCTTCTTGTTAAAATTTAGATAGATCCAGATATTATTTCATACTAAATACCGTGTAATTGAAACCATTATTGATTTCTGGTCAACATGGCGAGGTGTGCGCCTGTTAGGCTTAAGGTTAGGATTTAAGTTATAGATAATAAATTTAGTAAATTCACCGTGAATTTATCATCTACAAAACTAACTCATATAGATACTTTGAAAGTGATAAAAGACGCTCTTAGAGTGAATATTGATAGTGATAAGCCGGAAATCACAGGTCACCTGTACACACTATTCATGTGTCTAATAATCTACAATATTAACCACTTGTGGGTGGTCAATAAGATCAATAGATCAAGACCATTTAGCCTAAAGGTCACGCCTTAAGGCTATGGTCCCTAAGGGGATTGCTTGAAGAAGAAGAAGAAACCATTATTATTCAATAATTATTTTCATCATTTATTTTTAAAATAAACCACCTCCAAATAAGTAAAATCGTAAACAGCTAGAAACCAGTGAGATCAGCAATTCTTCTGTGGCAAATATTAACAATCAAATTTTGATATTCTGTCACAATTCTTAGATGTTCATGATTTGCTGCATTTAATTTTCTTATCTTCTAAAAAATAATAATTTTTTACACTATACTAATTATACTCCTCACTGGTATGTAATTTATTTAATCATGTTTCTTTTGTTTCAATCAATAATCAAAATTAAAACTATATTAATTTCCTTATTTTTTATGTTTCGGTTTTTTAATTATTTATTAACATTGTTGACAATATTGGAGCACATAGCACATACCAAATATTCTAATTATAGTCGCAAACATTCAAATTCAAATATGTACATTTTGGTTTAACCCAATTTTAACTGTTTAGCCAAAACACAATATGTATTCAGTAAAAAGTCATTCTGTTCATCTGTTTAATTCCTAGGATGTGCTCGTTGACAAAGAATTTTCTTTAACAATATTAAATTTATCAAACATTATAATTACAGATTTATATTGCCATTTTCATTATGTGGGGACCTGAATTCTTTGCAAGCCCTCATCGTCTATATATTTTACTTTTATTTCTACTACTACTATTTACTATGAAATTTATTATTATAATTTAACCAGGATCAAATAGGCAACCCAGAATACCAAATTACAGGCAGAAAACCATGAAGGAAACACTTGAAATCTTATCGTAGGTAAAATAATGTAAAAAAGTCGTAAATAATATGTTTGTTCAAAGACATCAGTTGCGAATAATTCCAACGGTTTCAAAAATTCTCCGCGTATCAAGCGTTGACACAGCCACTCGTCAATATCGGCTCCCGGAGAATTTTAGTAACTGCTGGAATTATTGGCCACTCGCCAGTAAGATCATACCTATTGTTGCAACTTATAATTTTAATTACTAATAGAAAAATTAATCACCGTAATAAAAACTAATTCAACGAACAAAAAAACGTTTACCAAAAACGTATTTCCTGTATGTACGATAAAAGAACAATCTACCTCTCATGTAATTTCTTTAACAGATCCCTCCTTAGATCAAGGTAACTTCGACAACTAATCCTTAAGTCAAGTAAGCTAGGTGCAACAGAGTGAAAAACACAAAACTCTGAAGAAAGTCTACAAAAATTTTAAGCAGAGATTAAACGTTTACTACATCTACCCAACCTAGATTTGCTAGGGGAAACTAAAGATCAGTTGGACATGCATAGTTTTGCAAATGGTATCAGAGATGTTGAAGTTCAAAGAAATCTAAGGTTTAGTGGCCTCAAAAAGTGCAATGCAGGCTTTGCTCTGGGCCGTCATAAACATGCCAAAGGTTCGAGCAGTTTCTTTCAACCAAAAGGAAACAGAACCAAATTTTCAGGCAGTGTTGTCCGGAATAAACAAACTACTAGAACCGTCACAAAGAGCTGACACCAGAGCAGCATGTTACCGTTGTGGACGGACAGGACAGCTCCAACATGACTGCAGAGTGAGGCTACCTGAACGATCACCAATCAGGGGTTACCAACACAACAAGCTCACCAACCAGGAAAACTCCACTCACGTTAGCATAAGGTGGCAAATACTGACCAACCCTCCATCAGCCCCAAGACAGTATCCATCCAAGAATTTTGCCTAGATAGCATCAGCCTAGTCATTAAGGGCATCAGCAATGGCCAAGCAACCACCATCACTTTAGATTTGAGAGTGTTTAAATTGTTTTTATTTTGATTAATTTGCAGTCTGTTCTTTTTTAAATATAAATTATGTTAATTGTATTTCCTAATCATGTTCAAAAAATAATAGGAGGAAAGGGAAGTTGTTATTTATGTATAACCTTTCAATAAGAGTTATTATTATAGATAAGATACATGGGCCTATTGCCTTAATAAGCCGATCCTATCAAATTTAGCCAACTATTAATAATAGACCTCACCATTTTCATTTAAAGAAGTTTTTCTATCATATTCTAACAAACAGAATTTTACTCAATCAACACTTATCCGCCATCTTGAGAATAATCTAATCTAACACACAAATCGCATGTTGATTACATCGGTGAGTAATACTGTGAACACCCGTAGCACAATTTTTTTTAAATAGATTAGGAAGTGGTGATGTCGAAGCAATAGTTCCATAGGAAAACCTAATGACTCATTTGGTAATTCTACTGGTTCATTACTTAATAATAGTTGGTTACTCTAATATTACTGTTGTTGTATGCAAATCATTCAATGCCATTTCATGACAAACTTAATTGATTTGCACTAACAGGTAGTTAATTAGTTTTTATATTTTTTTTTGTCTAAGCAAGAAACCCTTACAGAAAAACCGCAGTCTGGTCAGACTGATTGGGAGTAAGTAATATCTAAACTTCATTTAAATTCCTTACTCAATACTATGCTATAGTGTGAAATTGTACAATGAGGCCTAAAAAATTATGAATGTCCTAAAATGAACTCATTCACTTGCTCCTTTAATCTCAAAGGAATAATAATTATTCCCAAAATTTTTTTAACAAAACCGAGTAGCGTGTTATATCGCGTGCAAAAGGATTTTTAATTCTCTATTCAACAATAATTTTTGATTGTTGGATGTTGGTAATAAGAAAAAAACAATTTTTAATTGTGTAAAATAATTAATGGAGCTATAGATAGAAATAAAATGTGATCTAGTTAACAATACTAGCGTGTTATATCGCGTGCAAAAGGATTTTTAATTCTCTATTCAACAATGATTTTTGATTGTTGGACGTTGGTAATAATAAAAAACAATATTTAATTGTGTAAAATAATTAATGGAGCTATAGATAGAAATAAAATTTGATCTAGTTAACAATACTAGCGGTCGCCCACTGGTCGAAATTCGACTCTATTTCATGAAATTGTAAAAAGTATATTTTTATAAGAAACAGAGTTGTGGAGAAATCGGAGAAGTAGATGTAATGACCACAATTGTTCACTCATCTATTGAAATAAAAAGAAAATAAAAATGTAATCAAATATCGGTACTCGAAATATTTTTGACAAATGAATGACCCCCCAAATTTTTGGCTGCAACTGCTCCTGGCAAAATATTCGATATAACTGGAAGATTGTTCTTTGCAACCTAAAAGTTTTCGTCATTTGCGATTTCAATCAAGTTCAGGAATATTAAAGAAAAGAGAGGACCAACAAGCCAAGGAGAACTTAAATATTTAATACATTCTCTATTATCCGCTGTCTGACAATTTGCTATACAACACCTTCGGGAAGATTGTGACAATAATATATTAATCAAATAATTAAATTCACATTAAAAACAGAATATTTAATATGAAAGTTACTGCAACGCGTCCGAAAAATCAATACTGATCTATTACATTGACTATTTTACACTAAACAATAACAACGCTTTCATGCCACTTCCAGAACTACATGCTCTAAGAATATATCTAACGATCGCTCCCTCCGTATATTATTACTCAATGATTTGAGTTTTGACCGTCTGGCGGCGCGGCACTGTCAGTTGTTTGGCGTTGACAGTATGGACGTAAATGATGAATTTTTATTATATTTTATTTAATGAAAGAACCAATATTATAAATTAATATTAGCATTCTGCACTGAAGGTCGTCCGTAGCTACTAAACAAAACAAAAATGAAGACAATCGGTTGAGAGACTGAGGAGAAAATGGTACCTAATTGTTTTGTCTTTGCCTATTCATATATTGATTTAATATATTAGTCACCCTCTCCGAGAGGTCAGTGATTTCATCAAGAAAACGAGGAAATTTTATACCCAAGAGCTTAAAAGAAAGTAATTTCTATGGGGATAAACACCAGAACATTTTCCTTGAAATCCAATAATCGAAAACCATAGAGTAATCTCCCCCTTACTTACGCAGAGGAGTGCACCCCCCAGCTAAAATTTTTGCCACTCCCTAATACAAAAGCTGGGTACACCCTGACCTTAAGTATAATTAATTTAACATAGTTCATAAACATACATTACATATTGCATAGTTAACTTTCTTTGGCGCCTGATAAAGTAAAAACTTTTATTGAAGTCTAGTCGTGATTTAAATGTCATATTCTCTAATAGATATACCTATATAGCACTCAGATAAATTCTTGACATACTTGTTGATGCATTATTTCACTTCTATGAATTTAAATTGCTCCAGTTAATTTCCTCGAATGGCATTTGCCAAAAACTATTTAAGAATCAACCATAACTAAAGAATAGAAGAAAAGTTATTAAAAAGGTAAATGTATTAATTCAATAATTAGATTTCGCATGTATTATTGTACATAATGTGATACTGATCGGGATCTAAGATCATGCAGTTTTTGTGAAAGTTGTTTTCATGGAAGAATCGGTATAGAACGAAATTGGACATAATTGATACAATAATATGACGGCTTGAAAGTAGAATAACAGTCTGCCACAGATTAAAATTGTGATCTGGTTACACCAATACCATTGTAATAGACCAAAATGATGATGTCAGTGATCTTAATACGTTTGAGTAACTGACTAAAATAGTAAATATAGTAGTAGACAGTAATTACAGTCATTCAGGTAATGTGGTTCATTTTGGTATGACGAAAATAGCTCCAGAGTATAAACAAGAAATTATGGTGGACATTAAAAATTAAATTGAAATAATCACATACCTTACATAGAAAAAAAAATGAAATTTTTACTTAACTTACTGCTTTGCGGCTAATTTATTTTCGCGAAATCAATCACTGTATTGTATTTAGTGGCAACTGAGTTAATTGCAGTGAGACCTGTGAATATTCCTCTTTTTCTATCTTTTGCTTTGGTACTTTTTTTATATATAGTACAATGTTTCTTTTTTAAGTAATTTCTGAATGTATTAGGAGGTAAGTTATTGTTATTATTACTCCCTCCTCTTTGTAATAGTTTTATATACAAAACAAAGGCTTATACAAGCACTTATAGAAGCTAGAATCGGCCTCTAATTGATCTCAAGACCAGTTAATAGAGATAATGTGTTTTTAAACGAAAAGTGTAAAAATTATCTGTATTTTAAATTAAAAATTAATCACACGTTGAAATTAAGAGTGAGACATAGAAAACTTTGGACAATTTAGATTATTGTTTATAGATATTAAATTTTGCAGACCCATTGCGATAAAAGCCGAAGTCGTGGTATTTCTCTTCACAATGACCTTCAAATAACCTCAGTGTGACGTCAAAATGACGATGATGATTTTGTGCAATTCTAGTACTCCATCGAAAGAATTTTAGGCGAATACATAATAAAGGGTGACACTAACATTTCTCTGTATTAAAATACATCTGTTCTAATACTTTTAAATTAATTTTGAAGGTCAAAGGCCGAATTTTTTTACCATTTTTACCAGATGTACAATTCCTTACACTTTGATCTGCACAACAGATCATCGCGATTATATTAGGCTATCAAGAAATGATTGGATAATTCATATTTAAAAGCCTATAAGTGAATTAAAATGAAAACCGTTTAAACACCCTGTGCCATCAAATTTATGTCATACTTACTTTGATGTTTAAGTATATTTTACGTCATAGAATAATCTACAGATTACAGTCGAAACAAATGTTAATAGAATACAATTTAAACTATTCAAACTGATTGTTCTGTATTAGAGAAATCAGTGAAAATGTATTAATCTATTCCCTTAGTAACTGTATTTTGATTTTCTGGAACACAATAAATTTCACATTAAATAATAACGTACATAATATTCCTTAATACAATGCAGCTAAATCATCAAAATTCATTATGCTGTTCCTGGGTAATCCATGAGCATACCTATAAAAGTAGTTGGTTAAAAATTACACAGGCACACAAAAAAAAAATTTTGATCCCACATGCAAACCGTATTTTCTACAAGTTTTTTAGGTTGGTGAATCTAAATCTGGGATCAGATTTGCGCAAAAACGTCATGATCTTCTTTTAAAGGTCTCTTCGCGGTCATTTTAGGCCTTTTTGGCCAACATGAAAGTATAACAAAAAAAGGTTATTTAAAGGTCATCCGCGGATTATCTTAAGGTCAATTTTTTTTGCCTGTTGAAGGTAAATCCAATGTAATTTAAAATATGGAGAACCGGGGAAAAGCCATTTAAAGAACATATCAAGATTATTACTGGGTATTTTTGCTTCTTCTCTTCTACCTACAATATCGAACCTGTTTATCTTCAAATGAACGATGTAAAGCATTTTTATATTTTTGTACAAGACGTTTACAGTCACTTTTAACATATATAACATCCTATCCTCGTTGATAAGGACTTTTCATCTCTTCAATGTTTCGAAAACGTTCACTCCGCTCTTTACTACAGTCACCAGAGTTATCT
This sequence comes from Octodonta nipae, assembly GCA_034190945.1. Lineage (NCBI taxonomy): Eukaryota > Metazoa > Arthropoda > Insecta > Coleoptera > Chrysomelidae > Octodonta > Octodonta nipae. The sequence continues at coordinate 208,435,075 of CM067216.1, forward strand.
GAAAAGTAATCTAGGTTGTGGAAAAAACCTATTTACTGAGTAGCTGGAACTGGTTGCTCCAAATTTTCTTGTTATACCATTATGTTGTTGGCATAAAGAGGCCTAAAACTGACCATGAAGTGATCTTTAAAAGAAGATCCTGACGTGATATGGATGTGTAATCTAATTTGTGTCTGTGTGTGCATGTGTTATATGTATTTACAAATACAATGATCTTGCATTTTTACTTCTTCTTTTCTACCTAGTGTATCGATTCTGTTTATCTTCAAATTAATGATGCAAAGGTTTCTTACATTTTTGTACACGACGTTTAGAGTCTCTTTTTAGGATCCAACAGTTGCCTGCCATCAGAATAACCTCCTAACCTCCTTGATAAGGACTTTTCATCTCTTCAATGTCTTAAAAACGTTCACCCCACTCTTTACTATCATCAACTACAGTTTTCTGGAAAGTAATCTGGATGGTTGTGGAGAAAACCTATTGATTCAGTAGCTGGAACTGGTTGCTCCAAATTTTCTTATTATACCTTCATGTTGGCCAATAAAGACCTAAAATGACCATGAAGTGACGTTTAAAAGAAGATACTGACATGATGGGGATGTGGGATATATTTTCTGTATGTGTTATCTGTATTTACAAATACAATGATCTTACATCTTCGTTTCATTAATTAAACGCACTTTATAAGTAGTACCGCAAATCTAATAAACTAATTAATCAAAGTTGAGGCTGTGTAACCATTTTTGTAATAGCGTTACAGATATCCGGGCTTGCAATCAATTAGCTGAATAATGCGTTTCCAATGATCAAGTTTTTTTTTGTAATGTCAGTAGCACGCACACTAGAGCGGAAACGATTTCAAAGAGAATCTGCATAATCTTGTATTACGAATATTTCCTATCGTTTCACAATAATTCGTTTCGATTATGAATGCGTTTATAGATTTCTCATCGAACAATACAAATTATTATGAGCTCATACGTGATGATTACCTAAGAGGTTGTGAATGAATTCCTTTGACATAACGATAATAACATCATTAATTGAGAAAACGTACAGGTATATTATCTGCTTCAAGTACGTGCCCATTTCATGCCATCGGCATGTTGCGTTTCTTTATAATGTATGTGAAATGAAATAATTTCAGGAAATATTCATGCCTACACAAATGGGCATATATGACATATTTATCTTGAACATTTTTTTCATTTGGTAATTTTCACATCTCTTGCATTTTTAGATTTATTCTGTGAAAACCATGACAGTTCTGACATTTTTTATAGTTCGAAATTTTTGACATCTGGACATTTGAGATATAACTGACATTTTTAATATTTTTGATATTTCTTAACATTTTTGACGTTTGACACCTTGTCCAGTTTCGGCATTTTAAACATTTTTTACAGTTTTGTCATTTTTGGCATTCCTGACATTTTTTTCACAATTACGGTGACTTTGACATGCTTTAGTTATTAGGATGAGTTTTAGCAGTTTTGTCTTTTTGAATTTTTTATATTTCTAAGATTTGTCTTATTTTAGGTATTTGAGAGAATAATATTGTCAATTTTGTCAACTTTTAAATTTGTGTGACGTATTCTTATTATTTCGATCTTTACGTATAATATTTTTGTATTTTTTGTAATTTGTTTAATTCTGTAAATCTTTGCCACTTAATATTCTTTTTCTTTCCTACTTTTTTTAATCCTCTGTAGAATTCACCTGCTATTATTCAAATAGTTTCAGTTCCCATCCCCTCCATAATAAAAGATTCCCAAAATAACAAATAATGTCTCCATTCATTTCAAGAAAAGAGTCAGTTTATCAATTCTCATACAATGAATAAATACCCCTCCTAACACTTATCGGATTCATGATTTAATTCAATTCTAGTCGTTTCAGGTGAAAAACACATACAACAACTTTCACATCTGCATCATTTTTTTTGTTCCCTAAAAATGACTCAAATTCATCCCCATATTTAATAATTATTTTTATCTAAATTTTGTCACTAATTCTTTATTAATTTTATGAATTAATATCATAATTATCATATCATTTTCGGTTCCAATAAATACTGTTTTGTTTTCTTCAAAAAATACCCCACTTGCTCAAAAACAGAATTTTCGCAAAATGATAAAACTTGTTTTTATTTATTTTAGAAGTCTATATGTAGATTTACACCCGTATTACGTTCTACTTGAAGACATTGAATTCTCCGTAAAGGACTAATGAACCTCATCTGTCCCATTTAATATTCCAATTTTCACAAAATGACGCATCACATATTACTTCATTTAACGAAGAGATAATTGAACATTTATATGCGGAGAAGAGTATGTACACCTATTTTCACGCCTGTATCTCTTTTTGTTTCCCAGATTATATTTAAGTAAAAACAATAGACAACCCACTACCCCTGCCGCCATCATGTAATTCAAAAAATGTTAACATAATTACCTCAATTATCAAACGTTAATTGTCCAACCATGGAATATTATTTTAACTCTACACAATTACTCATATCACAGCCAAAATAATAACTACTGCAATAATAATTTATAATAACTGAAATATGTTTGTCTAAGAAAACATGTCAACATTAGATTCTTACATTCTTACTGATGTCAAGATTATTACTAGCAAATGACATGTCATTGTTCAAGTGTATAGTGTCCCTCTAGTGGTTGAACCGTAACATACCATTTACTAACTGTTAGCTCATTCTTAATATAATTCTTCTTGAATCAAATACACAATTCAAATTTTGAGTAACCGTTCTCTTATTGACCGTGTTATTACTTTTAATGAAACACATCTCTCTAATGTTTCGTATGTTACGTTTTTTCCAATGGCGTTTCTTATCTAAAATAACCAAGTAATCAAATAAAAACTGGTGCCCTGTATACATATGATGCCATGACAATGTTGTGCTATTTACAGATTGATCTTGTTCTGATAATAATAATTGTTCTCGATTCATCAATTCCTGTCTTCTATAATCATATTTATGTTTTGATATTCTTTTATGTAGACGTTGTTTGGTCTGTCCAACATAAAGTTTCCCACATTCTCACGGTATATTATACAGTACCCCAACTGATCAAGCATAGGTCTGAGGCAATAAATGCTGTTATTACTCTCAATATTCCGTTTTCTAGACATATAATCCGGACATAATTGTATCCCCACTATACATCTATGCATTCCCATATGATAGTATGTGAGCTAATGTGACAAAAACAGACCCCTTGACAACAGGGTTTTGAGCTGAAGCATATTCCAATTTTTATTGTAAACAATCTCCTGGAGATATTTCCACAAAAGTTACGAATCTACCGAGAACAGACAATCCAAAACATATCTGCTTGGACTAATATAAAGCAGTCAAATTAATCATTACATTTATTTATTTATTTATTTATTTAGCAATTTAGGACAGCAAACAGGCCGTAGGCCCAATACAGCATCCACAGCTTACTCTAGTACAATTACAATGGTTGTATATTATAAAAAATATAAAGTTTATACAAGACTTATAATAACAAAGAAAAACAATACAAACTTGATAATTAGAATTTGTTAATTTGAGCGAATTTCTTTAATTTGTTTTTTAAAGTGCATGAAAGTGATGTTAAATATATCAATATTTTTACAAAAGGATTTGTGTAACATACACATTCTGATAAAAGGCGAATTAAAACCTACATTGGTTCTAGAAAATTCGACAAAGGACAAATTGTTATTTGTTGTAGTTTTTTGAGGTTTATAAAAACACACTGATGATAACAGTACTGGACAGTCAATAATAATTAAGAAATACTTTGTAGAGAACTAGTAGGCCAGACTGTATTCTTCTATTGAATAAAGATATAATATTATATCTGTTTCTGGCAGCCTCTATATCCTCGATGTTATAAATGCTCTCAGTTTTAAGACTGAGAAATCGAAGACACCTGTTCTGAATTTTTTCTAATCTTTTTTTATGTATGTCGTAATGTGGGCTCCATATTACACTTGCAAAATTAAGTCTACTGTAGACATAAGCATAATAGATAGCTTTGATAGATTTTTCATTCCTAAAATCTTTACACGTTTTTATGATAAAGCCTAGCGTTTAGTTGCAAATACTCGCCACATAATCAACATGCTAACTAAACGACAACTTGCTGTCTACTATTACGCCTAAATCTTTTATTTCAGTTACCTTTTGAATATTTCTTCCATTAATATTATAGTGAGATGTTATTGGATTTAATTTTTTTATGAAAGTTATTGAACTACATTTTTTGATATTTAAAAAAAAGTTTATTTTCTGTGCAATATTTATGTAAATTGTCTAAGTCTTCTTGAATAAGATAGGAATCAGCCACAGAATGAACCTGTGAGAATAATTTTAGGTCATCAGCGTAACATAGCATTTTGCAAAATTTTATTGTTTAACTATGTCATTTATGTAGAGAGTAAAAAGCAACGGTCCAAGGTGCGAACCTTGGGGCACACCAGAAGAAACAAAATACGATTCTGAACTAAAACCATTAACGTTTACCAGTTGAGATCTATTATAAACATATGAAGCAAACCATTTCAACGGGTCACCATAAATACCTACGTCAGCGAGCTTATTTAATAATATATTATGACTCACTTTATCAAAGGCTTTGCCAAAGTCAGTATAAACAGCGTCGACCTGTGCACGAGTGTCTATTGCTCTACTGATATAATTAGTGTAGCAAAGGAGGTTGGTTTCTATAGACCGTCCAGAGTAAAATCCATGCTGATCAGAACTTATCTTATACTTTATAGTGTCGAATAAAGATTCAAATATAATTCCCTCAAACACTTTGTTGAAAATGCAGAGCTTACTGATGCCCCGATAATTTGTAACTGAGTTTTTATCCCCAGAGTTTTTATATATTGGAACAAGAATTGCCCTTTTCCAGAAATCAGGAAATTCACCGATATCCATAGATTTTTTAAATATCATTGTTAAAGGTATATACAGTGAGCTGGCAGATTTTTGGACGAATAATGATGGAATGTGGTCAATACTCGCACCTTTGTGCCTCTTAGTTTCTTCAGAACTATTTCTTCTGTTATTAAGACAGAGTTTACGGTTGCAGTAGTTTGAGAATTTTTTAATAGTTGTCTGTGAATAAGGTTCATATATGGATTTAAAGAATGAGGAGAACAGTTCGCAAATTTCTAGGCCATCCTTAGCTGTTTGATCATCATAAAATATTGCATTCGGAATGCCAGAGTTACGTCTAGTTGAATTTGTAAAGGTCCAGAATTTTTTAACATTAATTTGCATATCATCCTCAACCGATTTTACATATCTATTATAATCCTGATAAATCAGTATTTTACTCTGACGTCTAAGTTCACTAAATCGATTGTAATCAGTCTGATTTTGATGTTTTTTCCACCTTTTGTGCGATTTTAATTTCTAGTTAACGATGTTTATGGTGATGCGAGAATAATAATGTGGATATTTAGGATATTTTGATTGCGTTTTTGGTACATGTTGTTGAATAACTTCGTTTAGTTTATTATAAAAAATATTAATCATGTCATTTAGAGACAGCCATCAACTCAGTGTTAATATTGTTGTAGTTAGCTTTTTTGAAATTGGAGCTTTGAGTTAATGGATAGCACAAACTTTTGAGTGTTGGGCAACTTAAAATAAATTCAATAGCCGGGTGATGTGTATCTTCATCTACCAAGAACGATTCGCTATGTGCTATGTACTTTATTAGTGATTCACATATTATGTAGTGAATACTAGTAAAGGGTGAATGATTGTATGTACTTACACAAAATGTAGAAAACATTCCGTGTTAACCTTTCAAACATACACAAACTTCGTCTATGTGATGTTTTCGAATTCATTATTTCTATGTAATGTATAACCGATTTTTTAAATTTTAAATGGCTTCTAATTTGAATAAATTTAAATAGCATTTCCAAAGTAAGATAAGTATAATGAGAGACTTTTAATTATGCATTAATCCTAATTGCAGCAGAAATAATGCACTTTAATAGTGTTTGGAAACCGGGTCCTGGTAATTACTTGTCTGTCAAATAACACATGGAAATTTGCATCTAATGCTTCAATAAAAACATGACATTTATGAAAACAAATGTCATCTATTCACACACACAATGTACGGTATGTTTAATAACCCACGTTCGAACAATAATAAACACAAGTCACACAGAATTAAATGCAGATTGTATGGAGTATCAAATGTGTAATTATGGAGAGAACCAGAATGGCCACGTTATAAAGAGATCACGACTCACACCTAGCAAGGTCGCAGTGTGAAGGGTTAAATGATTTTATTTCGTTATGATTGTTAGGCGTAACTCAAGGCCTGATTATTTTGTGTGCAAAGTATCTCTTTGCCTGCTGCTGCACTAAAAGATATCGATATAGATACTTTTCAAACGGTTCTTATAACGCTCAAGTGGAAAAAGCAAGGTTACGATAGTGCAATATCAATACAAACAGACATCCTTATAAGTCAAGCGTTGTGTAAAATTTTCTAATTCGAAGGACTTGTGGTACTTGCAAATAAATGCAAGCAATAAAAAAATACGTATTGAGAAACTGTATTTGTTTTAAACCATATCTAAAATATGTTAGCCAGTTTTCTCGAAATCGGAGTTCTGATGATGATTGTAAGCTATCCATAATTTGACAAATAGTGATAAAAATAAAAATAAGCCACATAAAATACTCAAATTTTAGTTGACTCATATTCAAAATCACAAACAGTTCCGTTGTCGTTTCTTTGTTTTTGGCGGTAAGTTATGTTCTTATAGTCTAGCTGAAATCTCTTGTTTTGACTGTCCAACATACGTTTTATCCTAGTGTTCGTATGCTTTGTTGTATTCGGTTTTCGGAAAACCCGACCAATTCTGTGAGTTATTCGCCTAATATAAAATGATGATTGTATCTTCCTTTTTTACTTTAAGGGCTGTTGATGTACTTTTGATGTACACCTAGCAAAAGTCTTCCTTGATTGCTTTACTACGATTTGACAATATTTTATATTATTTGTTCTTTTCTGATACTATACCTTGTTTTTTTTTCAAGACTGGAGCCTTCATCAATGACATAGCATACTTATAAAATGGTAACTGAAATGATTACTAATAGCAAGGTCCAGTCCCAAACAGCCCATTATATAATTTATTATATAAGAATCCCTTGAAATTTGTAAGAACTTAAGTATTTAATAACTCAATTACCCTATTATGTTGGAAGGTCATGTACTTAGGGATTAGTGTGTTATATATTAAGGCATCTAAATATTTTGAGTTTTGGTTTACTCCAGAAGATGACATCTTAGATGTTGAAACGTGCGTAGAGTGAAAAAATAAAAGTTTGGTGTTAGGGTATATATCTGTAACACACCAAAGGTTCCACAGTTTTTCCAATAGACGGTGATGATAAAATAAGAAATATTTTCTTTAAATCGAGCATGCATGTTTGATAGTGCAACGTTCCAAGTATCCAATTTTGTTTTAGGTACAGGTATTTATAAGGAAAAATATAACTTCAAATAATTTTATTGGCATCTATGAGGCTTAGAGCATATATTTCTGGAGATTGCCTGCAATGCACAAATATCGTGACAAAACTAAATAGAGAAAGCAATAAAGGGGGCATCATATTAACTCACTTTGTTGGTGGAAGCAGCCAACGAACTACCCCCTGGACGTATTTCATTGGAAGCATCTCCCAATCTAGTGAAATAACCTCTTACTCTCTCTACTATCTCTTTTTAGTGTTCTCATGATAATTGAGGGTTGCAGTGCCTACGTCCAGAAGTATAAGCTATCAGTTTTTATACGACATACGTCCTCAATCGAGTGGTCGAATCGTTTCGAGAATAGGAGCCCTGGCAGACCTAATAATTTTTAGAGTAACCATTACCTTTTCTTCATTTACTTACATTTACACCTAAATTAAAATTTACTAAATATTTTCAAGAACTAGACCCATCATAATGAATCATTTATCATATGATCGGGCCATAGTAAAATTTAATTTTAATAACAATTTTTATTTAAAATTATTAAATTAAAAAATACTGAATAAACATATTTAAGAAGTTGAGTATTTTCTTCTACAGATTTACATTTTTCAGTCAATTACTTCGTTGAAATTACAGATGGTCATGCTGTTTGATTAATTAATTTGATATTGAAAAATCATTTTAATTCTCGGTTACAGTCTGAAAACGAAAAATGAATTAGGCAAAAACCAAATAAATGTAGTTCGAATTTATTTAACAAAAATAATGTGCTTAACATATCTGTGTCTCTTTCTATGTGTATGCGAAATCCATTTATATTAATAGCCAATATGAGTAATCAGCAGTCTACGAATCTACATAAAAAAATTTGAGATTGAAAAGAGGTTTCAGTATACAGATGATAGTTATAAACAGAAGATGTTAAAACCTCGCAGAGATAAAAAATGTAATAATAATACTTGTAGCTTATAAATATCTTTTTACGAGAAATTTTGCTTAACCATACGTCATATGGTATTTTTATACATAAGCAGCATATGCTATACTTGTCCTATATTAGTAAAAATAAATAATTCTTTGTCGCCGTTAATTTCACTTTTTATTGTGATATTATCTTAACAGCATCCTCCAACTGTTGAGACAATTCAGAAAAGTTTGTCATCTCTGTGATTTTCTCTTTATTTTCTCTTGTAAGTTTGTATTATTTATGTATGATATTTATTTAAACAGTTTCCTACACATATTAGGAAATTAGTCTACATTATGGTTTCTACCAACTCTTGAAAAATATGTTATGTCTAATAGTAACATGTCATTTAACAAATTATTTTGAACGACGCAGAATTTAATATTTTCTTATCTATTTACAAAATGTCTTAAATTTAAATAATGTATAATATTTATTTGCTATTTTGCACTGATTTCAAAGTTGCACACTATTTTTTGGCTTTATGGTAATGCGAAATTAAATAATTCGGTAATTTTGTTTAATTTAATGTAGTTAGATATATTAATCTAAATGAAAATGAAATCTTTAAGGTTTTTGTACTACATATATATTTTATTGTTCGGTAAAAAATACTCTGGCTGCATATTGGATTATTTTTTTCCGGTTAATATAGAATTACAAAAAAATGACATCGGAGGGCAGTAGCTTTACGTGAATTTTCAACTAAGCTGGTAGTAACTTCACTTCCGGTAATTTCACTGACTGTCGATTACAGAATTCCATTAGAATTACACGGAACGGCTCCAGATTCGGAACCTCTGTGTACTGATTCTCTTGAAAATCCTAGATGTCGGTCTTATATCTCGCGTCTTCAAATTTAACGAAATGCATCAAATGCATAAAGAAGTGTTCGAGAGGACATTCAATTGTGGGAAGCGCAACTGATGAAGGTTCCGGACCAGAAACAATATATATTATATTAATATATAATTTATATATTGTCTTGCGTACAAAGGAATGACACCTCGAAGAGAACATAGTTACTATGACCAAATTGTAGATCTCTCTAATTCTAAACTATTAGGACAATTCAAGAATATATGATTCTGATGACCAAACTCCCACTACCTCAAAGAGGATCTTCCTTTTTCCTATTTTGTATAAACAAAGACATCTGCCAAGCCCTATCCTAAATCCAATATGTTTCACGTGTCTTCTGTAATAGACGTAAGTTTACTAAACCATGGTACTTATAGAAAAACCTTCTCACATTTCCTTCTCATTTAAGCTATCCTGCCACTTCTCATAAATTTATAAATTTTTTAACTTGTTTTTGTTAAGAGGTATAAATTCCAATTTTTCTACATCAAACCTGTAAGCTATATTTAATTTTCTACCTATGTTAACTAATGTGTCCTCTCTGCCTCATTGCTCCCCGACACCAGAATGTCAAATCCAAAATTAGTCTCTTTGTAATTAAAATTAATCTCATGCCATTTTCCTTTCCTATTTCTCAAATCATCTGCACAGTACTCAAAGAATTTGTACTTGTATTTCACGACAATTACTGAATGCCATGAAATTTTTACACGTAATTTTACAAGGTTGGTACTACCGAAATACAAAAGTCGTATGGCATTGGTGGCATCATCTCGATCTGTACTAGTCTCGGAAATAAATGACATATAATACGTGCGACAATTTTACTCACAGCATGTTTATTGAGTCCAGTATATTGAATAATGAGTGCAAACACTGAAAAATATGATATGTCAAAGAAGTTTTAAATTTTTTAATCTAATCCAAACTTGTATTAAGACTTATATTCGCTTGAAAGAATATTTCACCGTGCACTTTGGCTAGCGCACGGTTAAACTTATATAGCTTCTATGAGATACGATATAACACGCTTCTAACAACAATAATATAAATATCAAGCACGTTGAGAAAATAACCAAATATAGAGATTTGGAATTTCAAATAAAGACTCAGTGGGACATGAACAACACACGAACTGTACGAAATGTTATGTCAACGACAGTACTAGTCCCAAAACATCTATTAAACAATTTAAAATACCTCGGTCTGGACGAACATCATTACAAACAAATGCAAAAAGCCGTCCTGTTAGGAACGGCCCGGACGGTCAGGAAATTCATGGGAAACTGCCGCCACTCCAACCACGGGCCTGAAAACCTGGCAAGGGCTCCCACAGAGCTAAACCCTTTTGATATCTAGGATATCTGGGGTTTAGTGAATTTTTCCCTAAAGGCACACTATGTGTGCCTTAGAGGGAGTGTGATACTATACATTTTATGGTCAAGTCGAAATAATAATAATAATAATAAAACAAGAGTGCAATATGAAAAATAAAGTATTTACACCAAGTTTTAAAAGTGAAATTTATAATAAAAAGAAGTGGTTGTGTGGAAGTGATCGCATCAATACATTATTTTGTTTTCCTTGCATTTTTTATGGCGGGGAATCAATTTGGACGGAAACTGGAGTGAAGGATTAAAACTTTTCTTAGAAGTACGGTGTCTCAGGACTGGCTAAATGCTCTTTCCGTGCTTAGTAACGAAAAAATATATTCAATCAATGCCAGACTTTAATAAAAAGGTCATTGAACATTTCGCTCTCGAAAAAAGTCAACGAATATTCATAATTAACAAACAATGAATATAGTATTAGCAAAGCTATGGTTTGTTTTGTTGCATCTTTGAATCACAATATTTGACCAGTAAAGTGCACCACCAGTTTCATAACCCAGCAGCTGCCAATGGTTGGGAGGTGTATAAATAACCGCGGTGGACAAGCATATTATTAACAAACTTAGTTTAAAAAAATTAAACTCCTTGGAATTTTTTAGTTAAAATTTATTCATTTACTCTTGACTATAGTATACATGTTTTACCAACACAATATTAAATTTAAACTATTTTTTTCGTCATAGATCTTGTTGTACAAAATTGAAATAATAAATTAAATTTTAAATTTTTAAACTTGAATAGACTGATGATTGTTTCAGTCTTCACTTGATGAAAATTCATTTTTAAGATTACTTAAAAATTTAAGCAAGTGTTTGTTGTTTTTTAAGTAATCTTGAATAGACTGCGTACCCACAATTATTATGTAAATACTTATTCAATATACAAAGTCTTCAGTTTTATAAAAACCGACCAAATTTTGCTATGCAAATTCGCGGAAAACCGAAATTTTAATTGAGTTTCTGATTATCAAACCATAACGAATTTCGAACAATTAGATATAAAAGTAAATATACCAACGCTGATCGATAGCAAATGTTTGGTTAATATAAATATAAATTCTGGGTTGCTGAAAACAGGAGTCTCATAAATTTCGGCACTCTGATTGTGTAATTGTGCGAACTTGTGTACAGCCAAAATACTATTTCATGCTTGGACGACGGAAAGATATATCCGGGAAAATAACTGTAACTTAATTTAAAACAATAAAGAACCTACTTTTGATTCGGATTCATCTCGTTAATGATTATGAGAGATATCTTCACTGAAACGTTATCGATTGCGAAAACTAATTTAGAAATATTTTTATATGTAGCGGTTTTAAACTAAACCAGGTCAATAGTTAAAAAATCTTTCTAAATGTGAATCTAAAAGCCGACTCCAATGGCTTCTCGAAAGCGTCTTGAAAGCAGCACCAAGCAAAATTGCAGAAACTTTCATAACTATTTATTTGTGCATGTTAATGCATTTTGAGAGAGCTTAAGTGCACTTTATAGCACAAATTAGGTTAGATTACTTGATAAGTACGGTCCATGCTTCATGTAATCACTAAGCAAGTAAAGCAAAACTGTAATAGGCAGTGCCTTAAACTTTTTTTGATTCTGTTTTTTTCTCAAAATTTTTGGACTCCTCAGGCTATGTATTAAAGTATCACAATCTTATAAGTTTTTCATTGATTTCGTTAATCAAAAATTTTCTAGTATATATTGATATAAATAGATTTACAGGGGTCTTGGACGCTGGTTTTAGCCCATAAATTTACATCTCTTTTGTGTAACTTGATTATAATCTATTGATATCATGGACTTAAAATGGGAATTTTCACCAAATCTAATATTTGGAGAATCCAATTTCGGCAGTTTTGTACTTCTTTATTAACCGACTCCCAAAAAGGAGGAGGTTTTTTGTATATATGTTACCTGATTTCTTCTCCTGTAGTGAACCGTTTTGAATGAATGTGTTCTTGTTTAATAGAATATATCCGGATTGGTGCAACTTGAAATTTGGGAAAAGAATTCTATTGGTAAAGTGATGAAATTTGTGAATAAACACATGCCTGCATGGAAATCGACCAATATCCCTAATATATTGAACAATTTTTCAAAAACTCCTTATGGATGTGTATAGTTTTTTAACGTTTAATCTATTAAGGAAGATCTCTAGGTTTTAAGTTTTAATTGCAAATTTGAAAATTTTCTATGAACATCTCAAGCATATAGGTAGTGAAGCATAGTATTTTCGGCTCCTTAAATCAATGACTACCAAGCTTGTTTTGTTTGTATACCAGGAAAATGCCTAAAATGATAGTGGTTCATAGGCAGCCGTATATTCAGGATGGTTGGAATATAGGGTGGAGTGGACGTTTGGTGGTATAAAAATGTTGGAAAAAATGAGGTATTAAAATTATATAGGGTGATTAAAAAACTGTTATATGATGTGGACGTAAATAAATCATATACAGGATGGATGAAATATATGCTGGAGTTGAATTATATTAATACAGTGTGATTAAAAAATTATTTACTTCATAGCCCATAAGAAGTTGCATAAAGTTTGGAGAGGAATTAATGTTACACAGGGCGATAATATAAAATGTTAACAATAAAATAATGTATGAGGTAGCCCACAAGGAGTTATATACGATGGTTGAAATATAGGTCTGATTTGACTCCATAAGTTGGGATGGATTCTACTCCGTCCTATAATTTACAGAAGGCAGCTAACAAATTTATGCGTGTGGCAATCGTATGTACAAGATGGTTGGTACATAGGATGGAGTGGAATTCTCTATAGTTATACAGGGTTGGCAAATGTTGGAAAAAGTTACATGGCGTGGTCCATAAGGCATAAATATATTGTGGGCTTATTAACTCAACGCGTACTAACATTTTGTTCGTAAACATTTACCTGCCAATTTAAATGAAAATGTATCTTTGTGTAATGTTGGGGCTTTCGATGTTACCTGGTCCTGTCTATTAAGGTTATACATACAAAATAAAATATAAAGAATGAAAACTACCTGAGTTCAAAAAAACTAAAAAGTTGAAAATAAAACTTAAAAAAACCACCCATAACTAAAAAGCTGAAAATAATTATAACAAAATACAACTCTAGCAAATAAATAACACATTCAATGTTGTTAGGTACCTACCCAGAAAGTAAAAAATGTTAACATTAAATGGTGCTCAGTCTGTACAAATTAATCCAATATATTTTTGAAGTCGGTGCCAAGCAACAATTAAGTTTAATGAAGTATTAAATAAGTACGCAATGCAGGCGTTTAGATTTGCTGGGCACCAACTTCAAAAATATACTAGAATGGTAGGTAATTAATTTGTACAGAATAAGCACTTTTTAATGTATCCATTTTTTACTTTCTGGGTAAATACCTAACAACACTGAATGTGTTATTTATTTGCTAGAGTTGTATTTTGTTATAATTATTTTCAGCTTTTTAGTAATAGGTGGAAGTCGATTAATTTTTTTTAAATGTTTTATCAGTTAAAAAAGAAAAAATTAGTTTCTACTGTTTTATCTTTCGTACTTCATACCATGAACTAATGGACTACTATAATTATAAATATTATGATTATTGTATCCTTGTTAATAGGTGTTCACTTTTACAGCTCAACAATATATTAACTGAATCTCATTTCTTCACGTTCTGACTTACGTTATATGTGTATTCTAAAGTTTAATGGTTTGAGGCGTCATAGGATTTCCTTATTAGTCGATGTAATTACTAACTGATTCCTTCAGGAATCGTTAGTTCAGTACGTTCTGGAAGCACACAAAAACAATTGATTGATTCTACTCAAGGTCAAGGTTAACAGAGGAATATTGACTGAAGTTTTAGAAACCTATTTGTGCAAGACAAAAGTGCCTATACGATAATATGACCTCCAACGTCAATGTCAATTCATTTGACTTGTTGTTCTTTTGATTAAAAACGCCTCTGTGAGAAGAACTTGTGGCAATATGAAGGTTTACTTTATAGATGATTTTAAAATATAGAACTCGCCAAACATCCGGGAAAGTTATTGTTTTCTCAGAACCCCTTTGGACATTCATTGTTACAATGCCTAATCTATTATTCTTCAAATTTTCCATGGGTGGAATTTATATATAATTTAATTTAAACGTCTCTTGGAATCTCAAAATCTGTGTGGCATTTTCTTCAAGTAGTACATAAAAACAGACACGATTGTATCTTATAGTTGAAATGAATCACCTAGGTGCAGTTTTGTTAACATTTCCACTTGATTCCACTATATTAAACACATATTCTGAAATACTATATTGTGGTACAGTTATTTACATCTCAATGGAAATTATGAGAATTATTACGAAGTTTCTAATTTAGTAATTCAATAGAATATGTGGTGTAAATCTACACACTCAATTTTCAAGGTAAAGAACTAAGTGTATATTAACTGGTTGATATTTTTGGAGATTTTCAGCAGTTTAACTTCATTTACTACATTTAGCATAAAATTTTTACTCTTCCCACAAAAATGAGAAATTGCAATAACAGTCAGAGAAGTAGCTTTAACTTTATGATCGACATTCTAATACATATTATTTTGCATAAAAGTTCCAAGTGCGTTATTTTTTCTATTGACACAACTGATTGATTGATCTTTATAAAAATATTTAGCAGTTCAGATGAAATATTTTATTCAAAGCAATGCGAACGAATTGATACTATATATAGCGACATTTAGGACTTTCAGGAAAATGAGCCTTATTCTTGATTTGTATTATGTGTATCTAATAATTAGGGCACACCTACTATTCAAGATTAAGCTAACCTTCATACGCAAGACAATATATAGTTTCTCGGGAAGACATCTGAATGAATTGAACCTCGAAACATAAATTACCTATTTCAAACATTTTGGATGGAACAATTATTTTTGTTTAGTTATAAAAATAATCATTATTTTTTGGAGGTATCCTTTGAAATGCAACTGTCGATTACTCAAAACTCAGGAACATATTACATTACATACAAGATCAAAATGTAATCCCCTATACTTTTTTCAGTTTCAATCTTTCGATTAGTGCTATATTTTTTCTTTCTATATGTCACAAACTTAGACTGTTTTAGTCCTAATAACAAAGTCTCTATTTTAATAGCACTAATGCATTTGCAAATAAAACAGTCTAATGACGTTTAACATATTAAACGTGATTTTTGTTTTTTAAAGCTACAAATGGTTAAATATTTGAAATAATAGTTCACGGCTAACTACAATAAGTGTGGGAACAAATATTACTTAATGCCCGACAAGTGTAACCAATTTGTCAACACAACAAATGTTATCTAATTATCCAACAAATATGTCGTTAGTTCCAGATACAATAACCCGTATTTGTCGGTCAATAAATGATAGCCAATTAACCAACAAATATATTGTTAGTTCCAGAGACAGTAACCCGTCCTTTGTAAACATCAATGAAAACAAAAATTCAACATTCATGATGTTTTTTCAACAATAGAAGATTCTAAGTAGTATGCCATTGTTCAGTAGTTTAAACTATCAAGTTCACATGCTTTCACGGTCAGAGTTTATGAAGAAATTACGCTTTCCGGATTGAATTTCAGTGGAAAATTCACAGCAGTATACAAAAAATTGTTCGGGTAATTTTAATACTAATTCATGTATAATACCCTATACATAATTTCAACCCTTTATAAAATGTTTATTAAAATTGACATTTTAAGGCCTTTAGATAATTGCCAATTATGCAGTAACGCAGCGGAATCAAGAGATTTTTTTCAGGAAGTTGATGGAAGGAACTTAGAACTTCCAAAATATGTAATACCTATTAGTTTGAAAATTGTGTACATAGTGTTTTAAAAAATCCCGAAAATTGAATGGCGAAATCATGAAAAACTCAATTTTTTCAAATGGAAACACCATTTTTTATATCGTTAACAGGTTAAGCATCGGAAATAAGAGATAAGGTGTTAAAAATTACGTATTCGAAAATCTGATAGAATTCGAATTATTCGAAAAAAATTTAAATTTTTCAGCATCCTCAATAAAAGTAACTAAGTTGGCTGTGACGGTTGCTGAGGACTATACTAAAATGTCAGTGTGAGTTGATTTAATATTGAATTAAACGATACTTCTTAGTGTGTTAAATCTGAAAAATGTCATTTAAACATATTTATAGTGTCAATGATATATCGTTGGAAAGCGCATGGCTTTAAAATATCCAGACTACGTCCATGTTAGGTGCGTTTTTAATTGTCGTTACATTTTTCCAGATGAGTTAATTGTTAAACATATACAATGCGTTTTGAGTATATTAACAATAATATCGGATATTTTAAAGAATCCTGTAGAGGTTCTTCTTTAATATTTACATACTAACTTCTGTAAAATTATTACAGGCCTATGAGACCTTAAATATGTTAATAAAATTACAACATACCATTTATTCAAGTGTGTAAGCTAAACAAAAATACCCCGTTACTTATACAACCGTAAATACAGTACTATTTTTGGCAAGCCAACCTATAAATACTCATTCAGACTTTGATATATCTGGTCATTGAGTTTCGTTCGAAACCATCGACCGAAATTTTACTGCCTAAATTAAAACATTATGGTGTCAAACGTATGAGGAAAATTCACGGAAAGTCAACCGCATGGTGGCGACCCTGTATACAAGGGTAGGATGGCCGCCATGCATGAGAATTTTGCATTTGTGGCGGCCATTGTATGAATCCTCCTTATTGTTTTAAACTGGTTCGAGAGTTACCTAATAACGAGAGTAGGAATCATGTTCTCTTCTTAGAAGAAAAATAATTTTGGGATACCACAGGGAAGTAACTTGGGTCCGTTATTATTTCTAATTAATATAAATGATATCGCGGCAAATATAAACTGTAATTTTATTCATTTGTTTGCAGAATACACCTTTATGACATTTATGACACCAACTTAAATTGTGCAATAAAAAAAATGAACGTGGAACTGGAAAAATAGAGAAACATATTAATCAAAATAAAAAAACTAAATATAAAGAAATCGAAAGCTCTCATCATAACAAATAAATACAAATATCAAGAAATTGATTTTACAGAACATAAAATCAGGATTTACAATGAGGAAATTCAATTTGCAAGTATTAAATATTTAGGTTTAGTAATTGACACAAACTTGAACTTTGAGGAACATTTTTCGTACTTGGAGAAAAGATAACAAAATATATATTTATTTTCCAGAATTGCAAATGAATTAGCGATTATGACTAGTATAAGAGTTTATAACACCATAATTTTCCCACATGTCAACTTTTGTGTAAGTATATTGTCTTTTTTAGACCAAAACTGTAAAGAAAGGGTTCAAAAATTTCAAAACAGATGCATGAGAAGCATTCTCAAGTGCAACAGATTCACACCCATCTATCTTATCTTAACAAAACTAAAATATATGTGTATGATTTTCATTTTTAAATAGTTCACAATTTATAACCAAATTATTTAGCTGAAAATATAGTAACGAATATGGAAATTGTTATGTATGAAACAAGATCTAAAGAACATTTTCATCTACTATGGATTCAAGATTTTTTAGAAGTCTTAAAGATTGTAATAATTTGCCTGATGCTATTAAAGCAAGTTCAACCCTAAGAAGTTTTAAATTAATATATCTAAAAATACATACCACGAATTTGTAATTTGTATTGTATTAATATTTAGTTTAGGTTTAAACATATTTAATATAGTTATGTATTTCCTTTTCTTATTCTAAGACATTTATTTGTATATTAGGAAATTTCTATTTAATAAACCTCCCGACTTAACCTTATGAATGGCATCACACTCCTTCTAGGGGAAAATTCACTAAACCCCAGATATACTACATATCAAAAAGAGTTTAGCTCTGTGGGAGCCCTTGCCAGGTTATTAGGTCCGTGGTTGGCGTCGTGGCTGCAGTTCCCCATGAATTTTCTGACCGTCCGGCCTGTTCCTAACAGAACGGCTTTTTGCCTCAGTTGGTAAAGATGTTCGTCCAGACCGAGGTATTTCAAATTGTTTAATAGATGTTTTGGGACTACTCCTGTTATTGACATAACAACTGGTACTGTTCGAGTGTTGTTCATCTCCCATTGTCTCTGTATTTGAAATTCTAAATCCCTATATTTGGCTATTTTTCTGCCTGCTTAATATTTAAATTATTGTTGTTAGGGGTTGCTGTGTCAATTAAGGTTGTTTTACTAGAGACTTTATCAACCAAAACTATATTTGGTCTATTGTGAGCAACACTCCGATCGGTCAATATCGTCCGGTCCCTGTATAGCTTGTAGTTGTTATTATCTAAAATATATTCTGCTTTGTATATATAGTAGGGTGTTCTTATTGACTGGGATAGCTCAAGTTTCAGCGCTTGGCAACCTTTGTGATATGCTGGATAGATTCAGATGTTTGGCAACCATATATGCATCTAACGTTATTGATAGAAGGGTCTTTGACCATGTACTTTAGATAGTTCTTAGTTGGAATTACTTGATCTTGGATTGCCAATATAAAGCCTTCCGTTTCAGGAAACATCTGACCAGAAATCAACCAGTAGTTCGACGCTGCACTGTCGACATAATCTTGGTTGACGTCATTTATATGTCTTCAATGAAGGGCCTTTTCTTTCCATTTGAGCAGTTTCTGATCAGTTGTCTGGTAGTATACTTGAACTTGTTGTTCTGTCAGTCGCAGACAAACCTTATTATTATTATTAATATATATACATAATCCAAAGAATTTGTTAATGTTATGGCGGCACTTCACTTGGTGTTAGCGTATTTTTGTTTTATATTGCTAAATTCGTCGAAATATTTGATGTATCCGCAAATATTCCAAACGTGGCATCCTCACATAGCGCAAAACACTCAAACATGCCAAATATTTTTGAATACCAGTGAACGCTACAGTCGTGGATGCGTTGACAGCAATAGCAGCATATTTTTACCATTCTCCTTATTATCATTACATGAAATATCTACATACTAGTGCATTTTGCCACAAACACCACTTGCCATGAAAATCAACACTAGTTGACCACGATCGAAGCGCCTCGTGCAAGAATGTGAACCAAGTGTGGACGGTTAAAGCAAATATTTGGCTAATTTGACTCCTTTGATCTGTGTTGAAAACCGACAAGTGGACGGTAAGGCGTATTTGCTCTTAGCGGGATTCGACTTATTTGTTGAAATAAAGCAAAAATAGCGAATAGCCTGTCCACAGATCGCCTTTTTTGGACAAACATAGCAAATAGACGAATACGCTACACCAACTGAAGTGCCGCCTTTACGTTATGTAAAAATGTCAAATGGTTTTCTCATTAATTCACAAAGTTCAAATATTCTTACAAAAAAAAGTACACAATGTAAAGGTTCCAGTAATTACTTGTAAATTGTTCGTAGGTAAACAATGAAACAAAAAATTGTTCGCAAAATTTAGAACAAATGTCTTAAATTAGTCAACAGAAACTACGAATCACATTGTTAAATAAAACTGTGTCGCTTGACAAAATATTCACGGTCACTGAAAATTTGTAATTCTTTGAGCAATTACATCAACGCACACACCTGTACGTGTATGTGCCGTAGATTTAACACAAAGAGCGACTATTTAGTACACCGTATAATGTAATAATAACAGCTATTATCAGCGATTAAGATTTTACGTAATAATTACACAAAAATAAACAATGAGGTTTCTTAAAATGTTACAGAATTATGGGTCACAATGATGCACATTGACTCGATGGCATCGTGAGAGAATAATTTTCACGAAATAACTGATATATGAGTCAGGTCATAGTTAGACGTGTATTAGATTCGAAATTCAATGAGATGTGAAAAGCTATTTCAATGAAAATTCTCATAATTGTGTTCGTGAATAAAAAATTACCAAACAATGTGATCCGCAACATTATTAGAACTTCAATCAGAAATAGGAACGCTGTTAAACTCAAATCTCACAACTGATCTCGACGTACAAAAAATCTGAATATTCCAAAGTACTCAGTTATCAAATAGTTAATTAATAATTGAAAATATTTGATACAACAAGTCCTTTTCCTACACAATTACTGGTATCACAACCAAATTTATAAATATTGCAATACAACAATAAGTACGAGGGTGAATCAAATATGAACCGGACTGTTTCTCGCCCTGTAGGTAATTCGAGTGGCGTGACGTCTCGATATATGTTAGGTAGGGATGTTAAGAAGAGGAGAGTTCGTCGGTTTGACAAGGCGTAGTCGATGCGCTGTTAGTAGCATCATGTCAGAGCAAGAGGTGCATACGTCTGTTGCGCAACGTGTTGTTATCAAATTTTTGGCGCGGGAGGGCGTTAGACCGTCTGAAATTTTGCGTCGACTGTCTGCACAGTTCGGCAATGAAACACTTTCAAGGACCCAAGTGTACGACTGGCACAAAAAGTTTTCAGATGGCCGAGAGACAGTGGAAAATGAGCCTCATGCACGCCGTCCCACGACAAGCATCAAAGAGGCGAATATCTACGCAATTCGTGAGCTGATTGAAGGTGACCGCCATCTTACAGTATTGGCAATTGCTGAACACGTTGGAATATCATACGGGAGTGCTCAATCAACCATTTCAGAGGAGTTGGGTAACCGAAAAGTGTGTGCAAGATGGGTTCTTCCGCCTTCTAAGGGAAGATCAGAAAGCAAACCGTCTTGCCGTATGTGAAAGGCTGTTAGCAAGATATCGAGCAGAGGGGGATGAGTTTTTGAGACATATTGTCACCTGTGATGAGACATGGGTGCATCATTATACCCCGGAGTCCAAACGTGCAAGCATGGAGTGGCGAAAACCTGGAGAGGCAGCACCGCGGAAAGCCAAGACCCGTCTTTCTGCAGGGAAAATTCTTGCAACTACTCCAACAATTGAAACTTGCCTATCGGCAAAAGAGGCGGGTTATGTCTATCCGACGTGTGATTCTGTTGCATGACAACGCTCGGCCACATACAGCTGCATTGACTCAAGGAAAATTGAACAAAATGCATTGGGAAACCCTTGAACACCCGCCTTACAGTCCTGATTTGTCGCCATGTGACTACCACATGTTTGGGCCACTTAAAGAAGAACTGGGAGGCCACCACTTTGAGGACAACGAAGGTGTAGAAACGTTTGTACGCAATTGATTATCGACATGACCAGTTTCATTCTTTGAGAAAGGTATTAAAAAACTTCCGATTCGGTGGGAAAAATGTATACATAAGAGAGGAGACTATGTAGAAAAATAATATGTATTAAAATTTGTATTGATCGTACCAATAAAATTTTTAAAACAAAAGTCCGGTTCATATTTGATTCACCCTCGTAATAAATAAACGAAACATAAATCCCTGGAGACCAAGGATCAATCAAGACAGTGGGTTTGTCCCACTGAACTAGCACCAAAGAAGACCAAGAAGATTCTATCCGCCAACAAGATCAGGCCCTCATGGATCATGGACGCACAAAGTATCATTCAAGTCTATTACCTAGAAAAGGGTTAAACGATCACCGGCGCATATTGGTTTGTGAAGCAGAAACTCCCGCATTTGGTGAATAAAAACTTCTGTTCACAAAACAAATAATACTATGAAATACTGCTGCATTCAGCATAATTTTAGATTAAGACCCCCCTACTACTATTTCTTACTTTTTCCCGCCATTGTATTCTATACTCTGTATCTGCCGTGGACAATTGTCTGGAAGTCATCGACAGTTTCATGTTTTACTGGTAGAGTCCACTACCAAATTTTTGAGGCCATCAACTTTGACTCCTTCGGTTTAAGTTCGAATACCACGTCAATCTTTTTTTCTCCAATATATTATGTCCGTATTTTGGCATCATTCATTTTATGCTTAATGCTCTCATTAGGAACATGCTGAAGTCGAGACATCCTGCAACTCCGTTGAACAGCGTCCATTCCGAGGAATTATAGTTTGCCATGTTTCAGAACCATACAGTGTTCGAGGGCTGCCTTTTATATTTCGGGATTGGACAACCCCAACTGGACAACTGACAGCTCTATCGTAAAGTTTGACATTTTTGAGATTATACGTACTCAGAACGTTTTGACATACGAGCGCTATGTGTTGTTTACAGTAACTTAAAGGATTCATCTCGGCCAAAAAATGGAATTAAATCGTGAACATTTTCGTGCGATTATTTTTTACAACTTTCGACGTGGATTAAGTCAGCAAGAGTGCGTGGATGAACATAATTTAATTTTTGGCGATGAAACTTCATCAAGGACCACTGTTTATCGATGGTATGGTGAATTTAATCGAGGTCGTAGTTCACTCCAAGACGAATTTCGTGAAGGTCGTCCAAAAACAGTTGTTGTTCCGGAAACCATTGATGCTGTGCGCGAACTGATATTGCAAGTTCGTCATGTGACCTATCGTGAGGTTTAGTCAACTTTAAACATTAGTGGGACCAGCATACATTCAATATTGCATAAACATTTGAATGTCAAAAAAATTTGTTCGCGTTGGATCCCACACAATTGGTCAATCGTTCAAAAAAAAGACTCGTGTCTATTAGTCGAAGGAAAAGCTCAAAAAATACGATCGCGGTGCTTCAAAATACGTTTATGACATAGTGACAGGTGATGAATCGTGGATTTACGCGTATGAGCCCGAAAGTAAACAGCAGTCGACTGTATGGGTGTTTCAAGATGAGCCGAATCCAACAAAAGTTGTTCGCGCACGAGGCACTTCCAAGCAAATGATCGCCGGTTTTTTCGTTTTGTCGCAACCGTACCACTAGAACATCGCAGAACACTCAATTCTGAGTGGTACACAACCATTTGTTTGCCAGTTCTCTTCTTCCAAGAAATGAGGAAAACCAACCGCTGAAGACGGATCACTCTTCACCACTACAATGCGAGCTCTCACACATCGGCTCTAACAACTGCATTTTTGTTTTTGGCCACTTAAAACATCGATTTGATGAGTCATCCGCTAAATGACTTCTTTTTATTCCCGTAAGTAAAAAACAAACTGAGAGTTCAACGTTTCTCGACACCTGAAGAAGCGGTTGCTGCCTTCAGAATGCATATTTTGGAGATACCTCAATCAGAGTGGAAAAATTGCTTCGACAATTGGTTCAAACGCATGCAAAAGTGTATAGATCTTCATGGGGAATATCTTGAAAAACAATAAAGCGATTTTCGATGATTAATATTTGTTTTTGTTCTCTAATCCCGAAATATAAAAGGCAGCCCTCGTAATACCTTCTGTTATAGTTTAATATTATTATTTATCTTATTCTCTTTGACCACCATATTCCGTTTAGCTGTGCTGTTCCTTTACGGCCCCGATTTCTTCTATTAACTATGTCCCTCTCGCACTTTGGTGTCTTACATTTACTTCAAGTCCACAGAATTCGTACTCTTTTTTGAGTTTTATTGTCATATATGCTACATCTACTCTATGTGCGGCAATTATGACCTGGTAGTATAAAAGTGTCATTAATTTGTACTCCCATATTTGAGCATTTCCCTGTCCACTGTTCCATTGCATATGAAATAAATATTTAAAAAATGGTTAGGAACATAGGCTATGCGGTAAGAGATTTGGATTGAATCAAATCGCTGAAATAAACACCTATTTTGGGAGTTTTTGGGCAACCTATTATTTGAAACATGATGTTTTGGAGGGAACATAAAACTGGAATAAAACGCTTATTTGTCCAAAATATATATTTTTTCTAAAAAATTCGGTTTCAAATTGTCGTCATATATATTTGGCTTGGGGGCTATTTTGGATCCTATTTTAAAATTAATTGCTAAAATATTAATTTATTGGTGTAGATAAGACTCCAACTCGACAGCTTAAACCAGAATTTCCCCAAAATAAAATAAACCCTTTAATTTAAAGCCTGCGTGGAATGTTTTCGCTTCCATCCTTAAGTCTCAAATGACTGCCGCTCTTTTTTGGATGTTTCAGTTTAAAATAATTTGGTCAAGTGCGAGTTGGACTCGCATACTTAGGGTTCCGTACCACCTTCAATATTCGAATATTCCAGTTTCAGGCAAGCAGGGAATGAGTGCACTTTCTTATACTTACCCTTATATCTTTTAAAGGCAGCGTTTTAAATTTATAAAAAATATACACTTTGATTTTCCACACATAGACTTTTTATTTTATCTGCTTTAGGATTCGCTTGATTTTTATCAGAATTCATATGTATTTAATTTTCGAATTTGGCCCCCAAAAAGTAACATTAGAGTTTTATTTTACTAATAAACTTTCAGAAATGCCTTTTATAATCTACTGTCTGAGTTTTGAGGCTCTGTAGATTGGAAGAAAAACGGCACAATAGGTCAAAGTTTAAACTATAAATTATTCAATCTGTTATTCAAATTATTTAAAAATATAAATAAAATGTATTTTTCAAATTTTAAATAGTGTAGTTTCTAAAGCGGGAATTAAGTCGATGTTTAATATTTTTAATATATTTTAAACAAATGATTTAAAAATATGATATATTTGTAATTCACATAATGAGCCTTTTATCTAATATATTACATGATGCGTTTGAAAATTGATTCTTTATTTTCCATTTAATTGTATAATTTGCCCCTAAAATTATTATGGGGGTTTTCTAGTAATTTATTTTCCGTTTTTTTTATATTTTTCCTATAAACAAAAAAAATGAGGTCTTAGAGTTTGGGAAATAACGGGGAGAAGAGGTAATTTGTTTAATTTTTTTTTAATATATTTTAAAATATTCATTTTAAAAACATTAAAAAAATATATTTGAACCTATTTGTCGTAATGAGCTTGGGATTTGATATATTATATGACCCGTTAGAAACAATTATAATTTTTTATTTTCCATTTAATTCTATAACTTGCGCCCCAAAATGAATATTAGGGTTTTTTTCTTATTTTTCCAGTAAAGTTCAGGTAACTTATAGTTTTTCAAAATTTTTCAGCATATGGTTTCGGAAATAAGGGGGAGAATGGGTAAAACTTTTTATATTTTTGTTAATATCTTTTAATTAATTAATTTTATAAATATGGAAAAAATATATTTGTTTTCTTCATTATGAGCCCTTTTATTTGATATATAACATGCTGGGTTATAAACAATTTTAATTTTATATTTTCCATTTAATTCTATAATTTGCCCCCCCAAAAAAATATTAGGGGTTTTTTTCTTATTTTTCCAGTAAAGTTCAGGTGAGGGGCCATACCTCCATTGTTTTCCAGCTTATGGTTTCGGAGATAGGGTGGATGGGTAATTTTTTATATTTTTGTTAATATCTTAATTAATTTATTTTAAAAATATGAAAAAATATATTTGCTTTCTTCATAATGAGCCCTTTCATTTGATATAAAACATGCTGGGTTAGAAACAATTTTAATTTTATATTTTCCATTTAATTCTATAATTTGCCCCCCCCCAAAAAATATTAGGGGTTTTTTCTTATTTTTCCAGTAAAGTTCGGGTGAGGGGCTATACCTCCATTGTTTTCCAGCTTATGATTTCGGAGATAGGGTGGATGGGTAGTTTTTTATATTTTTGTTAATATCTTAATTAATTTATTTTAAAAATATGAAAAAAATATATTTGCTTTTGTCGTAATGAGCCCTTTCATTTGATATAAAACATGATGGGTTAGAAACAATTTTAATTTTATATTTTCTATTTAATTCTGTAATTGCCCCCCCCCAAAATTAAAAGTAGAGGTTTCTCCTTATTTTTCCAGTAAACTTCAAGTCAGAACCTATAAATTTATTTTTTTCAAAACTTTACGTTTTATAGTTTCGGGGTTAAGGGGGGGGTATGGGTAAATTTTGGTATATTTTCGTTAATATCTTTTTAAATAATTTTTTTTTAAAGTATGAAAAAAATATATTTGTATTCCTCAGAATGAAACCTTTCATTTGATATATTACATGATGCGTTTGAAAATTTTTTTATATTTAAATTTTTATTTAATTCTATAATTTGCCCCCCAAAATTAACATTAATGGTTTCTCCTTAATTTTTCTGTAAAGTTCGGGCAACGCTCTATATTTCCTTTTTTCAAAATTTTAGGCTCAGTAGTTTCGGAGATCAGGGGAGGGAACGGTCGATTTTTTTAGTTTTTCCCCCAGAAGTACCCCTAAAATCATTTTTTTTTCTTTTACGATATCTACTCCTGATCGAGTCATCAAACTATATTGATACCAAATTTCAACCTCTTCCGTCCAGTAGTTTAGGAGAAAATGGCTGTGATGTGACAGAGGCAGAAATCCTGAGTGATATTATAAGGGTATCCGCATATTGTATATACGGAACCCTAAAAATATATTTTTTTAAATAGTTGGATAAAGTTTATGTAAAAATCTCAGTGAAATTGATCAACTGTCAGTCTATTTAGTTTATCAATCAAATCTACAAACATTTTTCACGAATTCATAATTTTGCATTAGGAATATATTTTTCCCGCATACTAATTCTCTGAATGAACTAAATAACACATTGTATATCTATTATTAATTGCCTAAGAATGGAATATGAAATGCAATTACTTAAGTGCAAATGGTATTATTTGTCTGGTAGAGCGTATCCAGTGCAAAGCGACCAATTAAACAATTATTGAACTTTCAGTATCGACCAATGAAAGTAAACGCATTAACCTGCAAAAAAGTTATTTATAAATTGATAGAAAGTGAATTTACGACGTTTATTATAATACATTTCATATCTCATATTATCTAATTGACATATTTGTAGCTGTTAGCTTTATGATACCGGTAACAATAATGCATTAAGATTTTATGACACTTTGTTAAATTTAATCAGTTCCTTTTAAAATAAATACCATTAAAAGATCCATTGAATATTAAAGTTCTTTACTGATGAACAATGGCAAGATTTATTACCTCGATCAAATCAGAAAACTGTTCGTCGCCCACACAAATAAATACAATTTATAATCTAATCAACGTGTTCTATTTTGTGGAATTCTAATTCGTTTTCACCCAAAATGTTGATCGGGATGCCATTTGATTCGTATTTGCATCTAGAAACGTTCTGAATTACTATATGCAACTAAGTGTCTTTATTTAGCAAATGATATTAATTAAATTGAATATTATCCATTACAGTTCATTATATTATGAACTAGCTATAATCTAAATACATGTAAAGCAACTATTTTAATACACAATTACACTATATACTAGGGCTCAATACCCCACCCCGCCATATGGCAGCCATTTTGTTCTTTTGACCCATTCTCTACGTATGAAAAAAAACTTTTATATCTCTACAATATACGGATGCCCTTATAATATCACTCAGGATTTCTGCCTCTGTCACATCACAGCAATTTTCTCCTAAACTAACGGACGAAAGAGGTTGAAATTTGGTATCGATGTATAGTTTGGTGACCCGATCAGGAGTACATATCGTAAAATTTTGATTTTAGGGGTACTTCTGGGGGAAAAACTAAAAAAATCGACCGTTTCCCCCCTGATCTCCGAAACTACTGAGCCTAAAATTTTGAAAAAAAATAGGAAATATAGAGCGTTGCCCGAACTTTACAGGAAAATTAAGGAGAAACCATTAATGTTAATTTTGGGGGGCAAATTATAGAATTAAAGAAAAATTTAAAAATAAAAAATTTTTCAAACGCATCATGTCATATATCAAATGAAAGGTCTCATTCTGAGGAACACAAATATATTTTTTTCATATTAAACAAAAATTATTTAAAAAGATATTAATGAAAATATAGCAAAATTTACCCATTCCCCCCCCCTTATCACCGAAACTATAAAACGAAAAGTTTTGAAAAAAAATGGATTTATAGGCTCTGACCTGAAGTTTACTGGAAAAATAAGGAGAAACCTCTACTTTTAATTTTGGGGGGGCAATTACAGAATTAAATGGAAAATATAAAATTAAAATTGATTCTAACCCTTCATGTTATATATCAAATGAAAGGGCACATTACGACGAAAACAAATATATTTTTTTCATATTTTTAAAATAAATTAATTAAAAGATATTAACAAAAATATAAAAAAATTACCCATTCCCCCCTCCTTATCTCTGAAACTGTAAGCTGGAAAATTTTGAAAAAATGTATGTATAGCCCCTCACCTGAACTTTACTGGAAAATTAAGGAGAAACCCCTAATATTTATTTGGGGGGGGGCAAATTATAGAACTAAATGGAAAATTAAAATTAAAATTGTTTCTCACCCATCATTGTATATATCAAATGAAAGGGCTCATTATGACGAAAACAAATATATTTTTTTCATATTTATAAAATAAATTAATTAAAAGATATTAACAAAAATATAAAAAAATTTACCCATTACCCCCCTTATCTCCGAAACCATAAGCTGAAAAATTTTGAAAAACGGCTCCAGATTCGGAACCTAACCTAACCTAACCTCACCTAAACTTTACTGGAAAATTAAGGAGAAACCCCCAATATTTATTTGGAGGGGGGGGCAAATTATAGAACTAAATGGAAAATTAAAATTAAAATTGTTTCTCACCCATCATTATATATATCAAATGAAAGGGCTCATTATGACGAAAACAAATATATTTTTTTCATATTTTTAAAATGAATTAATTAAAAGATATTAACAAGAATATAAAAAAAATACCCATCCCCCCCCTATCCCCGAAACCATAAGCTGGAAAATTTTGACAAAACAATGGAGGTATAGCCCCTCATCTGAACATTACTGGAAAAATAAGAAAAAAACCCTATTTTTTGGGGGGGACAAATTATAGAATTAAATGGAAAATATAAAATTAAAATTGTTTCTAACCCAGCATGTTATAAATCAAATAAAAGGGCTCATGATGAAGAAAACAAATATATTTTTTCCATATTTATAAAATAAATTAATTAAAAGATATTAACAAAAATATAAAAAAATTTACCCATTACCCCCCTTATCTCCGAAACCATAAGCTGAAAAATTTTGAAAAACTGGAAGTATAGCCCCTCACCTGAACTTTACTGGAAAAATAAGAAAAAAACCCTAATATTCATTTTGGGGGGCAAATTATAGAATTAAATGGAAAATAAAAAATTATAATTGTTTCTAACGGGTCATATAATATATCAAATCCCAGGGCTCATTATGACGAATAGGTACAAATATATTTTTTTAATTTATTTAAAATATTTTAAAATATATTAAAAAAATATTTAAAAAAAATTACCCATTCTCCCCGTTATTTCCCAAACTCTAAGACCTCATTTTTTTTTGTTTATAGGAAACATATGAAAAAAAATACCCAATTCTATTATTTGGCCTCCAAAAAATAGAATAATAGAATTAAACAGAAAATAAATAACTAGAAAACCCCCATAGTAATTTTAGGGACAAATTATAAAATAAAGACTCAATTTTCAAACGCATCATGTAATACATCAGATAAAAGGCTCATTATGTGAATTACAAATATATCATGTTTTTAAATCATTTGTTTAAAAGATATTAAAAATATTAAACATCGACTTAATTCCCACTTTAGAAACTACACTATTTAAAATTTGAAAAATATATTTTATTTATATTTTTAAATAATTTGAATAATCTGTTATTAAATAATTTATAATTTAAACTTTGACCTATTTTGCCGTTTTTCTTCCAATCTACAGAGCCTCAAAACTCAGACAGTAGATTATAAAAGGCATTTCTGAAAGTTGATTAGTAAAATAAAACTTACTTTTTGAGGGCCAAATTAGAAAATTAAATATATATGTATTGTGATAAAAATCAAGCGAATCCTAAAGCAGATAAAATAAAAAGTCTATGTGTGGAAAATGAAAGTGTATATTTTATATAAATTTAAAACGCTTCCTTTAAAAGACATTAGGGCAAATATAAGAAAATGCACTCATTCCCTGCTTGTCTGAAACTGGAACATTCGAGTCTTGAAGGTGGTTCGGAACCCTAAGTATGCGAGTCCAACTCGCACTTGACCAAATTATTTAAATTTCTGTCACGGAATCTTTCTCTAGCTATCTGAGAATGGACTAATGAAGTGCAAACTGCCAGCTCTACAAAAAAAAATTCTTTTTTTTTTATTTCAGAATATTTGGGACATGCGAACCCTCTTGTTCTTTTTTTTCTAAATTATTTACTAGTTTTGCATTCTCTTGCGGAATTGGATTTTTTCAAAAACTTTGTAGATGAAATTAGGAATCGAGTGACACCTTGATCATAATGTTCGTAGATATTGAATTGCAATTTGATCAAATGGAACATGTTGCCTAAACTATCACTGTCTAAAGGAATAAATAGGATAAACGCTGTTTAATCACCCGTATGTTATAAACAGCTAACTGAAAATAATCAAACAGAGAATTTTTATTAGAACGAAAAGCAAATTTTGTGTAGATCTTGTGTATTAATTGGATGTTACATTTGTTTAATTACTGTAATTATAATTGTTCACTAAAAAATAATATGTCAGATTTGGATCTTTTTTTTTTGTAAAATAATGGTTTCGCCAAAATTAACTTTCATTTTAAAAATGGAACTGTCACCCTATAATATCAAAATTAACCAATACGAGCCAAGATGAACAAAAACTAAACAATATTAGATAACTCTTTCCTAATGTTTATATTATTGAATATACGGAAACCCTTATACAATCTCTCCTGATTTCTCTGTGTTTCACATCACAGCTAATTGCTCCAAAACTACTTTACGGAAAAGGTTCAAATTTGGAATCAGTGTGTAGTTTGGCGACCTGATCGGGTGTACTAATCGAAAATGAAGAAATTTTGATTTAAGGTGTACTTCTGTGGGATAAATTTTAAAAAAATTACTATTCCTCCACCCCCTTATCTCCAAAATTAAATTTTGAAAAAAAAATAGAGAATATTGGACGTTACCCTCTTCGAGGTGTCATTCCTTTGTACGCAAGACAATACATGTAATATATATTGTTTCTGGTTAGGGAACCTTCATCAGTTGCGCTTCCCACAATTGAATGTCCTTTCGAACGTTTCTTTATGTATTTGATACATTTCGTTAAATTTGAAGACGCGGGATGTAAGACCGACATCTAGGATTTTCGAGAGAATTCACACAAAGGTTCCGAATCTGGAGCCGTTCCGTGTAATTGCTGTTCTCCGTTAACTCCTAGGACAGAATGTCACGATAAAATTTTCAGGTTACTTCACCTGTCAGAGATATTGAATACTCTCTTCGAGGTGTCATTCCTTGGACACAAGACAATATATATAATATATATTGTTTCTGGTTAGGGAACCTTCATCAGTTGCGCTTCCCACAATTGAATGTCCTTTCGAACGTTTCTTTATGTATTTGATACATTTCGTTAAATTTGAAGACGCGAGATGTAAGACCGACATCTAGGATTTTCGAGAGAATTAGTCCTAGGAGTTAAGGGAGAACAGTAATTACACGGAACGCCTCCAGATTCGGAACCTCGGTGTGCTAATTCTCTCAAAAATCCTAGATGTCGGTCTTACATCTCGCGTCTTCAAATTTAACGGAATGTATCAAATGTTCGAGAGGACATTCAATAGTGGAAGCGCAACTGATGAAGGTTCCCTTATCAGAAACAATATATTTTATATATATATATATATATATATATATATATATATATATATATATATATATATTGTCTTGCGTACAAAGGAATGACACCTCGAAGAGAGTATTCAATATCTCTGACAGGTGAAGTAACCTGAAAATTTTATCATGACATTCTGTCCTAGGAGTTAAGGGAGAACAGCAATTACGCGGAACGGCTCCAGATTCGGAACCTCTGTGTGCTAATTCTCTCGAAAATCCTAGATGTCGGTCTTACATCGCACGACTTCAAATATTGGACGTTGCCAAATGTTTACAGCAAATATACGAATAAATCTCTATTATTAAGTTTAGGGGGCAAATTATGGATATTAAATGAAAAATTAAATTATCTTTTCCGTTCATGGCTGTACCATCTATAAATTGTAAATTTACAAGACGTGTCCTTGATTTCGACCATTCGTTCAAACACATGTGTAGAGGTAGAGAAAGAAAGAAAAAATGAAGTAAAACCTAAGGTTGTTGTAGATTATAATGATACTATGGACGGGGTTGATTGAGTAGATTAGCATTTAGCTGACTACAACCTTACGAGAAAGAAAGGACAAAAATACTATAAGAAAATATTTTTACATTTATTGGATTTAGCGCTCAGGAATTCATTCGTATTGTATTGAAAACCTGGAGGAACAAAGTCAGCACCAGTCTATAGATTAGACTTGGTCAAACTAATAAAAAAATTCCATCGAACAAGCTTCTCTTCGAGAAAAGGGCGACCTTCCATCCGCCCTACACCAATCAGATTGACAGGTCATTTCCCAGAATATATTCCAGCTACTGAGAAAAAAGAAAACCCAACTCGACAATGTGGAGTGTGTGGTAAAAAACGAGATGCACAGGACAAGAAAATTCGTAGAGAAAGAAACTGTTATTGTCCAGACTGTGATGTGTCTTTATGTGCTGTACCATGTTTCAGATTGTAGCATAATATCAATGATATGTGATGGGCAAATGTGTGGAACCAAGCAAATATCTCTGGAATTATTAGAGTTATCAAAATAAAATTTAGAAGGTGGATACTGCTGTAGATTGTCTATTTGTTTCCAAATTTTTTTACAATTTTGAACTTCCTGTTTTACCGGAAATAATGTCGATTTTAAAATTTGCAATGAAACATCCTGTATAGTATTTTAGTTTCTGATGAAACATTTTATTGCGAATACAAAAATATCGGGTTTGATATTGTTTACTTCAATACCTACCGAGATATTAACAGAAAAGTATTTAAGGAAAGGAAAAATCTAATACCCATTAAAGAAATACATAATCATAATTATTAACTAAATCTAAATGATTTTCAAAACATTGAAACTTAACTAAACTTAATGTATTAGATGTTCAAATGAGCACCGTGTACTTCTTGACAATAAGCAAGTTGGTTTTTAAATTCTCTAGTAACATTAGCTATTACTTCTGGTGTAATTCTCTGGATCAGAGTTATTCTTGCAGCTAATTCTTGCAAATTATTTGGTCTATCAACATAAACCTTAGACTTTAAGTAACCCCACAGAAAATCGTCTGGTGGATTGAGGTCGAGACTTCGTGCAGACCATTCGTAAGTACCCCTTCTTCCAATCCATCTGTTTATGACAGGTTCTACCTAAATGATCTCGAACAATGCGAGCTAAATGCTGAAACCAGATATTATTTGGTAATTGTCCATTTACCTCTAATGCCGGAATAACTTGTGTCTCCAAGAGCTGTAAATACCTATCTCCGTTTAAAGTTTCTTGTA
The DNA here is from genome assembly GCA_034190945.1 of Octodonta nipae. Lineage (NCBI taxonomy): Eukaryota > Metazoa > Arthropoda > Insecta > Coleoptera > Chrysomelidae > Octodonta > Octodonta nipae. The sequence goes on from CM067216.1 coordinate 208,469,217, forward strand.
GGCAGAAGGGTCCAACGATTCCGTTGTTATAAATGCCGACTCAAACGTTCAATTTTTGGGGATGTTGTGTATGAGCCTCTTGTATCCAATTAGGATTACTTTGCGACCAGTAGCGGCACTTATGTCGATTAACCGTACCATTTAAAGAAAATGTCGTACCTTCGCAAAGTTTTCGTCACTACTGAACGGGATATTTGTGTATTCGGATGAACAATGTTAAAAAGTTCACAAACTTCTTGATGAGTCCTTTTCCTCTCCCCATACCCAATCATCATTAATATTTCTATTCTTTCTCTTTCACTTAATTCGGCCATTTTACGATCAAATTAAAACAATACAATCTTTTTACATTCAAATAAAAAAAAACTAATAACTTATTTTGACAACTACTTTCACTTCTACAATGAATTTCATGGACTACTAAACTTGATTCAGATTTACTTGGCGCCTGATTTAAACAAACGCACGTGTATTCGACTATGGAACAAGCAGTGTTGTTGGCTGTGACGGTATAATGCCACCAATTGGCCAATAGAAATACAAATCCTTACCAAGCGGTTTGTTTATATCGGGCGTAAATGAAATCTGAACCGAGTTTACCTACAATCAAATTTTTCCTATCCTTAGTTACTTTTCTGTTAACATCTCGGTAGGTATTGAAGTAAACAATATCAAACCCGATATTTTTGTATTCACAATAAAATGTTTCATCAGAAACTAAAATGTTATACAGAGTGTTTTATTGCAAATTTTAAAATCGACATTACTTCCGGTAAAACAGGAAGTTCAAAATTGTAAAAAAATTTCGAAACAAATAGGCAATCTACTGCAGTAGCCACCTTCCAAATTTCATTTTGATATCTCTAATAATTCTAGAGATATTTACTTGGTTCCACACATTTGCCAATCACTGTATATAGTAAATATCGTAAAATATATTTTTGTTTTGTATCACTTTTGGCCAGACTGTTTTTTTTTAACTCAGGAGGTGCCATGAAGCAAAATATATATTTTTTTTTTCTAGAAAAAAATGTTTTTTGTACCTTACAAATCTACACCTAGTGAGCTATATCTGTAGATGATAAAAATAGTATAAAAGAAATCGGGGATTTTCGGCATAATTTTTAATATAAATTCGGCCATTAAGCGGTTAACAAAAATATTTTAGAAATACTCATTTTTCCCCTTTATTTAATTTCAACAACCAATAGCTTTCCCTTAATTCTCTAACGAAAACTTTTCGTTCTAGGAGTAGCTGATCAGGCGGCAGAAGCCAGCTTTTGGAGTACACCAGAGTTACAAGAAAACGATTTCTTCCAATCGACGCACGAGATAGTCCAAACGCACCCGGGCGCCAGTTCCCTGACCGGGTTACCCAAAAAGAACAGATTCCAAAATACCATCAACAGTATCCGATCGCCGGGATCGAGCAGTCACAAATTCGACAAGCACTTGGACTTCAGGAATTCCGCTACTGCGGAACTGAAGAGAAACCCTTCGCTGTCGTCGCCCGAGGAATGCGCTAGAGCTTGTCGAGAAGGAGAACCACCAAGGATATGTTACTATCATTTCACATTGGAATATTATACGGTTCTCGGAGCGTAAGTATTATCGGAAATTTGCATCTGTTTAACATAATATAATGATCGTTGTTTTGTTTCGCAAGTGTGGATAAAATTATAAAAGAACAAACACATGGTAATTGTTTGTAACACAGATAGTTGCAGTCACAAATATAAATATTAATATGAATATTGTTGTCTTCAAAATTAACAAACAAGGATACAGAGAGTGGAAATATTAAATATCAGTGACACAAATTCTGCAGACATAATGTATTTAGGTTGCCGACATATTTCTGCAAAAATGTATAAGATATTTAAATATCATTTATTAGTTATTCTGTGATATTGTATTTAATTAATTAAGTACGTAGTGTGCGGGTTGTCCATATTCCTATTTATACACTGGACACCAAAAAAATGCTACAGCAAGAACGTCAAATTATTTCATTTTTTTTTTTTGTTATAAAAGGATGCATTGTGATATTCGTAGTAGACCATTGCTTTTTGAACAAATGTTTATCAGAAATAATAATAATCTAGGGCGCCTCACTGGTCACACTCGTTTCTTCTATAGGTATTGTTGAAACTAGATGCTCTATATCATCTTCAGGAAAACTTATCCAAATTCCCCTTATGGCATGCTAGTGGTCGTCATACTAGTTTATATTTTTAAATTACCATGTCCTACATGTTCAATGGGGTACAAATCAGGTGATTTTGCTGGTCATTCCAGATTCTTGTATGAAAACCAGCAGCAGTATGAAGTCCTTTTTCGAAGTGCTCATTTGCTATAATTTGCAGATAAGGATGTAGAACTAGAGGTGACCTGCTTCCCTTATATATGGGACCCCAAAAAATGACACTTTGCTGGCTTGCTGTCTGATACTCAACAAACAACGTAATCGCCAGAACATACACTAGATTCGTCACAGCAGCATTTCATATTCTTCTGATCATTCAAGTTGTGTGGTGTCAACGGTAGCACCAATAGGGGTCGGTAAGCTCTCAGCCCCGTTCCGAATACTTTCGACGAACTGTTATCCTAGAAAGTAATCGTGCCATCTGTTGCTACGGGCAAGAAGTAAGAACCGACCGTAGTAGTGTAGGACGCCGTTTAATCATCACAGAAACACCTTCTCTAAACTCTTTACTTATTATATTATTGATGGATTAGCAATAATTCGTCTTGAAATTTCTGACAAACCAAAGCCAATGCCAATGCGTCTTTTTAGGGTTCCGTATTCCGTATATACAATATGCTCTAATATTACTCAGGATTTCTGCCTTTTTCACATTCACAGGTTGAAATTTGATATCAGTATATAGTTTGGTGGCCTGATCAGGAGTACGTATCCTAAAAGAAGAAATTTTGATTTTAGGGGTACTTCTAGGGAGAAAAACTAAAACAATTGACCGCTCCCTCCCTTATCTCCGAAACTACTGAGCCCAAAATTTTGGAAAAAATGGAGAATATAGAACCTTGCCCGAACTTTACAGGAAAATTAAGGAGAAGCCATTAATTTTATTTTGGAGGCCAAATTATAGAATTAAATGAATGATGAAATTTTTTTTTTCAAACGGTTCATATGATACATCAAATAAAAGGTCTCATTCTGAGGAACATATATATTTTTTTCATAATTTAAAAATAATTAGTTTAAAAGATATTAACAAAAATATACAAAAATTTCCCCATTCCCGCCTTATCTCCAAAACTCTAAAACACAAAATTTTGAAAAAAAAATTAGAGATATAGCCTCACCTGAATTTTACTGGAAAAAAATAAGGAGAAACCTCTACTGTTAATATTGGGGGGCTAATTACAGAATTAAATGAAAAATATAGAATTATAAATGTTTCTAACGCATCTTGTAATACATCAAATGAAAGGGTTCATTATAACGAAAACAAATATTTTTTTTCTTCTTTTTAAAATAAATTATTTAAAAGGTATTAACAAATATACAAAAAAAAATCTCATCGGGGGGGATTTGAATTTTTTTGTATTATAGTTTCGGAGGTAAGGGGGGCCCTTATCTCCGAAACTATAAGGCTTAAAGTTTTGAAAAAAAATAGAGATATAGGGCCTGATCTGGATATTATCGGAAAAACAAGTACAAACCCCTGATATTAATTTTTGGGGAAAATTACAGAATTAAATAAACAAAATATAATTATTTCTAAGGCATCATATAATACATCAGATTAAAGGTCTCATTATGCTGAATACAAACATATTTTTTTAATATTTTTAAAATAAATTATTTACAAGATATTAACAAAAATATTTAAAAAATACCCATTTCCTCCCTTATCTCCGAAACTATAAGACAGAAAAATATGAAAAAAAAATAGGCCTATAAGGCCTTACTTGAGCTTTACAGAAGAAATACGGAGAAATTCATAACATAAATTTTGGGGGCACATTATAGAATTAAAAGGAAAATAAAAACTTAACTTTTTTAAACTGATGATGCAATACATCAAATGAAAGGGCATATTATGGCTAATACAAATGCCTTTTTTCATATTTTTAAAATAAATTGTTTAAAAGATATTAACAAAAATATGAAAAAAATTACTCAATCCCTTTTTAATTTCCGGTCTATAAGACCAACAATTTTGAAAAGAATTTGGCTTATATGGCCATTTACAGGGAAAATAAGGAGAAATCCCTAATATTAATTTGGGGGCAGGGGCAAATTATAGAATTAAACAGAAAATAAAAAATAATAACTTTTTTTAAACGAATCATGCAATACATGAAATGAAAAGGCTCATTCTGTGGAATACAAATATATTTTTTTTGGAATTTTTAAATTAATTTTTTACAAGATATTAACAAAAATGTAAAACAAAACTCATTTTCCCCTTTATTTCCCACACCATACTACCCAAAATTTTGAAAATTGAACTTTATAAAAAAAAGTCGTAGAAACCCCATGATTAATTTTGAGGGGCAATTTATAGAATTAAATTCAGTTTTTTTTTCATATTTTTTAAATCATTTTTTTAAAAGATATTAGAAAAATATGAAACACTGACTTATTACCCTCTTTATCTCAGAAACTACATTATCTAAAATTTTGAAAAATATTTGTATTTTTAACTTGACCCATTTTACAATTTATCTTCCAATCTACTGGGCCTAAAATTCAGACAATATATTATATAGGGCTTCACTGAAAGTTAATTAGTAAAATAAAACACTAATGTTAATTTTTGGGGCCAAATTAGAAAATTAAATATTTTTATAGAAATAAAAATATATATTTTTATAAAATTAAAAGGCTTAGTTCAAAAGATATGGCAGTAAATATAAGAAAATGCACTTTGATTCACCTACATTGTATCAAATTTTAAAGGTGGCACGGAACCCTATTATGCGAGTCCTACTCGCACTTGACCAAATTATATCAATTAATTTAAGTTTCATTTTTTTTATTTCGAACTACATTGAAATAAATACAAAAAAAAAACAATAACTACGAGAAAACTGAATAAATGAAATACTCAGTATTATTGTCTTATATCTTTGTTGTTTTTAACCGACAAAGACTAACAACAAAAAATTTTAAATTATTTCTTTTGAGATAGTATTAAAAACTAATCGTTTAACTTGAATAAATATTCATAAATAAGATGCATTTTGGTTGGCCCACTAGTATATTCTGAATTTTATTTGCAACAATTGAGTAGTGTATTAGGTTAACTTCAATATTTCTTAGATTAATGCCGCTTCATTTTCCAAAAACACATTCATATTCTGCAAAGAAATGCGGAAGTTAACCTATCATAACTTGTAATCGAGTGCATTACATTTTTCAATTAATTTTTTTGTCAAACTTTCATGAAGAATCAGATACAACATTCACACACCCACCACAATTGAAACAATTGAAATGTCAGAAGAAATTACAAAATGATGAAATCTCGACGTGTAGGTAGTAAAAGAGTACATACGAGAAAGACATATAGCTACAGTTCAATCAAGCATATCTGTTAGATTTACTTTCTCTCGCTTAGGTATTTAGGTATTAAATTAACAGTGTTATTGTCAGTAAACTCCCTGTATTATTATAGCAGAAGCCACTAATTTACTTTAATATGATTTAACCACAATAAAACTTTCTAAATGTTACTGTTCTTTCCGTAATGCCATCTGAATGAGAACTCGGATAACCGATTACAAGAATGACAAAAAAGGCCAGTATGAACTGTCCGGTAATTATTCTGTCTAGTCGACAACTTTACAAATCTGTTAGCTAAAGCTAAGTGGAAATAAAATATGGTTGAGAGGTCAGTTCTTTAGAGATATAAAAATTGGGGAAAGTTTTATAGTTACACATAAATATTTTCTCATAAATATTATAAAAGCAATAATTGTAAAAAATATATGTATAACGTGGAAGTTATTTTCGAAATGTTACTATTCTTCTTAGAATCCTATAACTACGACCTTAAAACACCATGAATATCTTACATATACACACACTACATCAAATCAATGGGTGTTAAATCTAGACAGAGTAAGTGCCGCACTATTTACAAACAAATTATTGGCTATCGTAAAAGTTAATACAAATCATTATGGCTGACACGGAAACTCATAGTGCAACTGCTTCTCCGACATCCGTGTCACCACAAACCAAAAGAGTTGCGACGAAGGAAAAAAAAGCCAAGAACCCAAGGGCTAAACCCTCTCATCCACCGACATCTGAGATGGTCAACAACGCTAACAAATGTTTAAAGGAACGTGGTACATAATCTTTGCCAGCCATCAAGAAATATATTGCTGCCGAGAAAGTAGCCCCTTTCATCAAGAAATACTTAGTCGGGCGACGCTTCAGGAGTTTTAGTTAAAACGAAGGGAAAAGGTGTATCCGGTTCCTTCAAATTGGCAGCTTCGTCCTCTTCAGGAGCTTCAGCATCGAAACCGGCCAGCGGCGACAAAAAAACTAGGGCTGGAGGTAGAGCAAAGATGTCACCTGCAAAACGAGCAGCGTCCAGCGATAAACCCAAGCCGACAAAGAAGCAGGCGGCTGCGAAGGCAGCAAAAAAAACAGCCAAAAAGACTACAGCTGCAACCAAACCTAAGAATGTTGCCGCAACTGAAGAAGACTTCTACTCCAAAATCCACCCATCGACAACAACTCCATCGTCATCATCATCAGTTTCGCTTGCATCTAAAGCGAAGACTCCTTCGAAAGCTAAAAAAACGGTAAAGGTGACCCTACAAAAAAAACGGTAAAGGTGACCCTACAAAAAAAAACCAAAGCTCCAAAACCGAAAACAACAAAATCCGCGGCATCCCCGAAGGCGAAGAAAGCAGCTTTTCCCAAGAAGAAGAAATAAATAGAAAACAATTTCATCCACAATTAAAAAAAGGGATGTACTTATTACACGTCTTCCAAGAAAACGTTCATACAATAGGCCTTTTCATATTCGAAAATTTTAAGTGGGCATGCGTCAACTTCTGTCTTTTTTTCGGACAGTTTTCACACCAATAGTATGTAAATACAATGTTTTTTATCCGAAAAAATGACAGAAGTTGACGCATGTCCACTTAAAATTTTCGAATATGAAAAGGCGTATTACTACCAGAGATTCAAAATATTATAATGCAAATGATCTCTACAGTGTATATACCACGATATTAATCTGGCAAAATTTTCAAAACTACTTTCCTATAATTCTCACAAGTGCCAGGTAGATACTCCAAAGAATTTAATGTTAAATCACTGTATAAATAGAATTGAATTAGGTATATCTGTTTGTGAACCTCGGCTAGCCAATGTTATAGTTTTAGAAATATAATTGAATATTACATCAGATCAAGGCCGAAGGCAAAAAATTTTTCGGGGGGTTGACTACTCTTACAAATTTTTTTGAAGCTGGATGAAAGATTAGGACCAAAATAGTTATTTTTCTTTTTATTATTTCCAGTATATAAGAAATATATAGAATAAAAAAATATATTTTTATGAAAAAAATTGTTAATTCGTTAAAATTGAATCTTCAATCCCTCCTGCTGGGTACTCCCATGCATAAGAATAATCTGAAAACTCTTTTTTATAAAAGGTTTGTCATTAGAAAACATTATGTCAAAACCATATAATTTCAAGTAATTCCTTATAACTTGTTTTACCAAGTTTATGAGGTTGTGATAGTTCAGCATTTGGAAATTTAGCCAAGTTCAGTTGAGGATCTCTGTAAATGGACTTTGTTTGGAAGGATGATCAGTGTGTCACAGCTAACGAACCCTTATACCAGTGTGATTAATTTGTTGTGTTTTTAAGAGTTGAAGCCACTTTGAAATCTCTTATCGAGTAAAGGTTTTACAACTCAACCATTGTGTGTCGCCGTTTAAGTATTCTGCTTTCATTATAGCTGATTTGTGCCTACGAGGTTTAAGATAAACGACAATTCCAGGATTATCTTTGGCAAAATTCACCAAATCAGATTCTATTAATTCCCTCATTCCTCTACTAGACCTATGGTTTTTGCAACATCCTTTGTAATTCATACACATATCTTCCAACGCCATTTTGGATCCTGTTCTTTATCTATTTATACGAGATGAAACTAATATGTTAGAAGACAATTGATAAAATGAACTTATAATATTATAAAAAAGAGGTACGATCAATGACCATAAATATGAATGGCTTGATCTTTAGCTACAACAGTAGGTTCGCGTCAGCATTAAATTAAAAGTTTATGATATAATATATTACTGCCTGTCTTATTTTTTCTTCCATATTGCTATTTAGTTCTATTAGATCTATGATACGTAACAGAGAACTATGCAAAGTTAAATCTGGAAACAAATATGCCTCCTTCTTGCACTTTATATACTGATATGCCATTTTATTATCGTTTTTTTTACACTTACACAAACAAGTTTCAACACTCAAAATAATTTTAAACACTTTAAGTGATATGAAAATCAACATTCAGGTCAGAACATAAGCAAACAGAACCCTCAGTGCATTGCTCTGTGGTTGGCTGTTCACGTCAACAGTAAGGACCAGCGCAGACGGGGCAACTATTTTGCAACCGCAGTTCCAAAATAGTTTCCTAGACTGCACTTGCCACTATTTTGAAACCTGGGCAGGGTATAGCGGTGGGGATTCATAAATGAACGATGTAATAAGTTGCAGTTGCGTGTTGCGTCTATCTTGAGTTGAAATTTATTATTTGACGTAATATTAGGTTATGTTATCCTTATTCACAATAATTCGATGTCATTATTATGAATTACAGATATTATATTTCATTGAATATATTGTGTTTTCGTTGAACATATTTTTCTATTTCAATAATTTTGGGTATGTTTTAACATAAGTGATCAAAAACTAGATTTTAAATCCGTTGGAGATTGCCGAAGAATGAAAGAAAAGCTATATAACTACTTCCTGTAAAAACCATATACTTTCAGTATGAGACAAACAGACTAGATTTTTTATTTCCTCCTGTGCGTAATCTCTAGTTATAATATATGATCATATCTTTCTGATCTGGATTTGAAACTTTACAGCTTGAATCGATTGCATTGAAATTAATAATTTATAAATATATAATAACTGATATTTATTGATTACCACTGACATTTTTGCGTACACTAAAAAATATCATTAACAAAATTTGATAGATGGTACAACGTAACTGATCCATTACAATTATCAGTATTTATGGACGGAAAGAAGTTTCATTTTAGTTGTAAAATAATTATAACTAGTTTTAAGCTCAAGTGTAATCTCTAAACAGTTGTGCCGTCTACACTGTCCCTAAGAGTTCAGTAAAATACAGTTTAAAATGACAAGATTTTTTTAATTGGGAGAAGTTTGGCATCGGAAGATATGCAGTGATGGGCAAATGTGTGGAACCAAGTAAATATCTCTAGAATTATTAGAGATATCAAAATGAAATTTGGAACGTGGATACTGCAGTAGATTGCCTATTTGTTTCCAAATTTCTTTACAATTTTCAACTTCCTGTATTACCGGAAGTAATGTCGATTTTAAAATTTGCAATGAAACACCCTGTATAGTATTTTAGTTTCTGATGAAACATTTTATTACGAATACAAAAATGTCGGGTTTGATATTGTTTACTTCTATACCTACCGAGATATTAACAGAACAGTATGTAAGGAAAGGGAAAATTCGATGGTAGCTAAACTCGGTTCAGATTTCATTTACGCCCGATATACATAAACAAACCGCTCGGTAATTATTTGTATATCTATTGGCCAATCGGTGGCATTATACCGTCACAGCCAACAACACTGCTTGTTCCATAGTCGAATACACGTGCGTTTGTTTAAATCAGGCGCCAAGTAAATCTGAATCAAGTTTAGTAGTTCATGAAATTCATTGTAGAAGTGAAAGTAGTTGTCAAAATAAGTTATTAGTTTTTTTTTATTTCACCGTAAAAAGATTGTATTATTTTAATTTGATCGTAAAATGGCCGAATTAAGTAAAAGAGAAAGAATAGAAATATTAACGATGATTGGGTATGGGGAGAGGAAAAGGACGCATCAAGAAATTTGTGACCTTTTTAACATTGTTCATCCGTATACACAAATATCCCGTTCAGTAGTGACGAAAACTTTTCGAAGGTACGACACAAGTGGAACAGTTAGCAATTTACCAAAAAGTGGACGGTTAAAAAATGCAAGTAATGAAGGTGTAGCTCAAATTTTGCTATATCTTTGGAAGAAAATCCTCACTTATCCACTACCGACCTCGCCAATATGCATGGAATTAGCCGTCGTTCAGTAGGAAGGATATTAAGGCGAGAAAAATATCATCCATACAAAATTCGCCTCGTTCAAGAACTCTCCGAAGACGATTTCGACAGACGTTTGCAATTTTGTGAAACGATAATGGATATTTGTAACCGTGGTAATAATTTTATAAGAAATGTGGTGTTTTCAGACGAGGCTACATTTTGTTTAAATGGTACGGTTAATCTACATAACTGCCGCTACTGGTCGCAAAGTAATCCTAATTGGGTACAAGGGGCTCATACACAACTTCCCCAAAAATTGAACGTTTTGGCCCAGCATTTATATCAACATAATCGTGGGACCCTTTTTCCTACAAAAATTTTAAACGGAGATAGGTATTTACAGCTCTTGGAGACACAAGTTATTCCGGCATTGGAGGTAAATGGACAATTACCAAATAATATCTGGTTTCAGCAGGATGGAGCACCACCCCATGACGCTCGCATTGTTCGAGATCATTTAGATAGGACATTTCATCACAGATGGATTGGAAGAAGAGGTACTTATGAATTTCCTGCACGAAGTCCCGGCCTTAATCCACTACACTATTTTCTGTGGGGTTACTTAAAGTCTAAGGTTTATGTTGATAAACCAAATAATTTGCAAGAATTAGCTGCAAGAATAACTCAAGATATCCAGAGAATTACACCAGAAGTAATAGCTAATGTTACTAGAGAATTTAAAAATCGACTGGCTTATTGTCAAGAAGTAAACGGTGCTCAGTTTGAACATCTAATACATTAAGTTTAGTTAAGTTTCAATGTTTTGAAAATCACTTAGATTTAGTTAATAATTATGATTATGTATTTCTTTAATGGGTATTAGATTTTTCCTTTCCTTAAATACTTTTCTGTTAATATCTCGGTAGGTATTGAAGTAAACAATATCAAACCCGATATTTTTGTATTCGCAATAAAATGTTTCATCAGAAACTAAAATACTATACAGGATGTTTCATTGCAAATTTTAAAATCGACATTACTTCCGGTAAAACAGGAAGTTCAAAATTGTAAAAAAAATTGGAAACATATAGACAATCTACAGCAGTATCCACCTTTCAAATTTTATTTTGATAACTCTAATAATTCCAGAGATATTTGCTTGGTTCCACACATTTGCCCATCACTGTATATTTTCCGGCAACCTTTCAGGCCAATTTAATGTAAACAGACAGGTCCACTTATATTAATGCGTAACATCAATTAAAAATTCAAAAGTCAAATTTAATTTTTCATTCCTTATTTCCACCATTAGGGCTCGATTTTTTTCTATAATTTTATAAGACACCACTCATGAGATGTATCTAATTGAACAAAAAAAGAATCGTAAAAATCCGTTCAGAATAAACGAAGATATCGAATAACAAAACCAAAACGGAACGGTACCCCCCTCGTTTTTGAAGTGATTTCTAATTACAACTAGTTCAATTCAATAAATTCATTGTTAGCCATCGTTGAACAACAATAAATATATAACCTTGCTAGACGTCAATTGCATGTATATAATCGGACATTATACACATCATATCACAACACTTTTTAAACTAAAAAATATAAAAAGATAACACACCGAAAAATTGCCCAATTATTTCAATTAGTTAAAGATATTCTTAACGATATTCAAAAAATGCATACCGAACAATCACGCAAGCACGATTTGCTACCTTGTATCTAACAACAAAAAACAAAACAATTCATAAATTCATATTTGCAACTGCCATTTAAAATGGAGAATTACTAGCAGTTTTTTTGTCAATAATCAATATCAAATTCCTTTAATACTTAAAAGGATTCGGTTCAACAAAAACGGCTAATTACCGAGAAATTTATTAGCAAACAAAGAAACCGTAGAAAAAGCCATTTCGAAAGTTTGCGGATTGAATTTTGTAAAAACGACACTCTTAACTAACACCAAACGTCCATGCAAAGTTTTTTATGCAAATATTAAATCTGTTACACAAATCAATTTGTTTCTCACTATATTTGGAACATGAACTAGTTTAGCAGAATAGAATTTACGACGTGATTTATATAATCACTATTGGTGAATGGCTTTTGTAGTATTTAAATTTTTAAATCATTACGTATTTTGTTCCAGCGACTAGGTAAAAAAGCTGTTTACAAATTATCATTTTTCTTACATTTTAATGAAAAATACATTAAATCAATTATTTGTATTTAATTGTCTAAATGTTATTTGTGGCATGTTCTTCATTTTTTTATGTTTTCTTTGGAATAAACCCACAATTGAAATAAAAAGCTGTATATTGAAAGAAAATACCAAACGTTTCAAAGACGTTTCTGACTTCGTTGTCAATGGCTTAAAAATATGTTTTGAATATGTAAATTGCAAATGTAAAATTTGATTTATGACATTTAAATTGACAAAAATTTTTCTTATGTCAATTTAAATGTCATAAATCAAACTTTCAATTTGCAATTTACATTTTCAATATATATTTTAAAGCCATTGACAACGAAGTCAGAATCGACTTTGAAACGTTTGGTATTTTCTTTCAATAAACAGCTTTTTATTTCAACTGGTGTGTTATTCCCAAGAAAACATAAAAAATATTATTTCTATATAATTTTGAAAAAATAAATATTGCTAAAATATGCATTAATTTTTCATTAGCAAAGTCACACGTTGGGCGCCAATTATGTGAACATTTGTACGATTTTTTGAGGATATAATTTGTTAATATTTACCTAATTTTGCAATCCATTAAACACATGACAATGTATTGTTTATAGTCGGCAACCTTTAAAAGTTGCACTTTCCTCAACTGATTGAAATATCGGTTAATTATTAATGTTTTTCTGTTTTTCTTACATAAAACTTGACTTTACACACAGTAGTACTCCCGATTTGGGATCGCTATGGACTAGTTTTCTTGAAACTCCAAAAAGTCTATATTCATTTCGTGTTAAAATAATACAATTTAGATGTATTTATAATATAAAAATGAAATTAATATCAATTAATTGTTTATGTATTTTCAGTAACAGAATTATTTGAAATTTCACATGTTTATATTTTTGGTATATTTTAATCTGTAATAAAAAAATTTAAGTAAAATTATATTTGGTTCGCTACGCAAGAAATATACTATAAATTAATATAACATTCTAAACCAGTAATAAAATTATTACATTTTAATCAAAAATATTCGAATGTCAGTAAATAGTTAGCATACGTTAAATCATTTATTTATAATTAGTTTTGAAAAGATAAATATTGTTATAATATGCATTCATTTTTTATTATAGACGGACTATAGCACAGTCCCACGTTGGGCGCCAATTATGTTAACATTAATACGAATTTTTATCATACAATTTATTAATATTTACCAAATTTTGCAATCCATTGAACGCAAGACAATGTTTTGTTTCTGGTCGACAACCTTCATAAGTTGCACTTCCCTCAACTGATTGAAATTTCGGTCAATTATTAATCTTTTTCTGTTTTTTTGTACATAGAACTGGACTTTACGCACAGTCTGAATCCCGATTATTATCGTTTTAAAATAACTAGCTGTCGCCCAGTGGTCGAAATTCGACCAATTGTGTCAATATCTCTGGCAGGTTAAGTAACATGAAAATTTTATAGTGACATTCTATCCTATGACTTTAGGGGGAACAGCAATTACACAGAACGGATCCAGATTCCGAACCTCTGTGTGATAGTTTCCTCGAAAATCCTAGATGTCGGTCTTACATCTCGCTTCTACAAATAAGTAACGAAATTCAAGTTTTTTTCAGATATAATTCATAGAACTTTATTTGTGTTCAAATTCCTAATTCTTAATTTAATATGACAACAATTCAACTGCTAATGGGCTACCCTATATATTTATTTTTTATAACACCCCTGTATAGCTATAATTGCACTCAATTCTCTAACATTTATTAAAATTCTCATTATAATAATTCCATCTCATTATATATTTCCACCACCCTGTATATGCAACTGCTTATGGACCACGCATAATATTTTTTAACATTTTTCAACCACCGGGTAAACCATTCTGTATATGCCACTGCCTATGACCCACCAGATTTACTCTTTTTGTTTATGAAGTTTTTAATTATCTTCTGTAACTATAATTCTACTCCGACCTATATTTCAATCATTATATATATGGAACTCTTCGTGGTCTACTCTATAATCATTTCCTATTCTAACATTTTTTATCACCATCCTGTATATCTATAATTCCTCTTACCCTATATTTTCTTATATATACAACTGCTTATGGGTACTTATTTCCATTTCACCTGTATATATATAACATTTTTGCACCACCCTGTATAACTGTAATTATGCACCTTCTATTCCAAGAACCCTGTAAATTCAACCGCTAATGGCTTCCCTATATAATTATTATTATATAATTGAAATTGTTTATGTGCCACTCATTAAAAAAATTATCTAACAAATCTGGAATAGCCCGTATAATTATGATATTCCGATTACTTTACCAACTAAACAATAACAACGCTTGCATGCCACCTCCAGAAGTACATGCTCTAAGTATATAATAGCATTGGTCTGTCTATATATAATTACTCAATGGTTTGAGTCTGGCTGCAGCGGCACGCGGCACATTCATTTGTTTGGCATTGACATTATTGACGTAAATAATGGATTTTTATTATATTTTATTTAATGAATGAACCAATATTATAAATTAAGATTAGCATTCTGCACTGAAGGTCGTCAGTACCTACTAAACAAAACAAAAATGAAGAAAATCGGTTGAGAAACAGAGGAGAAAATGGTACCTAATCGTTTTGTCTTAGCCTATTTATATATAGATAATACAATTTGAATGTATTTATAATATAAAAATGAAATTAATATTAATTAAATGTTTATGTATTTTCAGTAACAGAATTATTTTAAATCTCACATATTATATTTTTTGTTTATTTTGATCTGTAATCAAAAATTGGAAGAAAATTATATTTGGTTGGCTACGCAGGAAATATACTATAAATTAACAAAGTAATATTTTCTTGATAATTTGAGTTGCTGAGGTCTATCAGCTAGACTAAAAATCCATATCTGGACTAGTTCATTGAATTATTGCTGTAACTTTTTAATCGAATACCCAAAAATTAAGAAAACTGGAAAATTTATTGCTTTCAACAAGATAGATCATAGCAAATTTTCTGACATTTATTTCCACATAGTAAGACAATTCCCGCAAAAATCACAAAAAGCGACAAACCCTCTTTGGTGCTAAATCGAAGCAACATTATTGTTATTATTATTATTATTAGTGGCCTTTATTCATTTTAATATTGGTTATAATATTTATAACAGTGCAACATTGTAATATTATTTATATTCATCAGAATGCGGCGCAGTCTAGCTGTAGTAGCTACTCTACTGAACCGCAACCTGACACATGAGAATATCTAATACATTGCATAAGTATAAAAAATAAGAAAATAAAATTATGTAAGGCGAGTGCAAACGTAACCCTAATACTAAACATGTTGTTATCCTTCCCGTAACACATACACGTATAAATACACACACATACATGTAAAATCCAAATAAACTAGTTGTTATTTTGTAAACATAATAAGTACTTTTTATATGTAATTTTAAATGTGTTAGGATTAGAAAAAGTTAAATTGTTTGGAAGAGAATTGAAATGTTTTACAGCATTGTACGAGAATCTTCTCTGAAACATTGCGGTCTGATGATGAGGCATGATAAGTCGATTAACATCACGTATGCTAACATTGTGTATGTTACTGCGGAACACAATTCGTTGCATTATAGTTTGAGGAGCGGCAGTGTCATTAATAATTTTTATTAAGAAACAGCAAAAATGCAGAGTCCTTCTTGCATCCATTTTCAACCAGTTAATATCCTTATAGAGGTGCGAGATGTGATCATATTTACGTAAACTGTATACAAACCGTAAGCAAGAATTTTGAACTCTTTGGATTCTGCATTTGCTGTCTTCATCCAAACAAAATCCATAGACATAATCACAATAATTAAAATTAGACAAAGTTGCTTTTTTAGATTCAAGTTTAAAATAAATCTATTATTATATAATATTTTAAGGGACATACATGATTTCTGGAAAAGTTTTTTTAGGTGATTTTTGAATCTGAGTTGAGTATCCATTAGAATTCCTAAATTTTTTGCGGTTTCTACGAAGTTTAGTTTTGAGTCATTAATTCTTATATCGAGAACGTCTTTTAATAAATGAACTGTAGTCTTATTACCAAATATCGTAATTTTTGACTTCGATGGATTTAGTTTTAGGTTATGCGCTGTACACAGTTGACTTAAAATTTGTAGATCTTGGTTATTGCAAACAAGTGTACTTGCTTTTTCCCTATTAAGAATCATTGGCAGTCAGTCTTCCACAATATTAATCTTTGATGTGTCGAAGTTGTTTTGTTTTATTTTTGGGTTAATTTGGCTTGAGTTTATGCTCTATCATAAATCGATTAGAATTGTTCTGGACAAAAATCATACTATAACTTTGCTTCTGATTGCTACTCACAAAACACGTGATGACAAAAAACTGATCTACTATATAATAGTGAAAACATTCAAATGTTTATAAATATTTATGTATTTCTTTGCTTTGGCGATGAATTATCTAGTTTTCTATTTTCTAAACAACGTATGACTGCTTTTTATATTCCAGTTATATGAATTTCAAAAAAAAGTTGAATTCATTGACAGAGATTTAAATCGATTGTTACCTTATGATATGAGGGTGAATCAAATATGAACCGGACTTTTCTGTTTCTCGCCCTGTAGGTAATTCGAGTGGCGTGACGTCTTGATATATGTTAGGTAGGGATGTTAAGAAGAGGGGAGTTCGTCGGTTTGGCGAGGCGTAGTCGATGCGCTGTTAGTAGCATTATGTCAGAGCAAGAGGTGCATACGTCTGTTGCGCAACGTGTTGTTATCAAATTTTTGGCGCGGGAGGGCGTTAGACCGTCTGAAATTTTCGTCGACTATCTGCACAGACTGGCACAAAAAGTTTTCAGATGGCCGAGAGACAGCACCGCGGAAAGCCAAGACCCGTCTTTCTACAGGGAAAATTCTTGCAACAGTTTTTTGGGATTCGAAACGCGTACTGCTGATCGATTTTCTGCACGAACGCCGTACAATTAATGCTGAGTATTACTGCGAACTACTCCAGCAAGTGAAATTTGCCTATCAGCAAAAGAGGCGGGATATGTCTATCCGAAGTGTGATTCTGTTGCATGACAACGCTCGGCCACATACAGCTGCATTGACTCAAGGAAAATTGAACAAAAAAAAGAACTGATTTGGGATGTGACTACACATGTTTGGGCCACT
Source organism: Octodonta nipae (assembly GCA_034190945.1). Lineage (NCBI taxonomy): Eukaryota > Metazoa > Arthropoda > Insecta > Coleoptera > Chrysomelidae > Octodonta > Octodonta nipae. The sequence continues at coordinate 208,486,926 of CM067216.1, forward strand.
TAAAGAAGAACTTTGAGGACAACGAAGGTGTAGAAACGTTTGTGCGCAATTGGTCATCGACACGACCAGTTTCATTCTTTGAGAAAGGTATTAAAAAACTTCCGATTCGGTGGAAAAAATGTATACATAAGAGAGGTAACTATGTAGAAAAGTAATATGTATTAAAATTTGTATTGATCGTACCAATAAAATTTTTAAAACAAAAGTCCAGTTCATATTTGATTCACCTTCGTATAAATGCATGCTGTATTTGTCGAGGAAGTGACAATTAGCAGCAATAGGTAAGCTGTCTGATATTATTACCTAGAGACCCACTTGTAGAGAATATTTTTACCATAAATGATCTTTCGGATGTGTATCAGCAAATGTTGTTTTTCTAAAGATGTCGACTATAATTTACAAGTTGATAGCAGACGTTGTTTATTTAAGTTTAAAAAATGCACGGCGTAGAAAGCTGTATGATTCTTATAAGGTTCTAAGAAGTAAATAAGGAATCTTATAAGGTTATCAACATTGAGTGATTACGTCCTAGTCCAATCAATAATAACTAAAATCGAGTTTTATTTTTTTTTCACTGTCTAAATTCAAAATCTACATTAAAATGCTTGATAATTATAGGAAATGTACGGCAAACCTAAAAACATTTTTGGAAATTTGTTTATATTTTATTTTTACTTTTAAATTTTACAGTTTATTTAATTTTAGGATATTGCAGACTATTTTAACATTTTTGATATTCCCAATATTTTCAGAGTCTGTCACTTTTGAGAATTTCGATATGCTTGATTTTTAGAATTTCTAAATATTATCATTTTTGACATTGTTGACATTTAAGTATTTTTTCTTGACATTTTTAGATATTTCTGCGAAAAATAAATTCAGATTTCACATACCATTAATTAGTCAATGAATGCTCCCAAAAAATGATCGCCTTGTGCTTCTTCTCATAAACTAACGTACGTTTTTGGTTTCTAAGGTACGGAACTTTTCCACAACTACTCCCCTCACTCGCACGGAAATTTAAATTTTCGAAGAAACGTTTTAAATACGTTTCTATGCAGAAGGGAAGGGTACAGATTCAAATTTCCATCAAAACCAAAAAAAACATTGTCCCCATCCAATAATTAAATTTGTGTCGATTTATTTTATCAAAGTAGTGTCGATCAGAAGGCGACAACATTGACAATTTGGACAAAATAATGTATACGAGGGCTGCCTTTTATATTTTGGGATTGGCCAACCCTAGTGTTGAAATCTGACAACTGACAGCTCTATCGTAAAGTTTGACATTTTTGAGGTTATGTACTCAGAACGTTTTTACGAGCGTATGTGTTGTTTACAAGTAACTTGATTTCATCTCGGCCAAAAAATGGAATTTCGTGAACAGATTATTACAACTTTCGACGTGGATTAAAAGTCAGCAAGAGTGCATGGATGAACTTAATTTAATTTGAAACTCCATCAAGGACCACTGTTTTCGATGGTATGGTGAATTCAATCGAGGTCGTAGTTCACTCCAAGACGAATTTCGTGAAGGTTGTCCAAAAACAGTTGTTGTTCCGGAAACCATTGATGCTATGCGCGAACTGATATTGCAAGATCGTCATGTGACCTATAAGATTGAGTCAACCTTACACATTAGTGTGTGACATTTGAATGTCAAAAAAATTTGTTCGCGTTGGATATTTGTCAATCGTTAATCGATTGGTCGAAAGAAAAGCTCAAAAAATACGATAGCAGTGCTTCAAAACACGTTTATCTCATAGTGAGAGGTGATGAATCGTGGATTTACGCGTATGAGCCCGAAAGTAAACAGCAGTCGACTGTATGGGTGTTTCGACATGAGCCAAATCCAACAAAAGTTGTTCGCGCACGAAGCACTTCCAAGCAAATCATCGCCTGTTTTTTAGGAAAAACTGGACATGTCGCAACCGTACCACTAGAACAACGCAGAACAGTCAATTCTGAGTGGTACACAACCATTTGTTTGCCAGTTGTCTTCCAAGAAATGAGGAAAACGAACCGTCGAAGACGGATCACTCTTCACCACGACAACGCGAGCTCTCACACATTGGCTCCAACAAACTGCATTTTTGACCACTCAAAACATCGATTTGATGAGTCATCCGCCGTATAGGCCTGACTTGTCACCAAATGACTTCTTTTTATTCCCGAACGTAAAAAACACTCAAAGTTTTTCGACACCTGAAGAACGGAATCATGTTTTGGAGATATCTCAATCAGAGTGCAAAAAGTGCTTCGACAATTGGTTCAAACGCATGCATAAGTATATAGATCTTCATAAATTTAAAGCGATTTTCGATGATTAATATTTGTTTTTGTTCTCTAATCCCGAAATATAAAAGCAGCCCTCGTAGTTTATATACTACTACTATTGTTGGGCAATAACACCACAATCGAAATAAAACGACGTATATTGAAGCAAAACCAAACGTTTCAAAGTCAATTCTGACCTCGTTGGCAATGGATTTATATTTATTGATGTAAATTGCAAAACGAAAATTATTATCATTTAAATTGATATTAGAAAATGCGTTGTATTTAGATATACACGTAGCCCTCTAAAGATCCAGCTTTCATAATTGAATTTAAAAGAGCTGTCTTTAGAATTTATAACTAGGTACGCCTTTGTTATCAAAGTAGTCTCGATCAGGAGGCGAGAACCTTGACAATTTGGAGAAAATAATATATAGTTTATATACTAGGAATATAGCATATGCAACCAACATCTCATCGTAGCACCAATTTGGGTGGCATATCTCTCAAAATGCATTATACAATTCAATACTAAAAACTACACTACAAAAATATTTATGACCCAAACGTCTCTTGATTACTCACATTTTGGTTGCCCAAAAAGTTGCCGACTCGTTGTTTAGATACTATTTTCCACAACCATATCACACTTGGTCTCCAAGATAGTGACTTTTCCTAGAAATAATTCCAGTTGCGTGCTTACAGATAATTTCAGTTTCCACCAAACAAGACTTTAAATATAATATATGTACCAATTTTCGGTACTTTGTCGGCTTAAGAGAAAAAGAATAATCTTATAATAAATTTTTTGAGTCCTTTCTATATTACATATATTTGTTTTGTTTTATTTAAACTTCGATAATATCCAAAGCATGTGCATGGCAGAGCCTGAATCCATTTTTCCAATGATTACTAAATAATTTCGCTTTCTCTTGTTATATCTATTTGGAATAATATAAAGATAATGCTTTAACGTCTGTAGTGGTATTCCCTTTACCCAGTGTTCATAACCTGCTACCTCACGAGTTATTTTGTCATTGTTCTTAACATCATGTCTTTTAGTTAGTACGAATATGGTCCCAGATGTACCGGACTCAACCAAAGAAAATACAAACATTTTGGAAAACAATATATTTATTTTTCAACATTTCCTTTTTATAATAAGAGCCGTGTTGCTCATCTAGATAGCCATTAACTGCCGACATCAATTCTTCATCGCTGAAAAATCTTTGACCACTGAGTCATTTTATTTTTTTCAAGTTCGGGAACAAAAAATAATCCAAGGGGACTAAATCTGGCAGATAGGTAGCAATTAAAAATTTTAAGTCCTTAATTTTGGCCATTACAATAACGGATTTGTATGCTGGCGTATTATTTCGGTGAAACAACACTTTCTTCTTAGCCAAATGCAAGCCATTTTGCTTGATTTCTTCGCTCAAACGTTACAATTAGTTCGTATAATACTCCCTGTTAATAGTTTGTCCTTTTTCAATACAAGATTATCAATGAAAATTAACTCACGCGCATCCAAAAAAACCAACGCCATCAGATAGAAGTCTTCGGCTTTAGAGCCGGTCCTCCCTTCTCAGTCCAATCTTTCGATTATTCTTTTATCTTCAATGTGAAGGGATGAACCCGTATTTCGTCCTTGGTTATGATACGACGCAATTCAGCTTTGTTGCTTTGAAAATTCGCTAAATACTCAATTGAAACATCTTCACGGCACTCTTCTTGCTCGAGTGTGAGCAACCGCGGCACCCATCGTGCACACATCTTCTTATGTCTAACTTTTCAGATAATATACGATGTACCGTACATTTAGATATGCCTACTACTTTCAGTCGAAAATATCCAACCACTTTGTAGATTTTCTTCACCAACTCTGTAGTAGTCACCTAATGTGGTCGATCACTCCGTCCACGTTTAAACTTTGCTACCCTTTATTTTACTGTTGTAAACGAAGGAGTAGGCTCACACAGAGTAGAATCTAGTTCAGTCTTTATATTGGTTGGGCTGAGGCTTTTCAAATAGAAGTATTGTATCACCGAAGGATGACTAATTCTATATGCTTTACAGGTAGTGTACTTTTTAAAACACTGATATTTATAAAACAACTACCGCCATCTCTAGGTCGGGCCGGGTACTTCTGGAACGACCCTCTCACTATTAGTAAGTTCTATCACTACTGAGTGTTTCTAATTGCAGTTATTATTAATGCGCCATTATCTGTAATACATTAAACACATCAAATTTTATACGCAAGAAAGATCTGGTCCAAAAACTCGAAGGATATAACCCAGAAACAGTATTTGCAAATTTTGTTTGTAACTAGACTATCCATTTAATGTTGATGTATCTCAAAAACTGATAAGGTTTACAATAACACTAGTTCTAGCAGAAAATAATTTTCTGCCACTCTGTGATTCAATTTCAACCGAATTTTAGCTTAAGTGGGTTGTTTTATTTGTCATTATTGAACTGAAACACTGTCCAAGATGTACACTAAAATGTACAGAATTAGGAGGAAAATATTTCATGGCCTACTAACTCCGTGAGTCCAGACAAACCGGCAGACCGTAAATTCCAATTTTCATGTTTCAATTATGATTTATTTAGGCTGTACATTGTCTGTCAGTCAGTCAAACACGCAACGGCTTTAATTTGTAGATATCACATTCCTAAACAAGCTGTGAATTCCATAATTACTTTTTTATATACAATTAATCAATTTCTATTACAATTTAAAAATGCGTTAGTATACTAACCATCAAATCATAAGTTACTGACGAAAAAGCTTGACAAAATCCATAAATCCATCCATGAAATGTATTTAAAGAGACTCCTAAGATGTTTTAAAAGCCATTTACATAAATAGTACCAGAAAATACCATTCAACAAACGCCATAATTTAAAAAAATTAGAAATCACGACGGTCCATTGTTAAACGAAAGCGAAAAATAACTTAAATTCTTATTTTAGAGAACAAAAAAAAAATAAAATCATTAATTAGAGAGTAAATGAATTAAAGTTGAAGAAAGTAAATTTATTCGGTTTCGAACTTACGATTGACCACAAATTTAATTCGTAACGTCACACAAAATATGACTGTTCTGTTCTATTTACTGACAACCATATACAGGGTGTTTGAAAAAGAACTCCCTAGTTTTAATGTGTCATAGAATCTGCAAAAAGTGATATACACTATTCCAGTTTGTGGAGTTTGATTCAGCAACTGTCTAAGTTTTGCCTCCCTGCAGTTGGCAGACCTGCTTGACCTTGAGACGACGCCAGGGATCAGTTCCCTCAGTTGTGTTCGGGCGTGCAGTGCGGTGCATTGGCTACTTCGCAACAAAAAGCGCCGTGTGTTATTTGGTTAGTGCAAACTGAGTCTGTTATAACAGTCCAACGTAATTTTAGACGTCAGTATGGTGGTGAACCTCCTACACCAAAAACTATCCGTCATTGGCTAAATTCTTTCAAGGAAACCGGTAGTGTTTTAAAAGCGAAATCACCCGGTAGGCGGCCTAGAACTTCTGAAGATGTTGTTGAACAGATCCGTGTTTCGTATGTTTGGAGCCCATTGGTCAGACGTAGTCTACAATTAGGCGTTCCTAAAGGTACGGTCTATGATGTTGTACGTAAAAGATTACATTTGCGTGCCTACAAATTGCAACTGTTACATGAAATAAAACCTACTGATAAAATCAAAAGGCTAGAATTTGCTATTGACTTTTTAAACAGAATTGATGATGATGAAAATTTTTTGAAATTTTTTTTTTCTGATGAGGCTACATTTCATGTAAGTGGGACAGTTAATAGTCATAACTGCAGAGTTTGGGGGGCAGAGCATCGACATGAAGTTATTCAGCATCATCGTTACTCTCCCAAAGATTGGTGCGGCTTGATGGTTGATCGTGTGATTGGTCCTTTCATTTTTGTAGAACGAACAATAAATGGAGACATTTACTACGACATGTTGACAGAGTATGTCTTTCCCCAAATGGAAGATATTGAGGCGGAAAAAGGGCTTGTGTTTTTTCCCTCCTCATGACAGTAACCATGTGCGCGCGGCTCTAGACACTCGCTTTCCGGGAAGGTAGATAGGGAGAGCTGGCCCAATTGCTTGGCCACCCCTCTGGACTTTTTCTTTTGGGGACACAAAAAATTTTGTGTATAGTGAAAAAATCCGAGACATAAACCATTTACGGGAAAGAATCGTCACGGCGGTTGGGACAGTTACACCTGATATGTTGGTGAATACATGGCGAGAATTTGAATAACGTCTGGACGTGTGCAGGGCAACAAATGGATCCCATGTTGAAGTGTACTGATGTTAAACAAAACTCGAAGGTTCTCTCTTTCACTGTATGTACTTGTTGATGTAGTTTTTCATTAATTTACACATTAAATTTATAACTAAAACTAGGGAGTTCTTTTTCAAACACCCTGTACATATTTATACAACATTTTTCAATTTTGTGTAACGTGCATTATTAGAATTGTTATTACAAACATCTTTATTATCATAAAACGTAAGAATACATAGTTAAGCAGATCTTGAAAACGATAATGCAAAATTTGATTAATTTTTTCAATATACTGACAATATTTAACTATAGACAAAAAAAAGACGAGAAAATAAATTTTATAAAATTCAAAAATTTAAATTCTGGATTTGGGTTTGAACTTCGGAGAGTATGTTGGTTAAATCGGGGGTTGATTTAGGCTCGGAAGCGCTAGAAAATCCTGGCATTCCTCTGTATTGAAAGGTTAAATGAGGGTATCGTCTAATATTTCATAATTCTGGCTGATATTCTCAGAATAATATTGGTTATCTGTATAATAACCCTAATCATTTTCAAAACATTGTGAGTGGTCAAGATTTTGTTCGTGGTTAAAATGATGTATCCTTTCTGGTTGATAGTGTGGATTTGTCTATATTACAGACAGTCATTCGAAATTCGTAGGTCGAAATGGTGGACCTCGGTGATTGGTGTTAGTTACTGGATTTGGCCTGGACCATTAATTAGGCCCAACAAAGTTTTGTCTAATATTTTGATTGAAACACTGAGGGTTGTTTTGATGTCGCAACCGATAACCTACGGCAATGTGGCCTAATCCTCCACAATTTAAACAGTTTCTAGGTTTCTTGCCCACATGGTATTATTTGGGAAGCTAAATTATCATGAATTGTATGTCCCTAGACATATTTGTCACCAGTTTTGATTTCACACAAACTGGTATTTTCTAGAAGGCTGCCCACCCGGTAGCTTCTTGCTAGACCGTTAGTGCTAAACTTTGGAGCTTTAAAATCCTGTACGAAAAAGAGGAATTTTACGAAGAGCAACTGTGCTGTATATAGTCTGATGTTGTTTTTTCACATGAGGTGTAGCAGTTGGTTTTGCGTACTGTCTTTGTTGCCAGTTGTTTCTTAGCCGCTCTACCAGCACTTTATAATAACGTAATTATATTTATTTTAGAGCACAACGACGACCTTCACATTAACAGTGCATTTAGTACTATTATTTCTCTAATAAACTGCTATACTAAATTATTTGTTTCTACATTCTTTAGTTTGTTTACTTAATACTGAGTATTAACTTACCTTACTTAATATATATTTGAAAGGTACTTATGTTTTATCCACAAGCTGTGTATATACAGAGATGAAAACCGGTAATGTTCAAAAATGTCTAACAGTAAACTTCTTTTTTTAGCGCCTGCCAAGTATGTACACCAAATGCTACAAACACAGTATGGTCAAGCTGCCAGTGCGTATTAGCCGATGGAGTCGAAAGAGGAATACTTACAGCTAACCGAATGATTCCAGGTCCAAGTATTCAAGTTTGCGAAGGTGACAAAGTCGTAGTTGATGTAGAAAATCACATGGAAGGCATGGAAGTTACTATTCATTGGCACGGTGTGTGGCAGAGAGGCAGTCAATATTATGATGGAGTACCTTTTGTCACGCAATGTCCTATTCAACAAGGAAACACTTTCAGGTAAATTAGTCAACAAATATATAGAATTTATAATGTTCAGGAATGTGACCACTGCAACTGATTTATAATATTTCGTGAAATTCTAAAATATGGTAGAGAAAATAACATTATTTTATTAGCAAAAACTGCATTCTTAATCTACAGAAACTGTTTAATAAAATCATTACCTCCAGCTAGCAAACAACTACACAATTTTGTTACGGCCGAACTCTTTCTAAAACAACTGGGTCGTTTCTTTTTGAACTGTTATTTGATTTCTCAGATCTTCCGTATTTTCCATTAGAGTAGTATAATTAATAATTTCAGGTGGCACCATATGTAATTGTCCAGCTGGTTTAAGTCCGGAGATCGGGCAAGCCAAAAACTAAGTCTATCCTTACCAACTCAGCAAACAACCAAAATAAGATGCTCAGCATTTGTGGACATTGACGTCACTTATGGTCTGAGGGATTCCCTTGGATTATTTTTTATGAGGTCAACCTGAATTCGGTTAGTTCGAACTACATTGGAAAATGCGAAGGATTTGAGAAATCAGAAAATAGCTAGGTTACCGGTTATCCGGCATCCGCAAAGAGTAGCAGTTTTTATCTTTGCTAGAGTCCTCATTTTCAGCAGTTTTTGTGCACTAAGAAGCTCTACATGTAATGTTTAATGTTAATTGTTGTTTCTGGACCTATATCTAAACCAAGTGATTTTTCAAAAATGATCAAAAAACGAACCTTTGAACGTTTACCCCTGTAGAGAGTGATAGTATGCAAAGGTCCCTTCAATTGCCTTTTGAACTATTGATCGATTTTTTTAAAACAATTCAAACTTGGGATATCCTCCTAAGTTTTCATTTATAAATATTTCTTTGGATTCTTTAAATCCAGAAAAGATTTCGAATTTGCAATTTTGGTATTTTGTTAGTAGCGTCTAAACTTAAGCCGCAATAGCATAGCTATCCAATGCAATTATTATTTCTTACAGATACCAGTGGACCGCTGGAAACGCAGGAACCCACTTCTGGCATGCTCACACAGGTCTTCAAAAGATGGATGGTCTCTACGGAAGTATCGCTGTCCGGCAACCACCATCAAAAGACCCTAACAGCTATCTTTATGATTATGATCTTACCACCCACATTATTATGTTGAGTGACTGGATGCACGAAGATGCTGCCGAAAGGTTCCCCGGAAGATTGGCTGTAAGTTTTTTTTATTTAATAAAGCACATTGAAATAAACATTTTAGTTCATGCTCATGGCATACAAATACAAAAAAAAAATAAACTTTCGGGCTGCCTTTTCTTGTAAATTTGGAAAATCCAAAGAGGTCATGTTAGGACTGCGTGGAGGTTACTTTCATTGGTTATACGAAAAAATTTTAGAACTCAAGCACCTAGGAACTGAACATCGCTCTAAATAGCGGTAATATCCTTATAAAAGGATCACATCATTTTACTCAGACCTCCGTAATTGTTGCCATTTCATAAAGAGTACTTTCTCTTTACCTTAGCAAAGGACCCTAGTTATAAAGAAAAATCCATAAGGGTCAGATCAGGACTGCTTTCTCCTGGCACTATGTATGTAATTTTTGGAAATCAAGTACTAAGAAATCGATGCACTATGAATTGGCAATATAATAGCATAGCCTTCGTTATTCAAAATCGAAATAATAACAATCCTGATTAGAGAAACAGTCTCCGGTTCATTAATCTTAAATAAATATTACATTCCTCTCCCCAAAAACTGTCCTTAACAATTAAGTTGGTATTCCTCATATTTATTGCGTTAGTTTTGTAAGCCAATCAAATAAAAATTACTTTTTATAACACGTTGACCAATTGTTAACATTTAAGGTACAAATTGTGTTAAATTGTTCTTCTAGGTAAACACCGGCCAAGACCCTGAAAGTTTGCTCATCAACGGTAAAGGACAATTCAGAGATCCTAATACTGGATTTATGACCAACACACCACTAGAAGTATTCACAATGACCCCAGGAAAGAGATACAGATTCAGAATGATCAATTCTTTAGCATCAGTTTGTCCAGCTCAGTTAACAATCCAAGGACACGATTTAACGCTCATCGCTACTGATGGTGAACCTGTACATCCTGTCAAAGTCAATACTATTATATCGTTCTCAGGTAAGATCTTAATTCTTAACAACGTTAATTAAAATCTTTGTGCTCATCCATAAAAGGCAAGACATCTACTTGGCAGAAGACGAGCCAACACGATTTGATAAACTTGCTTGCTTACACTTGTCAGCATTTCTTCTTCATCATCCTCACCGCTGCCTCTTACAAAGGGTCGACATCGCTAATCTTTAGTCGCTGTTCACTTTATTGATAAGCAAGTCTTCATGTCTTTAGGGTCTGCCCATCTCTTTAGTATAGCTAAGGAAAGGCACATGATTATCAGGTATAATATGTTCAAGAGCTTCAAATTTAGTAAATTTAGAATTAAAACTTCAAGAGGAGTTTAAACTTCTTGCCCAGTATTACTAAAAGTCTAAAGAAAACTATAGACTACTAGGATAAACTTAGTACGAGTGTGGTTCCAACCAGTCATACCACCTTAGACATTTTTTATGAACCATTTCTTCCATATACTCTAATCACCATTAGTTGCTTAGTTTGCAAATATAATTTTTGGATGCAGCCTATCAAAATTCGTCGCGCTTGATTAACCAATGTTGTAATATGGCTGAAATATTTATTCACAAACTAAACATATACGTTAAACGTATTACATTAACCTATTTAGTCGAATGTTACTTTCAATTTATCGAACGCTCACCCTAATTTCTGATCATAAATTATTAATTTTAATAATTTAATACGATTCGTTGTTAAATTGTTTGTCGATGCGGAACGCGAAATCGCAGGTAATGTAATCTAATTTAACTGAAATTGTCACAAACATTGTTATCGAAACAATTAATGATTCTATTATTATTGAATGTTATGTCGATTTCTTTTAATAGATGTGGTTTTGCAACATTAATTACACTGAAATTTAACCTACCATATAATGGGTGTTTCCGTCGTTAGGAATTAACTATATGTCTATATTTTATTGGTATTGTCCAGTTTTTATAGACCACTGTTGATTGAGCTTCAGATTTTATTCAACTTGTGATACGGATTTAAGTCTCTGTATGTTTACTAAAAGTAACAATTTGTTGAAATTTAGTTCGTGTCTATCTATTTACGCAGATGTTGTTTTTCCTATTCAATCTGGCTCGAATCCGAAGACGTTTACATAAAGGTAGTTTCTTCACCTTTTTCTAGTCCAAATGTGTTACGTATTCAATCCGGCGCGAAGGACCATGTTTACGAAGAGGCTGTTTATCCGATTCAATCCGACTCGAAGGACCATGGTTAGGAAGAAATTGTTTTTCCGATTCAATTCGACTCGAATCTGAACATGTTTACAAAGAACTTACAAAACTTTTGCTAGTTCAAATCCGATTCGACTTTAACCATGTATACAAGGGTGATTTATCTTGTAGTTCAGGACTGAATCTTACCTTGAAGACACAGGGGAACTTCTTTTACTCTCTTCGTAATTGCCGGTACATCAGTAATACTTTTCCAAGAATAACTTAGTTTATAATAATCACAATCTTCTCTATACAATATGGTGATTGAATCTTAGAAGATTCTGCAACAGTACACTTTTCACCAATGTTCAAAAACTACAATGGCCACCTGACGCCATTGATTTGTATTCCAAGAAAATTCTACTTAAACAAGCTTTATGAAGTTTCGTCACAATTTACTTCTACATACTAATACTGTTTCTTTCAACGGTCTACATTCCCAAAATGCTTTATGACCTGGTTGAAAACCAAAAACTAAATAAGTATCATTAAAACTGGACTAGCAATCTACAAATCTACTCCTGCGCACAGGTTTCTTCTTTACCAACTGAGCGTTCTGTTAGTTCAGTTCTACTGCCAGGTTACCTACGATGTTACTAAACCAACCGTTAGAGTGCGCTGCTACGCATCTCTCTTTAGGTACGCGAGGTTATTTCACCCTTTCAAAAGAAAACTATGTTTTCGAACATTATCCAATTCAGATTTAGTGATATTTAATGTTAGTACGTGGTCGCAAAATTGCCGGTAAATTAGTTTTAACGAAATATAATTTTTATAACCTTCTCTTTTTGCTTTAGGCAAGGAGGGCAGTTGCCTCCCTAAAAATGTTGAAAATAAACTAAAATTGAAATCCTACACGTTCTTTCATGAGGTACCCATCATTTCTTTGAAATACTAAACATTCATTCCATTCTCTCAAAATATTCTTTCCATTGATTCCTTGATTTTTCTGGTTCAGATCTAGTATTTTCATACCGTTTCTTATATCTTCTTTTCTTATATATACAGGGTGTTTTGTAGAAGGTTCGCCAGATAGGTGAGCTCATGTGCTATATTATGTAGGCCATATAACATCTAGATATATTACGGTTTTTGTTTTTTTTATTTAATTTTTTTTCTTAATTCTCAGATTTTTACATTTGAACTGTTGTAACTTTTTTCTTTTTCACTGCATCTTCACCAAATAAACTTAAATCTAATCTACGATGTTTGTTTCCTCATCTGCATTTGATATTTGAGACAAATAATTGGTTGAAAAAGTTATATGAAGTAATCAATATTAAAATAAAATTTGAGATTGTAACTTACAAGGTTACAATTACAAAAAATAAAACATACATCAAGTAGCAATAATTTGTTATAACGTTTGTCCAAACATGCTTCTACGGCTACGGATGCAATCGCGGCACCTTTTTCTGATTCCTACAGTGGTAGTCTCTAGTCGCATCTTATCCCATATTATTTCAAAAGCAACATTTATTCTTTCTCTTAACTGCTCTTTGGTTTCTATTTCTTTCTCATAAACGAGTTACTTGGCCTATCCACATACAAAAAAATCAAAGGGAGTCAGGTCTGGCGCCTTTGGAGGCCACAGTATAGTTTATTGGTCTGTCTTCCAATGGGAATTCTTCTAATAAGATCGATCATTCCGCATTGTTTCGAACGCAACATTGATTATTTCCCTTAGCTGCCATTTCTATTTCGTAAATGACGAATTTTTAATGAACGATTTATTGATCTTATTAGATGAAATCTCATTGGAATACAGACCAATAATATTCAAAACAGTTGGCTGTCTAGCACATTATAGGCGAACTCTCAGAGAGCTCCTGGAGATTACATACCCCAACGCGTAAATTGAGAGAACTGGCCCTATACTATGGCCTCCAAGGTCGCCAGATCTGACTCCCTTTGGGATGATATGCGACTAGAGACTACCACTGTAGGAGTCAGAAAAAGGTGTCGCGATTGCATCCGTAGCGGTAACAGCTGGTTTGAGCAAAATGTATAATAAGATATTGCAACTTGCAAACATAGATTATATTTAACTTTATTTGAAGAAGATACAGGTAAAAATAAAAAAGTTTAACAGTTTAAATGTAAAAATCTGAAAATTAACTACAAAAATTAAATTAAAAAAAAAGCGTAAGATACCTAGATGTTAAATGGGCTACATAATATAGCACATAACCCCACCTATCTTCCCTCCAAGTTTAACGAACCTTCTACAAAACACCCTGTATATATATATATATTTCTATTTATAAGGTAGTTTTCGGGAATTCATTTTCTTATCCCTCCGGTGATCGATGGTCAGAATCCATATATACATTCTGTGGAATCTGCACCAAACCATGTATCATGTCGGTCAATCAAACAGACGTATATCTGGTCGCAGGGATGTACATAAATTCACATGAACAAAAAACAGGGCATAAAACAGACTTTAGCAGTTGCAAAGAACTGGCCAACATCGGCAACTACAACAATGGAATTGTTAGACAAGCTATTGAGATTCAAACCCGAGGTACCCTCAAAAGAAACATTCTCACAAATTTAAAAGAAGTTTAATATTTTTATAAATTTTTGGACTTTTTTGTGCTACCCATTTTAATTTCTAATTGTATATTTTCATAGTATTGTTGTTGCAAAAATTTTAATTTTATATTCCTTAAAACTGCTATTGAGAACGGGGTCTGACTTAAACCGGAAATACTTGAGGAAAGATACCAAATGTGGCTTTAATCTCAAGAAATCCTTGCTCCATTTTTACCTTCAATGTTCTTTTTTAATGCAGGCGAAAGATACGATTTCGTCATCAACGCAGACAAGCAATTAGGTGCGTACTGGATTCAACTCAGAGGTCTCGGGGAATGTGGTATTAGGAGAGTTCAACAGCTGGCTATTTTGAGGTACGCCAGAGGTCCGTACCAACCATCATCTAATCCACCAACTTACGATTTCGGTATTCCTCAAGGTGTGGTAAGTATACCTTTATGTGCACTTGTAAATAAAACATTGCAAAAGGGATGAGCTGAAGTGTATATAGAAATGAGGTCTTTGTGTTCAATAGCTTCGATTGTGCTTGTAAATACAAATTGTATTAAGATTTAAATATTTACATATTTATCATTAGTATATGTATTTTATACACTTTTTACACAACAAACTGAAAAAAAAAGAAAAATGTATAATTTAAAATTTATATTTATGCTATAAAAAGCTTTATGCTTGGTTGAAAGGGTATATATTTTCCGAAATAAATAAATTTAGTAAGAGGCAGAAAATATTTTAGTTCAAGTGAATTTATATAAAATATATTATTAGTTTTTTATTATTTATTTTATACATACTAAGTCGGAATATTTCTCTATAGTTGTAAAGACTAGATACCTGATTTTTGACTGAGCTTTTGCAGAACTGAATTATAGAGGTTTTTAATACTTCTTATTTCTACTTACGAAAAATAGTGGTTACCTGGAAAGTTTTGCGGGAGTTTTGAAAATTGGTAGTTTTATAGATTTTGAGGTGCTCTTTCCGAATTTCGACTTTGCCACTTCGTACTTTTACCGTTCGTGCCGCCATATTGAAAAAATGGCGCCGAAGAGCAGTTTTTTGACAATATCTACTTTCCGACTCATTTTATGATACAAACAGTTATATACAAAATGAAACTAGAGACAATTACCTACAATTTATGTATCTTTTTTTCCTAAAGTTAATAGTTAAGGCGTACGAGCGCCGCAAAGTGTACTCCAACACGCATTTTGGCCAAAAAAACTCATTTCCACACCACCTTGAGGTAGAGTAATAGGCCTAATCCACATGCAATTCAATTTCTTGAAATTTAGCGTATTCTCCTTTGCTTCGTTGTTCTTGATGGACCAGGTGTTGCGAATTCAGCGTCTATAGGAGCAATCGAAACGTCACAGACCAGAATTTCATCTCTCTCTTCGTTCTCGATTTGATCGTATGTTTGCTCAATAATAGTATCCGTTTCTTCTTCATTATTGCTATCTGGTGATGGAACTTGTAAGTTACTACAGGTACCGCTGCAATTCGTGCATATAACTGAGCACTTTAACCCAGCCTTTGTGCATCCACAAGCTTTCTGACATCCTTTTTTGCATTTGCAAGAAATGAGTTTTAGCAAGCTTTCTGGTGCTGGGGGCTCGAGTGTAGTGACAGGAATTAGCCCATTCTTGTTTTTTTTCCACCCCCATTGCTCTGCATTTTGTTCACTCCCATACCACTGCTGAACCTGGTGGTAGGTTCGGAACGAATGTTGTAGTGCTGCCGCTTCTGTTGGTGGTAGCGACGCAATATTTATTTATTTATTTATTTACGGTTGTACCACTTTTACAAGAAAATAACATTAATTCTAACAAAGAGTAAACGATGATAACAAAATAATAACTATAAACAAAACGTAAGATATAAACTCACATGTTCAAAAGTTTAATTGATCTTTTAAAGGTTGCTGTAGATATTCCAAATAACTCTAAACTACTACCATGAAGATTGGCCAGTCTTAAAATCCTAGTAATAGGTTCGTTACAACCATAATTTGTACTATGAAATGGAATGTTGAAAATCCCAGTATTACGTGTTCTTCTAGTATTAACATTAAAATTTATCAAGTCTAATAACTCTGGAATTTGTATATTTCCATTCAAAATGTTATAAAGGAACCTCAAATCTGCTTTTATTCTTCTGTGATGTAAGGATGAGATGTTAAGTATTGAAAGGATCTGTTCATATGTATACTGTTGTCTATTGATACCTATTTTATATGCGCATACCCTTAAAAATTTGTTTTGTACTTTCTCAATATTAAATTTACTTTTATATACTGATGTTGTGAAGCATGCATATCTATAATTGTTTATAGTCAGTGTAGTTTAGTTTTAAATTAATTAAATTAAATAAATCCCAAATATAATCAGTTAAAATTAAATGCCAAAGGTTGGATGAATAATGAGTAATGGCCAAAAAGCGCTTTGGAGTACACTTTGCGGCGCTGGTACGCCAAAACTATTGACTTTATGAGAAAAAAGGTGGATACATAAATTGTAGGCTATCGTCTCTAGTTTCATTTTGTATACAACTGTTTTTATAGTAAAATGATTCGGAAAGTAGATATTGTCAAAAAACTGATTTTAGGCGCCATTTATCCAATATGGCGGCGCGAGCGGCAAAAATACGAGGTGGCAAAGTCGAAATTCAGAAAGAGCACCTCAAAATCTATATAATTACCAATTTTCAAAACTCCCGGAAAACTTTCCAGGTAAAACTACCAAATGACTGTATTAACAATGTTTCACAAAAAAAAAATAATTTCGGGGAAATCTTTCAACAATGTCTGTAATATTTCTCCAAATATTTTTCCAAATGTTTCTCGAAATATTGCACTTTTTTGTCGCAAATTTACGAATATTTCAGAAATGTTTCTGTAAAATCTTTCTTAAAATATTTTATGCTGTGTGGAGAGAACCTTTCTTTCAAGGTCTAGTTGGATCTGTAATATATTAGTGCTTTATATGAGTCAGTAACATGCTGTTGAAATATGAAAAAATGCTTTTCGGATGAATAACTGTGTAATTCAGTTTAATACTGTATTAGTTCATTTATTAGAAAAGAAATGCAAAGTGTAAAAACATTGTATAAAAAATCATTGCTAATTGCTTTCCAACATTTTAGAAACCTTCCACCGCAAGACAAAATATGATTTCTGTGGGAACCCAGTTACGATTCCATCAAAATAGCTATATCTCGAACACATTCTAATTGTCGAGTTGTTTAGATTGAATACAAAACTATAATTGTATACATAGAAAACAGAAAATTTACTAAAATATGTGAACAACACTTACCATTGAAAACTGTGGACCAGAACATTTGTTGAGTAGTCAAACGCTGATTTAGAAGGACAGATATTAATGTTTGCCAGTTCATGTAGAACTATGCACTAAAATCGATTAACAATTTAAATAAAGGACATCAGAATCTGCGTTGATGGTGGGGAGGTCAAAACTCACTGCCTTTCTATGTAAAAAAATGGCAAGATAATCGAATCACTCTGAATGTAAATCTCGAAGTACTATGTCAGAGATACCTACATAAGCTACTAAGTTTTCCGAAAATCCAGATAGTTCAGACAGTTTCCTGCGATCGAACTATAGTAAACTTGTATTCCATTGTTGCAATGGTTCTTAACTGCTTTACACAAAAAGTGTCATGAGAGCAGCGATAAGAATTTGTCAAGCAGGGGGCCAATCTGATATAATCTGAAATTCTCCAAAGTTATTTTGTATTTCTTGTACTAAAGCTTGTGCTTCTATTTTTCTTGCATATTCCAAGCATATTTTATAAAATTCAAATCTTAGAAAGATCAGAAATGCAAATGTTAGTAAATCAGTAGTCATATGTTCTTTACAGTTCTATCCCAAATCGTGGTCACCTTACCTCAGAAGAGCGAATGCAGACTAATATTCCACAATTATCCTTCAACTTCATCGATATGTTGTCTCATTTACAAATATCAAAACCATTTAAATGAAAGATGTATGCTACTTAAACTCTACTGCTTCATTTCTATAGAAACGAAATATCAGATGCTTACTGAAGTTAAGTTTTAGCCCCACGGGTAGGTACAGTCGTTGTTAGTGAAGTGAAGTGTTGTTTATTTGGGTTGCTCTATCTATATGCCCTAAATTATATGAAATTAGACTTAGATGTCTAAGTACTTCTTGGGAAATAACACCGGAGTTTAAAGAAAATTGCTGTATATTCCAAACGTTTCGGGGTCTAGGTCAGACCCCGTTGCCAATGGTTAAGAAACTTGGATAAAAAAGGCACATATCCCATAGTAAAAGAACTATTAGAACACTATTCTTTACTAAATCAACGTACTGAATTGTCCTTTAATACAATACTGGAACTACTAACATTTTGTACAAAAACAACATATTTTCAACTTAATGATGACTTTACCAACAACATTTTGGCATGGCAATGGGTTCCTGTCTGTCTCCAGCTTTAAGCAACATTTTTATGGAAAAATTTGAAGAACAAACAATTTTCTCAAAACAGATTAAACCTTTGATTTGGTGGCGTTATGTTGATGACATATTCGTTATTTGGGAACATAATCTTGACGATTTACATGCATTACTTAACGACATAAACAACACACAACAAACTATTCAGTTTACACTAGAGCTTGAACAGAATAACAAATTACCATTCTTAAAAATTTTAATAACCAAAACACAATCGACATTTGAAACAGAAGTTTACAGAAAACCGACTCATACTAACAGGTATCTCAAATCTAATCATCCAAATTCAGTAAAAAGAGGTATCACCAAATCTCTATATGACAGAGCAAAATCCAACTGTTCTAACATCAATAAATTCAATGCAGAAAAAACTTTTATAAAAAAATGGACTTTCTGCCAATAATTACCCAAATAAATTTATTAATAAGGAGTTAAACAAAATCGAATACCAAACAATCCCCAACAACCAACATCAAACTTCACCAAGCAACACTGACTCCCAAGATAATCACATTAATACAATAACTATACCACACATACAGGGTTTATCAGAAAGACTAAAAAGAGTGGGAAACAGATATTAAATCAAAACATCATTTAAAACAAGAAATACACTGAAATCAAATATATCAAAAACCAAACCAAATAACACAAGGCAAAATACAGAAAATTGCATTTATAAAATCCCTTGTGAATGTAATAAATTCTATATTGGAGAAACCTCTAGACCTCTGCATGTTCGAATAAACGAACACAAAAATTACATAAAAAAAACGATAATTTGAAAAATCCAAAATTTGTGAACATGCTTGGGACCTTGGTCATAAAATACAGTTTCAAAATTCAGTTATATTACACAAAGAAGAACACAACACCAAAAGAAAACTAAAAGAGTCTGCTTTAATTTTGTTATATGAAAACGATTGTATCGCTACTACCTCCGTAGAATTCAGTCGTTCCTGGTTGCCGATGATTAAGGAAGAAATTGCTAATGGTCATGTCCTTGTGAACAACCCAATATCTGGATAGTTCATAAGGTTTTTTGCTAGGTTTTCCCTTATGATTTTAATGGGATCACTGAATTAACAAAGTTCTTTGGTCGCATTTTTGGCGAATGCACTATCTTATAACAAAGTCGCACCTAGGAGCTCCACATAAAATTCTGATGATCTCCCTTTCTGACCTAGACCCCGAAACGTTTGGGATATGCAGAAATTTTCTTTAAACTGTGGTGTTATTTCCCAAGAAGTAATTAGACATTGAAAAATATGCCACAAATATCATTCTGAAAACAATTAGACTTAGATACTACCCAAAAACCTGTGTATTCAAAAAGATATAAAATAAACGAATACCAAAAAGAAGCAATATAAAAAATTGAATGTATTCTCTTTATCCTCACAATAGTCAGCAAATTCATTTGCACTAATACGTAATATACTTAGCTCCTATAGAGCCGCATATACCTTCAACCAGATTTTCAATTAAAGGATTTACTATATGAATAGACTGCTAATCTCAACCGGAAAACAGGTCTCTATCAACAACGAAACTAGAGAAATCTAGCTGTAAAATTTTGTATTTAGTTAAATTTGTTGTTGTACAGTTGTTTGTACAGAAAGAAAAAATCCTCATTCTTAGGTCTCACAGGTTTATCGAAAAATTCTGTTATTGTACAGTGTAAATATCTATAACAAGCGTATTGACAGGTTCTTAACCCATTGGACGCAAGATGTAACGAAGTAAGAGCAGATGCCATTTGCGTAAGTCAACTGAAGAACGCCAGAAATATTGATCCCGGACTATTAGAAGAAAGACCCAACGTCAAGATTTTCTTGCCGTTTAGATTCCATGTGTACACACCAGAGGACTTGTTCTCACCCAACACTTACAATAGATATCTAGGTAAGTAAATCACATTATTGATTTGAAATTGTTTTATTTAGGATATAGTTCCTACTAGGTATTACTTTTTTTCTCAAAACAACAACTTGGCAATTAATTCCCCTTTCAAATTATTAAATTTTGATACAATTTTTTTTATTTCGTCCTGTAATAAAAAATTTATAGATAAAAATATGACATTTGTAAAAATTCTGCATTAATATAACATGTACCTACCATTTGGACACCACTCCATGAACTGATATTTTTGCATTTTAAAATGATATTAAGAACAAGCCCAAACAAGAGGACAACTGTTTCAACCATCCTTCAACGACTTTGATGATCAAGATTTGGGTAGAACATCTGCAGAATTTCATGGAGGCAATCTGGCTGAATTCAATGATCCAGTGCCTGATTTATACTTGTTTGACAATATCAAGATAAAGTACCAATAGCAGTCTTGAGCATACGCGGTGATTTGGAAGCTTTACTATTAATATTATGAGGATTGTAACAAGAATAGATTATACATTTAACATTTTCTGAATTGTGTGTGGTATAGCACAATTCAGAAAAATGAATTTGCCAAGAAGCAATGGCCTGAAAGCTGTAAACGATCGAGTTCGAATTTATATAACAATTGAACTCAAAATTCTCTGGACGCCAACCATGGTGAGTGACTCCATCATATTTCAAGAATCGAAAATCATTATGGGTGACATCGAATTCCAAATAAGCTTGAAGACACTAAGAAGGGATGTTCCTTTATCAAAATACTGTAACAAATCATTAAAAATTACAAGTCAGTACCTTGGAAACAAACTAAGTCACAAAACATAGTTTTGAGAAAAACGATTTCAAAGATATTTATTGAATAGAATTCAAAGTTACTCAGTTATTGTTAAATCTATAGTTTGAATATTTGGCATAAGAGTAGCTTATTTGGTTATCTAATAAATTGTGGAAGTTTTTTTTCCAAGTGACTTATCATCGATTGCTTTTTTGAAAAATTGTTTTACAGGACTTAACTTACGTTAAGTCCCTAATTGGGTTAGAATAAATAGAGCCAAGTCATGTTAAGTGCAATATCTTCAAATAATTATAGTTTAAAAAAACTAAAAAATACGCTTTGATAACAAACCGAACTAAAAAGCAGAAAATAATTTTTAATTATGAACAGTTTATATTACAGCAGTAGAGAGTAAAAAGCGGAGGGTGCTTGAAATTCTAACTTTTAGAATTATTCTATTGGCAACTATTTATAAGAGGAGAGTTATGCAAATATAGTGAAATGCACCCCACGCTTTTTACTTTCTACTGCTATAATATAAACTGTTCATAATTAAAAATTATTTTCTGCTTTTTTTAGTTTTTTAAACTATAATTATTTTCTAAGTTTTTAGTCTAAACGATATATTTATAATTAAAAAGTTTACTTCATGTTTGCGTAACCTTTCCATTTCATTGCAGTTCTACTACTGCCAACTAGATGGCACTAGTTAATAGACGAATTTGTATTTAGTCAAGAACAGTCACAAAAAGACAACAAACGGGAAAATTCAACTTAAAGAATTGTATTGTCATCGGCCCTTGACACGTGTACCAATTTTCAACATAATTGGACTTCTTTAAGTTGGTGAAAATTATATTGAAACTTTTCGTTACATAGATAGATACATACGTACACATGGACCTTATAAAAGCGTATTAAAAATACATCATTTAAGGGAAAAATGTAGAACAGTATTGCCAGTTGGATCTTAAAATGAATCTATTAAGCCACAAAGTTTATCTCGGCTAACCTATCCGACTAACGTCTGGTCCATCACCGTGCGGTAAATTTGCGTAAAATGAATGGAACTATTGGGGTATCAATTTCAACAGTTTTTGCTCAAAATTATTGGTTGAAATTTTTTTCAGTGTTTTTAATTTGTGGCAAAGATTCAGGTACATTCTAAAATAAAATGAAATTAAATAAAATGAAATGTTTATTTCCAATTTTTAGCTAACGTTATGGGTCAATCATCCTTGAATTTGGTTTTAAAAAATAAAATTCCTGGTGCATCTCACCCTACTTGTGAAATAAGAAAATTTTCCCCAGAATCAGTTTCCTTGCGTATGATAAAAGGTGCATGACTTCCTTCACATAAAATTTTAAAATCCAAGAAGTGTTTGGTTTCCATCTCTGTCACATGAAAATACATTTTACATCAACTAATCTAAAAAGCTCCTGCCAATCCCATGTCTTAATTAATTTCAACTGAGGGATTTCGTTTCCTTTCAATTAAAGAATGGTCGCCATCGGCCATGTGGGTGTGGCCTTTTGCTAGAATTTATGGTTAATAACATTAAGGCTTCTATTCTTTTCAAGAAGACAAAAATAACATCATCTGTATGTTTCTGTTTTGTGATGGGCAATTATCTGACCATATGGTTAATTCATTTACGTTCTCAGCATTCCCTCCTCGTCCAGAAATGTGTTCACCCCACATCAGAGAATAGGGTTGACTCATTTATCACTAAATTGTACGTCCAAAGCGTTAGGCTATGGAAGCTTTGCAAATTGTGAAGTTCCAGGGTTGGTAAACACTTTTGTAAATCTATCATGACTTTTTTCCGTATTGCTTTCTCGTGAGTGTTTCTTGTCTTCAGCTTTCATTTTATATCTATTTCCTGCACCTTGCAAATGATCATCATACTCTTTTTATATTGAGGATCTCAGTTCCTGTATTTCAGCATCTTTTTTTTTAAACCCATAATTGAACTCATAGTTGAAAATCTCACTATAAAGCCATTCTTTAGCAATATTATGTGGCGGGACTCTTTATAGAGTCGATACATCTAAACTAAGATCCAGTGGCCAGACTCAAACTGCGATCATGTAACTTAACCTCGTTTCGCTCAGGGCCGACTTCGGACTTAATTTGATTTAAAACAAGCTATTTTCGTTGTTTGTACAGATATCGCAAAAAGGAAAAAGTAAAGGAATTAACATGAAAAGTTAAGTCACTTAACATATTTAACTAAAATTTGACAATTTTGGACTTAACGTAATTTGCTTCTAGAGTACAGAATTTGATTTTGACAGTAGGTTGTTGGTTCTCCACAGGAGGAATAGTTCCCCCTTGTGGGGGGGGCGTAGAAGATTCAAAGTAAATGAAGGAGTGTTGAGGTGGTACTAAGAGGGGTCAGCAGCTTATAAATACATACTCTAGAAAAGACTGAAAAAAACACTAACCACCTAATAAAATATACTGTACCTACCTAGTATTGGCTACTTTTTTGTTATGTTATCTTTAATTTAGAAATGTGAAATTAGTTACAACTACAACATTACTTAAAAAAAAACTCAGTAATTTAAACTCATTGGCATATAATTTTATTATTTCAGTTGCTCCAAACGGTGACCACGTAATAAGTGTAGTTGATGAAATATCTTATATGGCACCCCCAGCCCCACTTATCTCTCAATACGATGACATCAATCCTGAACAATTCTGTAATGGAGACAACCGACCACCAGACTGTGGTCAAAATTGTATGTGCACTCACAAAGTCGATATTCCATTGAATTCCATTGTAGAAGTAGTACTAGTAGATGAAGGTAAGAAACGACCTTTTTTTATTATTATTATTATATCAACACGTATATGTACCAACACATGTTATATTTACTAAGGCGTACCGTCTTTGATCAGCAACATTAGAGACTATAGTTTTTTTTAAGCGCGTTCACCACGTATACGTCTTGCCAACTGTCCTTCGGCATTATGGGTATACGTTTCGCGTGGATAGCACACAAATTAGTATCTTCGAAAAGACCAACCAGATAAGCTTCGCTAGCTTCTTGTAACGCCATTACTGCTGAACTCTGAAATCTCAAGTCGGTCTTGAAATCCTGTGCGATTTCCCTAACAAGACGTTGAACGGGCAGTTTTCTGATCAACAATTCGGTGCTTTTTCGATAGCGACGAATTTCACGAAGAGCTACTGTGCCGGGTCTATAATGATGTGGTTTTTTAACACCGCCTGTAGCGGGCGCACTTTTACGTGCTGCCTTTGTTGCTAATTGTTTTCTAGGTGCTTTACCACCAGTCGATTTTCGAGCGGTTTGCTTGGTACGGGCCATTTCAATATGATAACGAAATTAATGTAAAGTATGTGACAGCACCACGACGACGACGTTCACACTAACAAATTTCGAAGCATTTAAGCACAATAGTTTTAACCTTAGTGCATTGGGAAAAAATTTGTTCTGTCTTCATCATAACATTAATGGTACAATAGGTACATCTAGATTAACCATAGTTGAATAGGCAAGAAGCAACAACCACAAAATTTCACTGAAAATAGATAACTTGAAAAAAATAAAAATTAGTAGATTCACTGATCATCAAACATAGTGCAAAAGTATTAATCTCAACTGGAATGTTTTCAACTCACTAAGACTTCCCCTATAATTTGCGAACCATTTCCCTAGTTATTTAGTTATTTTTTACTAATAAACAATTTTCGAGAACCTATTTTTCAGAGAGGTTTAAGAGTTAGAGCCGAACCTATATAAGCTCCAAACTCCCATCAGTTTACTAAAATAAATTTAGTCCCATTAGTATTTAAAAAACTTGTAAAAGAACTTATCGTAACAGAACATAAATCACAAATTTTAAAGAGCTACAGAAAGGGCATATAGTAATTTTATTTCACACTTTCAGAAGACTTTGATATCTCTAGTACTTGGGTCCACTCGCAGCCCGCTGACCCAGAAATATTTGAATACTTAGTAATATGGATATTTGCGTAAAAAAAATAAATGTTTATTTTACAAAACTAATATTTTTAATACTGATAGCCAACTTCTTTCCCTGTGGAAGGATTGTTCTGCTTATGTTTTAATTTAAAACCTTATTTTAAAATAAGTATTCTGAAAATACGTATTTTGGATTGTAGTTAGAATACAATTTCCAAAAGTATTTTTTATCTGACATTTCAAATACATCACTCAAACATATCTTGTGTCGTTCCAGATACTTTTAATGAGGTATCTTTTATATTTCTTAGCGTTACTGCTGGATTCTAGACTCTACTTTTTCTTCAAACTTATTGTTTCAATATTTAGTTCTACAAGTTATTAAACCTGTCAATTCTTTTGGAGTTAATGAAAGTATCAGTTTTTCAAAAAACAACATGTCTTCATACGGTTTTTTGTAAATAGTTTTAAAAATATGCATTTTAAGAAAAAATCATTTGAATCAAAAATGTAGCTTATAAAAAAACAAATAAAAATTGGGTTTATGATTTCTGTAGAACCAATACAAACGGAGTTATAGCTTATTCAAATTTTGTTTTTATTTCTCAAACAAAAATTGAAAGTTTACAATTATTTTTTTAAAATGCTTAAGCAACCCTTTAATTTGGTTTTATATAATGGTCTCTAGCATGAAAATTAAGAGAGTTATGACAAAAATAAAATGTTTCTTTGTGTTTTTGACAAAAAAAAATAAAAATTACCCCCTAAATACCACCCCAGTTGAAATTAATTGCTCCCACTTCACAAATCACCAATTTGTAAGTTTTTTTATAAGATAAAAGCTCCAGTAAATTGAAAATGTATTTAACCCTTTTTTGAAAGGGCTTCTTAGGCTGAAATGGTGGCCTAATAGTACTATGAACATGTACAAACTTTAAACAGTCACATCTAATTTAATATTTATCCTACAAACATAAATTACAAAAAAAAAACAAAACCTACAATTTTGTACTCGACAAAATTTTGCCTATCTATCATTGTTTTTAAGTTAGTTTGAAAAAAGACATTTTTTTGGAAAGTTACAAAAATACAATATTCCCTTGATACTCGACTTTTTTCAAAACTACTTACTTGAAACTTTCTGAGCCTATTTGAAAGAAGTAAGTCAATTGATTTGTGAAGTGGTAGCAATTAATTTCAACTGGGGTAGTATTTAGGCGGTAATTTGTGTTTTTTTTTGTTAAAAAAAAACAAACTTATTTATGTTATAACTCGCTTAATTTTCATAATAGAGACTTTTATAAAAAAACAGATTGGGTTATTTAAACATTAAAAAAAGTATTTATAGACTTTTCCCGGAAAATGCATTATTTTTCAGTTATTTCAGGATAAACCTTTCAATTTTTGTAATGACAAATAAAAACAAAATTTCAACAAGACATAACTTATTGGTTCTACAGAAACCACAAACACAACTTTTTTGTTTTTTTATAAGCTACATTTTTGATTCAAATGATTTTTTTCTTAAAGTGCATATTTTTAAAGTTATTTACAAAATACCGTATAAGAACATGTTTTTTTTTTTTTGTTGAAAAATCGATACTTTCATTAGCGATTAACTAGCAAAGAATTGACTTTCAGAAAAAAGTTTATGGAAGCAAAGTTACTTAAAATTAGTTAATTTATTCATTCTCGGACTTTTTTTCTTATAATTTCACCCTATAGAAGGAGTAACATCGCCCCCAGGAAAAAAGCAACCCCCGGGTCAACTTTGAAGCAGAGACTAAGTAGTACTCAAATCCTAATTTACTCAAATCCTATTTTTTTGGAAAATCGATGCTGCTTGGACAAATTACCTTGAAACATGGTCATTGGCTAGACTATACTGCCAAAATATCTTCTTATTATGTGTCTCATCTAAAGAAAAAATAATATACTTTGAGTGAAAATTATGCAAGACTATTTGTCTACTATTTCCATCTAACGCCGCCTTTATAGATTATGTTAAACTATACATGTGAAATTTTTGTTACAGTACAACAACCCAACTTGAGTCATCCCTTCCACTTACACGGCTACAGTTTCAACGTAATCGGTATCGGCCGATCACCCGACAGAAACGTCAAGAAAATCAACCTGAAACACGCTCTTGACCTCGACAGACAAGGTTTGCTCCACAGACAATTCAATTTACCACCAGGCAAAGACACCATAGCTGTACCTAACAACGGGTACGTCGTACTTAGATTCAGAGCCGACAACCCAGGATTCTGGCTATTCCATTGCCACTTTTTGTTCCACATCGTCATCGGTATGAGCATGGTAGTCCAAGTGGGAACACATGCCGATCTACCTCCAGTGCCACACAATTTCCCCACTTGTGGGGATCACTTACCTCCCATAACACCAGATTCCACAATTCATTTATATCCGCACAGCTTAAAGTGAAGCTGTCGATAGGTTAATTGGTGTTTACTTACCATTTAATGTGCCTGACGATTTTTGCGGTATCAGAAAATAATACAGTTTTTGAACTACGTTCATCCAACCATCGTTGTTTCATCTTCCTCTTTTTTCTTGTTGTTTTTTTTTCTCATAAATTTGTTATTTCATCCCAGATTGTTTATAAACATTCCTCATCACAATCTAATTCATCCACCCACTGTCAAAATATCGTCAGAGCTCGTGACTTAAGTTACCTTTACCAAATTGTAATTATAGTACAGAAATTAGTTTTCGTTCTTGCCATTCAGTTTTTTTCTTTTTTTTTAATGTTTAAATTTCTATACAATGTTTTATTTATATATTATTTAATGGTTTTGTTCGCCATAATTATTTTAGGTAAGTATAAGCTCCTACCACTATAAAGTTATATTTGTTTGTTTAGTAGTGTAATATTGGTGCTGCAGAGCCACACAAAGGCTGAAATTGTGTAAATACAAATGTTTTTCTCACGTAGTTTATTGTTAATATTGGCTGTTAATATACGCATTTTTTTCCACGAAAATTATGTACAAATTCGAATTTATATTGATAAAAATTCCGTTTCTTTTGTTGTAACATAAACCATACTGCTCAATTATATTTTCCTTGCAGGAGCATTACTTTAAATCAGTATTCCAGTAGATTGACCTTACATTTGTTGTAAAATATTTACTATTACTATTGGGATTGTATAGTTGATAAGCTGGCAGATGATTTTTAGAAAAGTGTACAGCGGTTATCTTAATTGTAACTGAATTCTTATATATAGTTATTTGAGATTGTACTAGTCTTCCGCAGTCTTTTATAACTGATAGTGTATTTAATATTGTATGTTATACAAAAATAAAAGTTGTGTATATTGTGCATATTGTATATATATACTTGGTGAAGGTGCACTCCTGGGTCTAGCCTTAAATCCTTTCCCTACTCTTATTTTATAAGCTACGTAAGTATAATTTACAATATTCTCCACCATAACTGTTTCGTTTACACAATTTCTAGGAAAAGTTTTAAATTCTTTCCCAGTATTTTTCAGTAATAAGATTAATCATATTTGCTAACCAACAGTATAAATTGTATATAACGTAAAATTAGTGGACCTAGTCTGGATCCTTGTAGTATACATGTGGTTACACTAATATCAGTAAGCGTTTTATGAAGTTAAAGAGTATCGCATCGAGAATAAAATTACGGTCAACTGTTTGTTTTTCCAATTTCCATATTTTAAACTAAAAATAAGTGAATGGCTTATTTTGTGTCAAGGTCATAAGTGCTCTATTGCACATTCTGTAATACGGGGACTGCAAATTCAAATTTGTCCTTGGTTCAGCCAGAAAAAAAATTCTAAGTTTGTAAACATGAGATGTAAAGACCGGCATCTGGGATTTTCGGGGAAACTAGCATACAGAGGTTCCTAATTTGGAGCTGTTTCATGTAATTATCATGTGTCATTCTTTTGTACGCAAGACAATATATATAATACTACCTGACCCGACAGATGTTGTTCTGTCCAAATGTGGCTCGGGGCTATTACCGGGTTCAGCAAATGTTTTTTTGATGTTAGAATTCGATAAACTCTATACAAATGTGCAAAAAAAATCGTCAAAAATAATAGGAATTCCTAGGAGCCGATCTTTGTGCCACCTACCGGGTCCAATTGTGAATCTAAACCTTCCAGGGACCCACCCAAACATACACAAAAAAATTCATTAAAATCGTTCCAGCCGTTTAGGAGTTAGAATCCAATCTTTGTGGTATCTACCGGGTTGAATTGTAAATCTAAATCATCCAAAGACCCACCCAAACATGCACAAAAATATTTCAATAAATTCCATCCAGCCGTTTAGGGGAGTTAGAACCCGATCTTAGTTCCATCTACCGGATTCAATTGGGAATATAAACCATCCAAAGACCCACCCAAACATATACAAAAAAATTCATTCAGATCCATCCAGCCGTTTAGGATCAGTTAAAACCCGATCTTTGTGCCACCTATCGGGTCCAATTGTGAATCTAAACCATCCAGGGACCCACACAAACATACACAAAAAAATACATTAAAATCCGTACAGCCGTTTAGGCGGAGTTAGCACCTGATCTTAGTACTACTTATCGGGTCCAATTGTGAATCTAAACCATTCAGGGACCCACCCAAATATACACAAAAAAAATCAATAAAATCATTCCAGCCGTTTAGGAGTAGTTAGAACCCGATCTTAGTGCCACTATGGGATCCAATTGTGAATCTAAACCTTCCAGGGACCCACCCAAACATACACACAAAAAAATCATTAAAATCGTTTCAGTCGTTTAGGAGCAGTTAGAACCCGATCTGAGAGCCGCCTACCGGGTTCAATTGTGAATCTAAACCGTCCAAAGACCCACCCAAACATACAGAAAATAATGCATTAAAATCCATCCAGCAGTTTACGAGCAGTTAGAACCCGATCTTAGTGCCACCTACCGGGTTCAATTGTGAATCTAAACCATCCAAAGACCCACCCAAACATATACAAAAAAATCCATTAAAATCCGTCCAGCCGTTTAGGAGGAGTTAGAACCCGATCTGAGAGCCGCCTACCGGGTTCAATTGTGAATCTAAACCGTCCAAAGACCCACCCAACCATACACAAAAAAATTTAATAAAATCCATCCAGCCGTTTAGGAGCAGTTAGAACCCGATTTTAGTGCCACCTACCGGGTTCAATTGGGAATATAAACCATTCAAAGACCAACCCAAACATACACAAAAAAATTCATTCAGATCCATCCAGCCGTTTAGGATCAGTTAAAACCCGATCTTTGTGCCACCTACCGGGTCCAATTGTGAATCTAAACCATCCAGGGACCCATCCAAACATACAGAAAAAATTTCATCAAAATCGGTCCAGCCGTTTAGGATTCTGTAAATGACATACAGACAAACATTCTCATTTATATATAAAGATATATTGTTTCTGGTCAGGGAACCTTCATCAAATACAAAAATAAGTATTGGATGCAGGTTCCCTGACCAGAAGCAATATATGTATTGTCTTGCGTACAACAAAATGACACAAAGAGAGTATACAACGTCTTAGTATCGCGTACATACAATAATAAATAATATACAATAAATACGTATAACAATTATGGTGGAGAGGAAAGGCAGTAGATAAAAGCCGTGTTCCAACATGACGTAAAACCGATAAGCAACCGGTAATCGTATTGCGTGTAAAATCATTGTAAACGGTAACTCGTCACAGCGCACACGAAGATTATCGATTGTGTATCGGTAGTTCGTTCTGTTGGAACGAACCTAAAGTAAGAATTGTTTCAGGTAAGTAGGTAGACACAAAAAGAATTATTATTAAAATAAAATAGATGTATATCTATTAATTTTCTTTTGGGCCGCAGTGACAATATCAACTCTCAAAAGCTCTTTTGCATAAAAAAAACATGGCGATCTTAAGTGAAAATAATTCTAAAAAATTTTAATACTGTGAATGAAGTAAATACATTTTTTTCATTAAAAAATTGAGGCTTAACTATTTTTGGTATGAGCAAGATGGAGGATCCAATATAGTGTTCACAATCTCACGTCAATCCTTTTGTGTTTACAAAACGACCATTTGTGATTCGGATATATTCTCAAGATTGTTTTGTAGGATTTCTTTGAGATTCCTTTGAGATTCTACCAGCACTTTCGATAACTTTAAATTCGAAATTCTGAACCTCGGTTAAATAGAACCTATATGCCTGTTGAATAAAAGTTACATATAGACCAAGAAAATAACATTAAAGTTAACAAAACTGCAGTTAAAAGGTCATAAAAGCAGCAATGTGATGCTTCAGTAGCTAGACTGGAACTTGAAGATTAAAATTGGTTAGCTGAAAAAATTCCGGATGTGCATTCGATTCAAAAGCAGCGATTTTGCAGCCACAAAATAATTCAAATGAGATTATATACTCCATATTTATAGGGGGTGAGGAAAAACTATGGAAACCCCTGAATAACTTGAGTAGAACTCATTTTTCCCTGACCTTGAGCATGACCTTGAGGGTCATAAACGGGTCAAATTAAATTTTTTGATTTTTATCACGAAAATGAAAAGAGCAGAAAACTTCACGTCCAAATATGCCCTTGACTATGACCTTGACTATGACTGACCATGACCTCGAGGGTCATTACCGGGCCAAGTTGAAGATTAGCATATTGCCAAGAAGTTCAAAGTCACCAATTTGAGCACTTAATGTAAAATTTTATTGCTATGATTAAAAGGCTAAAAAATTAGAATTTAAAAAGTAGCCCGATAGTGAGAGGCTAGGGGACGCACTTCACAAAGCACCTCAATAGTGAGAGGCTAGGACACTCACTTCAAAAAGCACCACGACAGTGAGAGCCTAGGGGACTCACTCAAAAAGCTACCCGATAATGAGAGGCTAGGGGACTTACTTCAAAAAGCACCCCGACAGTGAGAGACTAGGGGACTTACTTCAAAAAGCACCCCGACAATGAGAGACTAGGGGACCTACTTCAAAAAGCACCCCGACAGTGAGAGACTAGGGGAGTTACTTCAAAAAGCACCCCGACAGTGAGAGACTAGGGAACTCACTTCAAAAAGCACCCCGACAGTGAGTGGCTATGGGACTCACTTCAAAAGGCACCCCGACAGTGAGAGGCTAGGGTAATCACTTCAAAAAGCACCACGACAGAGAGAGGCTAGGGGACTTACTTCGAAAAGCACCCCGACAGTGAGAGACTAGGGGACTCACTTCAAAACGCACCCCGACAGTGAGAGACTAGTGGACTCATTTCAAAAAGCACCCCGACAGTGAGTGGCTATGGGACTCACTTCAAAAGGCACCCCGACAGTGAGAGACTAGGGGACTTACTTCAAAAAGCACCTCGATAGTGGAAGGCTGGGAGACTCAGTTCAAAAAGCATCCCGATTGTAAGAGGCTAAGGGAATCACTTAAAAAGCTACCCGATAGTGAGAGGCTAGGGGACTTACTTCAAAAAGCAACCCGACAGTGGGAGGCTAGGGGACTCACTTCAAAAAGCACCACGACAGTGAGAGCCTAGGGGACTCACTTAAAAAGCTACCCGATAATAAGAGGCTAGGGGACTTAGTTCAAAAAGCACCCCGACCGTGAGAGACTAGGGGACTTACTTCAAAAAGCACCCCGACAGTGAGAGACTAGGGGACTCACTTCAAAAAGCACCCCGACAGTGAGTGGCTATGGGACTCACTTCAAAAGGCACCCCGACAGTGAGAGGCTAAGGGACTTACTTCAAAAAGCACCTCGATAGTGAGAGGCTGGGAGACTCAGTTCAAAAAGCTACCCGATAGTGAGAGGCTAGGGGACTTAATTCAAAAAGCAAGGCGACAGTGAGAGGTCAGGGGACTCACTTCAAAAAGCACCACGACAGTGAGAGGCTAGAGGACTCAATTAAAAAGCTACCTGATAATGAGAGGCTAGGAGACTTACTTCAACAAGCACCTCGACAGTGAGAGACTAGGGGACTTACTTCTAAAAGCACCCCGACAGTGAGAGACTAAGGGACTTACTTCAAAAAGCACCCCGACAGTGAGAGACTAGGGAACTCACTTCAAAAAGCACCCCGACAGTGAGTGGCTATGGGACTCACTTCAAAAGGCACCCCGACAGTGAGAGGCTAGGGGACTCACTTCAAAAAGCACCACGACAGTGAGAGGCTAGGGGACTCACTTAAAAAGCTACCCGATAATGAGAGGCTAGGGGACTTACTTCAAAAAGCACCCCGACAGTGAGAGACTAGGGGACTTACTTCAAAAAGCACTCCGACAGAGAGACTAGGGGACTCACTTCAAAAAGCACCACGACAGAGAGAGGCTAGGGGACTTACTTCGAAAAGCACCCTGACAGTGAGAGACTAGGGGACTCACTTCAAAAAGCACCCCGACAGTGAGTGGCTAGGAGACTCACTTTAGAAAGCACCGCGATACTGAGATGCTAACTGGCCTAACTAATGACCGTCAAGGTCATGGTCAGTCATGGTCAAGATCATGGTCAAGGGCATATTTGGACGTGAAATTTTCCGGTCTTTTCATTTTCGTGATAAAAAGTAAGGGTTCCTGTTTAAAAAATTCAACTTGTCCCGTCAATGACCCTCAAGGTCAAATTCAAGGTTAATTTAAGCGTTAAATTGCCAGGAGAAAATGCTACAACTTTTGTATTTATCATTTTTCTTGAAAAGGAGTTCTACTCAAGTTATTCAGAGGTTTCCATTCTTTTTCTTCACCCCGTATATACTCGTAGATGCCACGAACCCTTATGGTTTAATTTTTTAATCAAATAAAATGCATTTATTTCAAAGAAGCAAATTTTACATTATTATTAAATGCCCATATTGAACCCTCTATTGAATAAACATAATACTGATAATCAGAAGTTAATTTGTGCAAACGAGCTTTGGATAGCACATAAGGTCTCAAGCCCAGAAAGAATGTCCAAAATTACATTCACAACTGCAATTAAAAAAGCAAAAAAATTGCTGCTTTTTCGCATTCGCATTGGCTACAGATAATATGTTGAATAAACATCTTTGTACAAAATGTCGTACATATTTTAATGCAGTGTACATAATACGAATTGTAAATAAAAAGTATATGTACATATATCTTCTACGGTAGGTACCGTAACTTATCTAACCATAACCTACATAAAGCTAACACCTCAACAGGTATTGAATCCTCTTGACGCTATCTGCAACAAACCGAGAAGAGACGCCGTTTGCGTAAGTCAACTGCGCAGTGCTCGGAAAGTTGATGAAGCTCTTTTACAAGAAAGACCAGACGTGAAGATATTTTTACCTTTCCGTTTCTTTTTCTACAAGCCCGAACAATTATTCGCACCTCATACATATAACAGATTCTTAGGTAAGTCTAGTGTTCCGAAATCGGACCAGTTTCCAATAATTAAAGATGAAGAAAATAGAAAAATGTGTAATTATGAGAATCATGCTCAAACTCATCATCTTCAAATAATTTCTTTAAAATGTTAATCAGTAGATGAGTAAATGTAATATCGTTCTCCTATTTAGTACTTCGGCTGTTCTAGAGACTCCTGAGACTCTAGCTGTAGAATTTCGAGCAAATATTTTCTCCTCAATTAAGTT
Source organism: Octodonta nipae (assembly GCA_034190945.1). NCBI lineage: Eukaryota > Metazoa > Arthropoda > Insecta > Coleoptera > Chrysomelidae > Octodonta > Octodonta nipae. The sequence continues at coordinate 208,521,896 of CM067216.1, forward strand.
TTATGTCCAACTTTTGAGCCTAATTCATACAATTTCTCAACCTGATATGATCAGCAACAATCCACTCGAAACTCTAAATTCGCAGAATTTCTGATCCAATATTTGATGATATCCAGTCAGGTTCTGGCCAAGGCTCATCACCCTATAAAAACTGCGCATTGTTTATTGTCAGTGTAATTGTCCACTTTATGTGCAACTCTTTTTATTACCGTCAGAATCATTTGGATATTAGTTTGTTCAAATGTACACTTATATTAACTCTTATCTTATTTTACATTTCGTTTTTTCATTCTTGAGTTGATTTCATCGTATGTACAGGGTGGGCCATTAAGAATGGCCGCAATCTATATCGCAGGAACGGCTCGTAGTACAGCTTTGGGGGAAAATATTGTAGACTAAAGTTGATACGAGAAAAACCTGGAAATTATTTAGAGTGTTGCACCAAAAGTGTAAATCGTTCATTTTCTACAAAATTTACCTAATTAAAGTATTCGAAAAACTAGAAAATCGTAATTTTAGAAACATTCCGCATAATTTTTATTTCCAACTTGTTAAATATTTATTTATTTGCTATATAGCATTTGGCTTGAAAATTTATCGAAAGGCGTTTTTCACTTGCATCTCAGGATTAATGAAATCTCATACTGAATCTTTTTTTTTTATTATGAAATTTTTTATTTAAATTTTGTTATCGCGACCTAGAGCCATAGACCATAAAAAGTAATTCCTAACCAAATCAACTTTATTCAATTATATTCAGGAAAACCGGAGTAGTTGAAATATAAATAAAAATTCCCATCACAGACACATTTTGTAACATATCTCGACTGAAAAATGATATCGATATACGGTTTTCACTGGATTTTTGATAATCTATTCTTCTTTCTGATTCCGTTTTCCAAACTACATGTTTGTATTTAATATTTATTTTGAAAAAAACATTATTTCTAAAAAAATTGGATAGCGCCCTCTAGCGTTTCAATAATTCATTGGAATTGTTATAATATGTAGTTCATAGATTAGTGGAGAACAGCCAATTTCAAAAAGCTCAAGTTTGTAAAAATCGGTTAAGCCAAACCACAATAACGAGCGTTTGTTTTCAACAAGTTTCCCACTGACCCCTACCGTTTACTTGACAAGATAGAGCCAAATACTTCTAATAAAAAGTATTCGGAATGTATTTTGTACAAAATGAGCGATTTTCACTTTAGGTCTTCAGGTACCCCCTCTAGCGGTCATCAGACAACACTCTAAATAGGTTTTTCTCGTAGCCACTTTAGTCTAGAATATTTTCCCCAAAGCTGTACTACGAGCCATTGGTGAGATGTGGATTGAGGCCATTCTCATTTGCCCAATCTGTACATTCCTTCTTCCGATATTTGTACGATGGAAATTTCATAGTATAGAAACAAAAAACTGTTAAGGTTTTGAAAACAGATGAAACACTCAACACACATGCATATAGATGCCCCCATTGAGCCATATATATAACACTCGTAAATTTAAACTGTTAATTACTTTTCTAGCTGCCACTGGTGGGGATCACGTTATTAGTCTTATAGACGAAATATCATTTTCATTTCCCCCTTCCCCTCCACTTTCCCAGATCGAAGATATAGACCCAAATCTTTTCTGCAACGGTGATAACCGACCACCAGATTGTGGACAAAATTGCATGTGTACACACATGGTAGACATACCCTACAATGCAATTGTCGAAGTCGTATTAGTAGATGAAGGTAAGTGGTATTACAAAGTATTTAATAATAAAAAATAATACATTATAAATAAATCGGGATACAAATGTTCTTAGATAACACCACCATTTGAGTTACAGATAAAACACTAGCGAAATGTATTTAACTAGAAACCTAAATTATCCTACACATGAAAAGTAACCACAAAGAACTATGCCATTCCACGCTGCTTTTCATTATCTGTTAGAGGGATATCCTCCGCTGGGCTTTATAATATGATTATGTGTCTTCCCTACATCCTAGAGCACTTAAAATTCCTCTTATATTTGAGCTATCTATTAATTTCATGGTTTGGTTGTCATCAATATTGATACTCTTGACTTTCCTCTTTCCACTATTTGAACATGAATTTAACAGTGATTTTCAATAGTTGATTCTGCTTTTTCGGAATTTGGCCCGCGTCATTTTTTCTCAAAGTGATTTATTTATATATCTGAGAACCAGCATATTAACAAGGTTTTTCGACGTTTCGTCCACACTTATAAGGGGCTTTTTCAAGGATGAGAAAAGCAAAACAAATGTTACTTACATTGCGGCGACTCCATTTAGATCTAGCTAGATACGAAAGTACCTATTAGTCATTTACAATTTGTGCGTCAGTGTAACAAATTTAATAAAGTGAAGTTTCAAAGTGTGTTTGTGAGATAAAGACTAAATGAACCCCTATAGGTGGCGTCGCCTCATAATTAGATACCAAAACTTAAGAGAATGTTTCAAACATCTGACGCTACTCACAAAATCATCCTTATTTTATGAAGAATCATTTAGTACATTAATGATAGTATAAGAGACGTTTAAGCTGCTTATTAATGGAAGTATTTACCTCCTAGACATCCGTGGAAAAATCGTCTACTCGAAGAATCTTAAAAGACGCAAAACAGAATCCAAATTTTCAACAATACTGAACAGTAAATTCAAAACCTACGAAGGAAGACAAAGTGTGTTATTTAATATAATTGTTGTCCCGGGTTTGATATGAAAAATGGTGGATACGCCAGTTAAAAATAAAATGTACATGCTAATGATATATACAGTGAGGGGTTAATGTGTGGAACCAAGTAAATATCTCTGGAATTATTAGACATATCAAAATGAAATTTAGAAGATGGATACTGCAGTAGATTGCCTGTTTGTTTCCAAATTTTTTTACAATTTTGAACTTCCTGTTTTACCGGAAGTAATGTCGATTTTAAAATTTGCAATGAAACACCCTGTATAGTATTGTAGATTCTTATGAAACATTTTATTGTGAATACAAAAATATCGGGTTTGATATTGTTTACTTCAATACCTACCGAGAAATTAACAGAGAAGTAACTAAGGAAAGGAAAAATTCGATGGTAGCTAAACCCGGATCAGATTTAATTTACGCCCGATATAAACAAACCGCTCGGTAAGGATTTGTATTTCTATTGGCCAATCGGTGGCATTATACCGTCACAGCCAACAGCACTGCTTGTTCCATAGTCGAATACACGTACGTTTGTTTAAATCAGGCGCAAATTAAATCTGAATCAAGTTTAGTAGTCCATGAAATTGCAGAAGTGACAGTAGTTGTCAAAATAAGTTATTATTTTTTTTTAATTGAACATAAAAAGATTGTATTGTTTTAATTTGATCGTAAAATGGCCGAATTAAGTGAAAGAAAAAGAATAGAAATTTTAATGATGATTGGGTATAGGGAGAGGATGGATATTTGTAACTGTGATAATAATTTTATAAGAAATGTGGTGTTTTCAGACGAAGCTACATTTTGTTTAAATGGTACGGTTAATCGACATAACTGCCGCTACTGGTCGCAAAGTAATCCTAATTGGGTACAAGAGGCTCATACACAACATCCCCAAAAATTGAACGTTTGGGCCGGCATTTATAACAACAGAATCGTGGGACCCTTCTTCCTACAAGAAACTTTAAACGGAGATAGGTATTTACAGCTCTTGGAGACACAAGTTATTCCGGCATTGGAGGTAAATGGACAATTACCAAATAATATCTGGTTTCAGCAGGATGGAGCACCACCCCATTACGCTCGCATTGTTCGAAATCATTTAGATAGGACATTTCATCACAGATGGATTGGAAGAAGGAGTACTTATGAATGGCCTGCACGAAGTCCCGACCTGAATAATTTACAAGAATTACCTGGAAGAATAACTCAAGACATCCAGAGAATTACATCAGAAGTGATAGCTAATGTTACTAGAGAATTTAAAAACCGACTTGCTTATTGTCAAGAAGTAAAGGGTGCTCAGTTTGAACATCTAATACATTAAGTTTAGTTAAGTTAACTTTCAATGTTTTCAAATCACTTAGATTTAGTTAATAATTATGATTATGTATTTCTTTAATGGATATTAGATTTTTACTTTCCTTAATTACTTTTCTGTTAATTGCTCGGTAGGTATTGAAGTAAACAATATCAAACACGATATTTTTGTATTCGCAATAAAATGTTTCATCAGAAACTAAAATACTATACAGGGTGTTTCATTGCAAATTTTAAAATCGACATTACTTCCGGTAAAACAGGAAGTTCAAAATTGTAAAAAAATTTGGAAACAAACAGGCAATCTACTGCAGTATCCACCTTCCAAATTTCATTTTGATATCTCTAATAATTCCAGAGATATTTGCTTGGTTCCACACATTTACCCATCACTGTATATAAATAATTGTTATCAATTTGAATTAGGTTAAAATCGACTTCCGAGGTTTGATTACATTTATAATTGATAAAACGTGTTAAAAATTAAAAAGGTAGTCGTAAATACATGCATATTTCTCAATGTGAATAAGGTTTCCACAATTATTTTAAAAGGTGTGGTATATTTTTGCACTTTGGGTAACAAAGTATATACAATTTTTCAGTTCAATCACCAAATCTAAGTCACCCGTTCCATCTTCATGGTTACTCATATAACGTGGTCGGTATCGGCAGGTCACCAGATCAAAATGTGAAAAAAATCAATCTCAAGCATGCTTTGGATTTAGATCGGCGGGGTTTACTCCACAGGCAATTCAACTTGCCACCGTACAAGGACACCATAGCAGTACCAAATAATGGTTACGTCATCTTCAGGTTTAGAGCTGACAATCCAGGTATTTTTAAAACAGTTATTAAACCTTAAAATAGTTGATTAACGTAGAATTACCCTTTTTATTATAAAAAGTATTAATGAAACCAGAGTTTTCACTCAGATGGCAAGATGTATTAATAGAAATACTGTAAAGAAACCCTGATTAAAAATCAAAAATTACCTATTCATTGTGATTTTTATTAGATTGCATGTTATAATTAAATTCTTGAAAATAATCTTCTCATTTCATATCATAAAATTGATCAAGTGTTAGTCCTGGAATTTTTCAAACTGCCATATAGGTTTTTCATTTCTCTTCAATATTGCCCATAGTAGCAAAGACGATTTTATCAGTGGATTTTGTGGAACCGATAAAAAATTAAATTGTTACCGATTTTTTCGTTGTTTTTTTGATAGGAACCAAAAACGCATGGATAAAAAATGTTGAATATTATGTCATTTAGTCAAGTTTTATCATTAGAACATGCTGATGTCGGTTTTGTTCTACTATTAATTTTGTCACCAAAAGGTTTTTTTCTCCGTAAATGACCTAAGCTAATAATGTATTGCTTTATTTGGGAGAGTTTGACCCCCAAATCTCCCCCTGTATACCAATCAATAGAGCAAAAATTAAATGATAATGTTTAAAAAATACTATCAGGATACCGACTGTGTCATCACATTAACAAAGATTCCTAGCCATATTTTGCTATGTTTTCCACTCGCAACTATGGTTTTTTACTTTGTTATAAACAATTGAAGCAAGAAAATTACGTTTTTTTTTCTTAGCATGTTTATAAAATCAAACATAATAAACTAATCTCTATGGTGTCAACAGGTCAAATGTAAAGCATGAAAATACCAATGAAATGAGCCCAGGCTCGATCCGATTGGATCATTAGTAACAGGGAAAAACAAAAAAAATACTGAAAAATGTAGAATCTTTTTTAAACCGTATCTTCGTCACTTTAGAAGCTGTAGAACTGGGCTTGTAGGAACTGATAGTAATTTACATCAATTGTATGTACGCCAAAACCAGGCGCTACCGGTTTATTAGTTTTTGAACAATTGTGATATAAAGTTTTCTGTTCACTATTTTTGCATTGAGCCCCCATGCGTCATAGATAATCAAATTTCAATTTTGAAAAAAGTTGTTGAAAATAGAGGTGTCATTCTATAAAGCCTCTATTTCACTAACTGTCTGTGAAATATCTGAAAAATGTTAGCAAACATGACAAAAAATGGGCGAGCCTATGAATGTATCCAAGGAGTGGGGGAAACACGGTTGTTGAGGGGAAGCGTATAGTAATTTATAGTAGAGGCACATACATAGATCGTTTTAATATTTAAAATCCTCACAAGTAAGAATTTTTTTAATGACCGCTCTCCTTCGATGTTCCGTAAACCCAAAATCCACAAATTAAAGCAAAAACGTTTCCGAGAAACCATTTACATATAAATATATTAATAAACAGTTCTCATTTTATATAACAAAATCGAACAAATCGCTCTGTATACAAGTTTTCTTAACGATTAAATTATTTCACCATCTGTCAGAGTGACAGTTACTATTGATATTAATTATTGTTAGCAGTTCCCCTCAACAACCGTGTTCCCCCCCACTACTCGAAGACATTCATACGCTCACCAAATTTTGGTCATTTTTGCTGACATTTTTCATATATTTCACAGATATTTAATGAAAAATGAAAATAGAGGCGTTGTAGAATGATACCTCTACTTTCAACATCTCCATTCTGAATTGATGTTTGACAATCCATGTCGCATGGAGACACACTGCAAGAATAGTCGACTAAAAACTTCAGATAGCAATTATTCAAAAACTAATAAACTGATAGCGCCTGGTTTAGTCACGCATAAGGTAGATATTAATTACTGTCAATTCCCACAAGCCTAGTTCTACAACTTCGATAGTGACCACTAAATTTTCCAGTATTTTTTTTCTCTGTTACTAAAGATCTTATCGGATCGAGCCTGGGCTCATTTCATTGGTATTTCCATGCTTTACAATTCACCTGTAGACACCATTGAGATTAGTTTATTATTTTTCATTTTATAAACATACAACGAAAAAAAAACGCAATTTTCTTGTTTCAATTGTTTATAATAAAGTAAAAAACCATAGTTGCGAGTGGAAAAGGTAGCAAAATATTACTACAAATCATTCTGAATGTGATGGCACAGGCAGTATCCTGATAGTATTTTTTGCTCGAAAAAATCTCTATTGATTGGTCTACTGAGTGCGCCTATGATTCTAAGTATTACGATATAAAAATATATTATCTTATGAATTGATTTTTGCAGGTTACTGGTTGTTCCACTGCCATTTCCTCTTCCACATAGTTATCGGAATGAACCTGATTATACACGTGGGTACTCAACACGACTTGCCCCCGATACCTCCAAATTTCCCTAAATGTGGAAGCCATGTGCCACCCATCACACCACCATTACCAGTACAATCGCACCAGTGATATTCGAATGTTGTAAATATATGAACAGTTGCCAAGTTGACAGAGACGACAGTGTTAGTGTTGAAAAGTGAACGCTAAAAAGTGTGTAGGAAATAAACTCTTAAATAAATATATAATTACTGAAAATACTAGGAATTCCAAACAGAAACTATTCTTTTGTGACTTCATACATAACAACAGCAAATATGTATCATATCAATTAAACTACGCGATGAAGTTCAAAATCATTCATCAAAAACAGAATTCCTGGATATTTTCACTAAGCTCACAATGCCAGATTGTTATAATCACAGACTCTACGAGTGATTAATTGTTTGTCATATTTATTTGTAATGATTATGCATTGTTTGTTAGTAGTTAAATTAATGTACAAATTAATACTAGCCAATTTTGTACATGTTTGTACCAATCCAGAATCGAGCATATTTTTAACTAATTATAAAAAACAATAAAATATTTTTTACAAGCTTGCCAATTTCTTTTGCAACTCCATTAAACTATTTTGTAAATGTTTATACTTTCCAACTACGGCGCTTTGTTTCCCAATATAGATATTATTTGCCATATTTCTGTGTTACCAATATGTTACCAATAGATTTGTTTTCCGGAGAATATAAGACTTCTCTTTTCTAACAAACATTTAATTGTAACTAACGTTATGTTCGTTACATATAGTTCAAATTTCTAGTCTAATAAATAATTGAATTTCTTTGAATTATGAGGAAATAGCAAATAATCTGAATTTCGTTATTTAATTGAATTATACGCACAGTTTCATCAAACTCAAGGAAATGACAAGCAGCATAATAATGAATATATTTTACACAGTTAATGATAGTGCTGCCATCCTCGGAAATGGGGTAAATACAGCCCTATCAATGGTTACCTGCTATAGCGATGACACATAAGGTAGTCAATACAAATCTATAATAATCACTTAGTTACGCACTATTTTAACTGTCAATGGCGGATCGCTTTTTCGTTAATGTTCATAATTATTTGAGTCTCTTACGACGACCCTGAAAATGAGGTTGAGATGCTCCTACAATTTTTGTATGTGTATTAAATAACTACGTTGTTTATAGGTTACATATTACTTTTGGGAAATTTTAGATTCCTCATAATTTTTTCTATTTATTTTAAGAACAATTTTTTTTGCAATCTACATCAATAAATATAAAGCCATTGACAACGAAGTCAGAATAGACTTTGAAACGTTTGGTATTCCTGCAATATACATCGTTTTATTTCTATTGTGGTGTTATTGCCCAAAAAAAAAACATAAAAGTAATCTTAGAACATATACTGGATAATCTGCAATTCACAAATATCATGACAAGACTAGAAAGAGGGAGCAATAAAGAGGACAGAAAGTTATCTCACTTGAGAGACAGAAGCGCAGACAATCGAATGAAATAGTCTCTATCTATTCATTATCTTCATACTTTCAGGTTAAGGATAAAACATAAAGGAATGCTTGATCAATGGTAAACAAGTTTGAATTAAACCTTGTGACGTATCACCGTGTCTTGACAGTTGACAATTTTTCTGGTTTTGTTGTATCCGCTTAAAGTGATATTTGTAACAACTTTTTATTATTCTGGCAGCGCCACTTTGTAACGTTTGCTTTTGGAAAAATGTGCATCTATGGGGCAATCCTTTGTATACTAACTATCAGTGATTTCAAGTATCTTACACAGAACACGTAAGTTATTGAGATAGTTCATAAATAAATATTTAAGTAACGATATTTCAAGTTCAAAACGGTGTCAGAATGAAGTCTCGCAATTTTTGCATTAAGGAATCCTTCTCATCCTTTTTTAACAGACTTCAGAAAAGGAGGAGGTTATCACTTCGTCGGCAGATTTTTTTATGTATGCTCAGTGATAATTCAAAAACGACGTTGTATTAAGAAATATTACAGAAAGGTACCATATAATTTTCTATAACATGAGATTTACGATTTCCCAGAAAATCAAAAAAGACTAATTTACAGCCTGAGAATGTCAATGAACCTTCACAGTTTTTTCTAAAACTGCTCAATCAATTTAAATATTTTAAATTGTACTCTACAAAGAACTAGATTCTGTATAATTTTCTGTAAAGAAAATCCAAAAAGTATGTGGAATGAATGGTAAACATCAATGTAAATGTCAAGATATGTCATAACATTTTATCGTACAGGGTTTTATTTTACGGGGCTTACAGTCGATTGAAATGGCAAAAAATATTCCACTAGTGCATCGAAAAGAAAAAAATGTTATGCCAGCGATTTTTTCTATACGGTATACGGTCGTAGGTATGTGTGTGTATGTGGGTGCATCGAAATGCAAGCAGCAAGCAATGTGCAATGGGTTCAAAAAATCTTACAAATAAATGTGATATTAGGTGGTACATAAGCAGTTGCATATATAGAATGGGTGAAATATAAGTTGGAATACAATTAAAGTTTGTGGCACATAAGTAGTTGCGTATAAAAGGTGGTTGAAATAAGAGTGGAGCAAAACTAATTATACAGAGTAAATCAAAAAACGTTTTAAAAAGATGTTTAATTAACATATGCAATAAAGATATTTGACTGAGGGTACAAAAAATGTTAGAAGTAGTTGCATATACAGGATGGTTGAAATATAAGGTGGAGTAGAATTTTAGTTATATAAGGTGGTTAAAAAATGTTATATAGTGTGGATCATAAGCAGTTGCTTAAACAAGGTACTTAGGTACTTGAAGTAAGGGTGGAGTAAAATGATAGTTACTCACGCTAAATCAGAAATGTGTTATATAAGCATAAGTAATTGGGATATCATTAAGTTAGTATATTAAGTGATGTATACTAGGTATATTACAATTAAGAACGAATTGTAAACAATGTTATTTAATATAACTAATAGAACCTCCTCGTCTCTTATCGTAAGCTCCTCGTAGGGTTCCAGAGCTCTTCGAAATAGCCGTAACAGATGCATATATGTTGTCATTTATAAATGAATAGTTGTGGCCTATCTTATGGAGGCCATCTATAATCCAACGACCCTGAAAAAATATATGATTAAATACATTCCAGTAGTATTTAGCATTTAGGTACCCAAACCATATGTTTCCTAAATTGTTGGTTAAGTTTTGCTTCAGCTCCTCAAATGAGGAAGATTTTTTCGTACAGACTCTATATACAGGATGTTCCTAAATTGGAGGTACAGACGAAAAGAAGAGATTTCTTGTGTAGTTTTAGGAAGAAAAAGTCCGCAAACGTTTCGTTTTCAAGATACAGAGTGTTAAATATTGAATTTTTTTCAAGTTTTTTTCTTATAGTATCTGCACTTCATAAGATATTCAAATGAAATTTGGCATAGATATTACAATTAAGAGTTTACACCTTGTGACATGCCAATTTCGATTGCAAATCTACAGGGTGATATTTTTTCGGGAACACTGTCCAGTGTTGTCCTTCAGAACTTTTTTTGGTGAGTCACTGGTACTTTCAAAAATTGTAAAGAAAAGCTTTGTTGTTATACCAAACTTTATGTTGTCTTGTAGTTTTGTCGTATCTAGTACCGGTTTCGAGAAAAAAATTTTGAATGATTCTCTTGAAATCCTCAGAAAATTCCGAACTGTCATAGAAATCTAGTTACCTACCTAGTAAGTTGTGAATGAATAAATTTATTGTTAGTTTTGACACATCAAATTAAACTCCTGTGTTTTTTGAAAATTAAAGATGGTTGCATTTTAATATCAAAACATGCTGAATTTTACGAATTCCAAAATGGCTGACAAGCATTTCATGTATGGTCTTGCAAATGGTAATTCAAGAGAAGCTAAGCGTCTTTACATGGAACGCTATCCCAATAGAGTGATGCCTGGTCATCGGATGTTCTCTAATATTCACAGGCGTCTTTCAGAAACTGAATCTTTTTCTGAGAAAAATATTAATGCAGGTAGACCACGAAGTGTGAGAACACCACGACTCGAAAAGGCAGTGCTGAACGAAATAGAAGAACATCCAACCAGTACAAGAAAAATTAGTGTTAGGTACCTTAAATACAAGTCATCAAGTTGTTTGGCGGATCTTGCGGGATTCTTTGCTGTATCCTTATCACATTCAGAGGGTGCAGGCGCTCTTGCCTCGAGATCGTCATCCAAGAATTATTTTTTGTCAGTGGTACCTCAACAGACTATTGAACAATTCTCATTTTGATTGCCAAATCCTATTCACTGATGAAGCCTGTTTCTCAAGGACTTCAATCATAAATTTTCATAATGAACACATATAGGCTGAGGAGAATCCACATGAAATTGCAGAAGCTTATTTTCAAGAGGAATTTTCATTAAATGTGTGGGGTGGTAATATTGGACGATTATTTGATTGGTCCTTTCTTCTTGCCAGGGCGACTTACTGGTCAATCATACAGACATTTTTTAGAGAACGATTTTTCCTTGTTATTGGATGATATACCTCTTATGATGACGACGTGAAATGTGGAAAATTATGTAAACAGGTAGATTGGACGAGGTGGACATCAGCCATGGCCCGCCAGATCCCCAGATTTAAATAGTTTATATTTATTTCTATGGGGCCATCTGAAATCTCTAGTGTACATACGCCAGTGAATACCATAGACGACCTGAGAAATCCTATAATAGGCGCGTTTGATACAATTAGGAATATTCCAGGAGTGTTTGAAAGAGTTCGATCGTCTATGAGAAGAAGAACAGAAGTTTGTACAGGGTTGGGGAGGACATTTTTTTTGAGTTGTACGTTTCTTGCAGTAATACATTTTTTTTGATGATTATACCAGTTTATCGAATCTTTAAGAATCATTGCTAGTTTAATAATTCAATTTTTTTTCTCGAAATCGGTAGTAGATACGACAAAACTACAAGAGAACATAAAGTTTAGTATAACAACAAAGCTTTTCTTTACAATTTTTGAAAGTACCAGTGGCTCACCAAAAAAAAGTTCTGAAGGACAACAGTGGACAGTGTTCCCGAATAATATCACCCTGTAGATTTGCAATCGAAATTGGTATGTCACAAGGTGTAAACTCTTAATTGTAATATCTATGCCAAATTTCATTTGAATATCTTGTGAAGTGCAGATACTATGAGAAAAAAACTTGAAAAAAATTCAATACTTTAACAACTCTGTATCTTGAAAACGAAACGTTTGCGGACCCATGTTTATAGGACTTTTTCTTCCTAAAACTATTCAAGGAATCTCCCCTTTTCGTTTGTACCTCCAATTTAGGAACACCCTGTATAATAGGGGCTAAATGGTGCCAAAGAGGTCTCCGTGTTGTGAGCCAAAGAAGAAAGAAACTTGTAAAGGAATACCTCAGAAAATCCTTGTGAACTATCCCCATATAGACAAATCGATATAATATATATATTATATTTGATGATCATTTTGAACGTTTTGAATTGTCATGTAATTTTTATGTTCATTTATTCATACATTTAGAGGCATCTCCAATATAATAATATAATTCTTTGTACATCCCCAAGGAGTTTTCTTGATACAATTTTCGAAGTTTGAGTTGTGTGTTTTGGTTAAATTGTGATAAAATTAATTTGATGAAAATATTCAGAATACAGTTTAACTTTATAATTTGAATGTGCCAGTTACCTGGTAAAACAATTTAGTCAGTTACAGTAAATAAATAAGTGAAAATTGTTAGAGAAAGTTTGATTTAATAAAAATTTTCAAATACAAAAATATACTACTGCAATTTACACGGTACCAACTGGTTTTTGTATAATTACTACGTTTCATATTTACCTCAGAATCACATTGAAATTCAGGTTCATAAATTATCTCCATTGGAAATAATTGATGATGGAAACGTTTCTTTTCTATTGCTGTCTGGATATCCATTCCATGCCAGAGATGATTGACAATGATCTGCAAAGAATCTGTTTATGAATATATGTCAAGTCATTGATGCTTACTCAGGTAAAGTCAGAGTTTAGTCTTAGGCTGTGTTCCAGGTAAACGCGATATGCGCGGTGTGGGCGGTACAATACGTCAATGTGATAATTATAAACTTCAAGTATAGGCTAAAAAACCAACTGACCGATGCGACAACAAAAAATCGCTAAAATCGCACGAACTTGTTTTTCAGTAAGGAAAAAATGAATTCTTTTTATGAATTTGATAGTTTGCTGTTGTCACTTTGACGCAACGCACCGCCCGCAAGGCCAAATCGCGTTTACGTGGGACCCAGCCTTATAGATATTTACTAAATGAACAAAAATCTGATTAATAATTAAATATCTATATATTATTGTCTTCATTTTAATGTTCTAAAACAAGTAAAATATGTAAGTAACTACCAAATAACTGTTATTTTTATTTTAGTTTCGTTTAAATTTTGATGGCCTTTTTTAAAGTACTTATATGTCTATAATATGTAGAAATTTGAATGTTTAAATTATAAAAGCAAAACCTACTAGATAAAATGTTCCTACCAAAAATTTTGACAAAATATGCTAGTGCTTATTTTATTCAAAATCTGACCAAACAATTGTATTCTCAGCCATTTAAAATTACTTCTTACCAAATTTTGTAAAAATCTATTAACTAGCAAAGGAGTATAAAGTACTACACGCTAGTAAAGTATCTTTGACAACAGACATTTGCGCCATCTCATGTTTTATTTGTAGAACGCTGGTTCTGTCAAGGGCGTAATTTATGTTTGCTGTGTTATAGATTAAAATTTAGTTATCCCATAAAATGGAAAGAAAAACATCAAACCGAAAGTGCGGTGTAGTTGATTGTGAAAATACACCAAGAAAAAACCCAAAATTATAATTATACCACATACATGGATTTCCATACCCATTAGAAATGAAGAAAAAATGAATTGCAGTAGTTCGACATCATGGGTAAATAAATTTGATTTCCACGTTGTTAGTCATTATTGAATGCATAAAATTAATCATAATTGTTCTATTAACTGAGATTTTTTAATTACAGCAGTGGGGCAATTCATCTCAATCAGAAACAAATTTAATGATTTGCAGTGGTCAAATTGTTTGGGAAAAAAATAAACAATGCACATAGCAAAAGTTACAATCCAACTATATTACCTGCAATATGTATATAAAAAAGCAAAATCTTCATGCTGGTTTGTCGATGAAGCTCCAATTGACATTAACAATAGTAAGTATAAGAAAAAAAACAAATTAACTTCATTCATTACATATAATTTATTGGTAGATTTCACTGACGATGAAGTTTTAATGGATCAAAATTTTGAAGTTGGAACTAGGATAATAAAGCAACAACAGATACAAATAAATATACATGTTAATTCACAAAGAAATGAATATTGATTATATATAATTTATAGCTTTTGTAATAACTAATTGTAAAGAAGCGCTCATAAAAAAATAAAAATAATGAGAATAAAACGTGTTATTTATTTAAAAGAGTATAAATATTGATATATTACAGGAAAGATAGTTGAATTGTAAACTTTGTTATGTATCTACATTGTTTGATTTTTGTGCTCCATCAAAATGAGCACAGCAAATCCTTGTATATGTTCCTGGTTGCCATGGCTCATTTCATCCCTCCTGTAACTAAAAAAATACTTTTTTTCTTTATTCCTAAAAGAAAATATTAATTAAAAAATTCAAAATTATGTTAAGCTTAAATTTCAATTTATTTTGGAAAGAAAAGTATTTACATGATTAACTTTTCTGATTACAAGAGTTATTGAAATCTTATTTTTGTTAACAGAACAACAATTGTGATTAATTTTATGTATTTAGTAATGAAAAACTTGGAAATTTAATTTATTTGCCTTTAATGATAAACTGCTGTAATCCATTTTCAAAATCAACTACACCGCACTTTCGGTTTGATATTTTTCTTTCCATTTTATGGAATAACTAAATTTTAATCTATAATACAGTAAACATAAATTACGGCCTTGACAGAACCAGCGTTCCACAAATAAAAATAAAAAGATAATTTACTAGCGTATGTGTCGAATTATTAGCGTAAACTTTAATGCTTTTCTAGTGGAAGTCAAAGGTCAGTGGGAAATATTTAACTCAATTCATGTTTAAAATGAATAAATAATTTGAGATTTTCGGCATTTAATCATTTATTTAAAGGATAAAAAAATTAAACATATTGTCACACCGTCACTTCAGTGTGACGTTAAAAGTTGTCCTGTTACGTATTAAATTTATTTATTACACAAGAAAACTTTAAATTATATTTTTTGGTATATAATTTATATGGAGCTAACATATACTCAAATAGTTTTGACTAACTCTATTTAATTTTATTATAACAATTAAGTACTCAATTTTATACATCAAATTGCATTGGTTCTCCATTATTATTTAAATTCGTGTTACCTAATTTAGAATAACTTTATTTTGAATTACTGAGAATACAAATACCTAACTTACTTTATAAAATTTTAGGTTATGTTAAGTTTATTAAAATTATACATAAAATAATAATAGCTAACCCACTTTTTTAAATTTTAGCTTAGAAAATTCAATCTAGTAAGCCTTTCCTTTTGATTGAAACATCTATGCGTAACTTAAACATATATTTGCCCAATAATTTTAAAAAGCCGCATCAAAATCGGTCAACTAATAAAGAGTTCACACCCGTTGAAATGGGTCACACTGTATGTTTTATATTATTAGTTTTGATTTAAGCCCAGGAACATGCAAATTGTACTATTATTATGTAATTCTTTTGGTTAAATATATAAATAATATTTCAATAGATTTTATTTCTCTACAGAATCTGGTAAAATATTACCAAAGCTATTGCCGTAGCAATTTTAGTTCCTCCGGCAGATCCAATAGCCAAAATAACATCACCTTTATCGTCGGTGATTATTGATGGGCTCATAATCGACATAGGCGTTTTTCCGGGTTCTATGAAGTCTGCTGATGCAGGAGGAAGACCAAAATCATCAGAGATATTTGGAAAAGAAAAATGGGTCATTTCGTTATTCAAAATAATTCCAGTACTCTGTGAAGCAAATCCAGCTCCAAAACTGAAAACATAAAATATTTAAAATCATTTAATATTTCGTAAAAAACAAATAAGACAATGTCTGCCATATAATTTACTTTTTTCTCTAATACAAGTGTAAAAAATCATTGGACCAGGGATTCCCAAAATGTGCACCGCAGCGCTCCTGTTTTCCCTTTTACGCTACATAATGGCTCGCTGCCAAGAAAACCGACAACACCGCTCTCCTCCCCTATAACTGCGCATCCAACTGATAAAATGTTGAAACCCCTACATTATACAGTACAAGCTATTAATTAAAATATACAAAATTGAAAAGCAAACAATTATCTTGGCTTTGATTGAACTTCCAAGTAAGATTTGAGGTTTAAATGAAACGACATGCAGAATAAATCAGAAAAATGGTTATTTTGACACAATATGCATATTACGTATTCTGATAGCTGGTTCAAGAGCCTGTTTGTTATAAACATATGATCAACCAGTTACACTTCTAGGAAGCATATTTATGTCATTTAATTATCGTTTACCTGGATTGTGGAAATTTCACACTCATCAAATTAGACTAAAACTCTAGCTAGTTTATTTATACACAAATCAGATTAATTATTCTCTCTTTTTGAACAGTTTCTATTTTAATGATCTGTAACATAATTCAAATAAGATGGGCAATTATTATTGTCACACACTTTGTGTTTAGTACTCTTTAAAATTGTAAAACGGGTGAATGGTGGTGATTACATTTATTGATTACTTTTATGTTGTTTTGGGCAATAACACCACAATAGAAATAAAACTACGTATATTGCAGGAATACCAAACGTTTCAAAGTCTATTCTGACTTCGTTGTCAATGGCTTTATATTTATTGATGTAGATGCAAAATGAAAATTTGATTTATGACATTTAAAATTGACATTAGAAAATTTGTTGTTTTTAGATATACAGGTAGCACAAAAAATTCCTAAAAATCATGAATTATAGTTAATCAGCTTTCAAATTAGAAGAATTTGAAAGAGTTGTCTTTAGAATTTATAAGTGGCGTTCCTAGGTACGACTTTGTTATAAGATGGCGCATTCGCCAAAAATGCGATAAAAGAATTCTATTGTTTCAGTGATCCCATTAACGTCATAAGGGAAAACCTAGGAAAAACCTTATGAACTATCCCGATATTGGGTTGTTCAAAAGCAGGTTACCATTAATAATTTCTTCCTTAATTGTCTCTTAACACTACTACTACTCAAGACAACAACATTACAGTTACAACTATACCATATATACAGGGTCTGTCAGAAAGATTGAAAAGAGTGGGCAACAGATTTAATGTTAAAACAACATTCCAAACAAGAAATACACTGAAATCTTTAATGTCGAAAACAAAACCAACAAACAAAACCCAGAACTCAAAAAACTGCATATATAAGATTCCTTGCGAATGCAATAAATTTTATATTGGAGAAACATCGAGACCATTAAACGTACGAATAAATGAACACAAGAATTACATAACGAAACGACAATTTGAAAAATCAAAAATTTGTGAACATGCTTGGGACCTAGGCCATAAAATACAATTTGACAATTCAACTGTACTTCACAAAGAACAACAACAACACAAAACGAAAAATAAAAGAGTCTGCCATTAATTCTTTTGAATGAAGACGATTGTATCGCTTCTACTTCTGTAGAATTTAATCGTATCTGGTTACCGACAATTAAGGAAGAAATTATTAAGGAACCTCCTTTTGAACAACCCAATATCGGGAAGTTCATAGGTTTTTCCTAGATTTTCCCTTATGACGTTAATGGGATCACTGAAACAATAGAATTCTTTGATCCATTTTTGGCGAATGCGCTATCTTATAACAAAGTCGTACTAGGAACGCCACATATAAATTCTAAAGACAACTCTTTCAAATTCTTCTAATTTGAAAGCTACTTAACTATAATTCATGATCTTTAGATTTTTTGTGCTACCTGTATATTAAAAACAACATTTTCTAAGACAATTTTAAATGTCAAATCAAATTTTCATTTTGCAATCACATCAATAAATATAAAGCTTGTGACAACGAAGTCAGAATAGACTTTGAAACGTTTGGTATTCTGCAATATACGACGTTTTATTTCTATTGTGGTGTTATTGCCCAAAAAAACATAAAAGTAATCAAGAATATGCCACAAACAACGTTTAGAAGACAATTACATTTATTGACTTTGACAACTTTTCCACATGTAAGAATTCTTTGTTTTCAAGAAGAAAAAACATCTCCATCTTGTTTTTCAAACCTAATTTTTTCATGAAGAGAGTACTCGTATTGATCTATCTATACATAAGTTTTGGATTTTATTTCTTCATCCATCATCGAGTAGTCTTCCCTATTGTCATTTAAAGTGTTATCGTGAAAAGCCTCAGCACCATTTTTATCTATTAGGGACTGCGCTTGGTGATAGGGTTCCATTTTAAATTGTACAGAGAGTACTGACTCTGTTATATTGGATACTGGGCCAGGGCTTCCGTTTGTCCCATATTGTTTATTGTGGAGAACTAATGGGAGCAGGTTATGGTTGTTTGTTGGGCTTTGGTGGAGGCTTGAGAATATATTCTTCCACATGGTGATGGGCATGTTTCTCTTCAATGACTTCAATGTCATTTTCACTCAACCCTTAATTTGTAAAGCTTCGGCTAACTTGCACCTCTGCTTAGTACATAAATTGTAAAACGTCATTCATAAAAACGATAGAATCTTGACAAGGAATAACAGTTCTTTGAAATATGGATTGCAAACTGTGAGCAACAAATAGCCAAATATCAAGATAATGTTTTCCCCAATCTAACCTACGAACAGGTGTAGAAAATCCCAAAGTATGGTATTTAAAATAAAGAAAAACATTCAAAAACTTACATTAAATTAATTGTACTAGTAACAGATACCGCGTCCCCTTCTTTTGATATAACTTCTATATTTGCTGTGCCATGATCGTCGATAGATGAAAATTTGGCTCCGTAATATCCTGGGTCTTGACTGGTTTTTTTCATAGATATATTCTTTTTGGTTTCACGAGCAAACGATTTGGATATTAACTTTTGAACGAGCTAAAAATAATTAAAGAATCACACATTAACTCAAAAAGTTGGCCAAAACTGTTTAAGCATCTAATAAAATTTTTGTTACAAGTAGAAATGTTATCAAAAATGTTTAATTGCAACTCCTAGAAGTTTAGTTGATTCATCCCGGCGCACCCTGTAGAAGTAAATGTTATTTTATGTTCGTTGTAAATACTGCATATTACCTAAATATAAAAAATGTTTGCAATCTGTTATAGCTTTTACTAATCTTAATTGCTCATTCACTGTGTTTTTGCGTAGTAATATCATATTTGGTGTATCCAAAAGTTGCCTTTCAAGGTGTTTAATAATTGCAAACTCACTTAGATTTGGATATCTAATAATAGTATACGAGTATAGTTGTTTATTTGTATACCTGTTTGTATATTTATATGTAAATGAGTTCCCAAAAACTTTGGTGTATTGAAATCGATTGATAAGGGTCTCATTCTTGAGGAAATCGTATTACTGAAAAATTTAATGATAAAAAAATTTGGGGAAAGTGAAAGAGCTCGTCCTTCAATACAAATTGATTACAATAGTTTTATGGCTAAATTTCTTTTTTCTAGAATTACATTTTTACAGCTGCACCCTTCAAGTTTGAAAACTTGAAGAAGTGGGTGCTTAAGCGATTTTTAGATGGGTAAAAACTTATGAGATCACATTTAAATGTGAAGCACTCATTAAAGCTAGCTAGCTCTTGCATATCATTATCATTTGGTGCCAATATCCATAATAGTGATACAGGATGGTTAAAAAATGTGATATTTTCAACCGATAAGAATAACAGTTGCGTAGCCATGGGCCGGGGAAACAGCAACTAATTATGTAGGGTATTCCAGAAGCAGTTGAATATATATGATAGTGGACTATATAGGATGCAGTAGAATTATTGTTAAACAGGATTTAAAAAATGTTATACGTAGAGAGTACCCCATTGCCAGTTGCACTTACAGAGTATTTGGAATATAGGACGACGTCAAACTATACTTGTACAGAGTGTATTGGGTGGTCATAACAGGTGGTCATAAGCAGATCCATATACAAAGTGGTTGAAATACATGCTGAAGTAGAATTATAGTTATACAGTGTGATTAAAAAAAGTATTAGAAGAAAAATCATATATTCCGTAGCCCATACGTAGTTGCATATATGGGGTAGTAAAAATATACGGTGAGAGGAATTAAAGCTTCAAGGGCGGTTTTAAAAAATGTTCATAAAGAGAAACGATTTATAGGGTAGCTAAGAATAAGTTGCATATATATGATGATTGAAAGATAGCGCGGGATAGACTTATAGTTACAGAACATGGTTAAAAAAAATTAAGGCAGTCGCATATACAGACTGGTAAGAATATATGGCGAAGAGGAATTATAAATTATACGGGGGGTTTAAATTGTTAGAAAAAATGTTATAATGCTAGGTTTATAAGCAGGTTGCATATACAGGGTGGAATTCTAGTTATACAGTGTAGATAAAATATGTAATTGTCTTCTAAACGTTGTTTGTGGCATATTCTTGATTACTTTTATGTTTTTTTTGGCAATAACACCACAATAGAAATAAAACGACGTATATTGCAGGAATACCAAACGTTTCAAAGTCTATTCTGACTTCGTTGTCAATGGCTTTATATTTATTGATGTAGATTGCAAAATGTTAATTTTAAATGTCATAAATCAAATTTTCATTTTGCAATCTACATCAATAAATATAAAGCCATTGACAACGAAGTCAGAATAGACTTTGAAACGTTTGGTATTCCTGCAATATACGTCGTTTTATTTCTATTGTGGTGTTATTGCCCAAAAAAAACATAAAAGTAATAAAATATGTAATATATAATAAAATTAATTATATTGGGTAGTCCATATGCCATGGGTTGAAATATATTATGAAGTAGAAATATTAGACAAGTGTTTTAATAAATGTTAGAGAATTCAAAGTAAATTGATTCATTTTGTCTTGTAAAAAATTAGTTTGTAGGCACAAATGTCCGATTATTTGGAATATACGAGTGAAGATCGGTCACCCAGGTACTATCAAACTAACTCGTATTCTATACTGAAACTAGATACGAGGTGAGATGGCGTATTACATATAATATCCAAAAAAATATGTATGAATTAGGTGTTGCGGTTTTAGTTCAATGCTGGTTCAATGCCAGTATGTAATTGACGAAGGACCTTTAGCGGAAACAATCAATAAAACACGTGCCGTCGCGTAAATGAATTACCAAATAAAAGTTAATCACTGACCTTTTACGTCGAAGCTCTGCAAGATGGTGTTTTCTTGGTTCTTCTTTCTTCAGAGGCTAGCCCCGCAGCGGCAGGAACTGTTTTTAGAGCTTCGTCTGGACAACACGTTACACAAAAAATAGCGACGTAATGTTCATTGATTGAGCAAACAAAAAAATGCGGGTTTAAGAAACAAATGAAAGCGGTTTAGCGGTTGTTACGACCGGAACTATAACTCGCGAAATCGTAACACAATAACAACAAAAAGCGGCCGTCTTAAGACGGAATCAAAAATCAAAAGCGTCCGAATAGCTCGGAATACAATACAGTAATCACGAATACTGTCTATATTTTACACGCAAAAAACACTTAAAATTAGCATTAGCGCGACGGAAGGTTTTGGAAAAGATGCAGAAGTTTAAAAATCAATGAAGTAATTCAATCAAATTTAAACAATACACTAAACAAATTGCGGGAACGCAACAAGTACAATTTATAGATTATTAAGGATTACATTAGTTTGTAGCTTTTTTAAAATTCTCTATCACTTTTACTGACTAAATTTAAAAGACCAAACATCATTCACATTACAGCTCTCTTATTATAATATTTCTAGTTACCGATCAAAACATTACAATTTAAGCGAATTACCTTCAACATTGTATCGTTTGGAAAGAAAGCAGGATCTCCAAGTTGTGTCCTATATCCGTATCCGAATTTAAAACATTCGACCATATACTGATATATGGATATTGAATTGGTATCTGTAATATTTCCGATACTCAAAAGGTTCATAATGTAGGCTAATACAGGTCCACTTCCAGGTAATTGCGAGGTGTACAAGGTATGATTTCCAGGAAGTTTCACTGCCAGAGCCTTTGTCCATACTGGCCTGCAAAGAATTTAGTGCAATATAGAATCTAGTAGTGAAAATTTTATAATGCTACATCGATTATGTATATTTCGTTTTAATAAAAAAATTCCAAATCACTTTTTTGAGCCAGTTAGTCACCCCCTTGGATCCACCATTGCTGAGGATACATTGTATTAACATAAATGCGTCTATAGTAGCAGGTAGCACGAAACTTTTTTCCATTCTTAGATCGGAATTAGTATAATCAGATGTATGGCAAAATATCTAGAAACTGGGATTAGAAATAACTCAAAAACCGTACATAACACACAAAATCTATAAACGCGAACTGCATTCAGCACTGTTTACTACTTGTGATATCATCAGCCTTTCAGCCAATCACAGAGCATATCAATCGATAATAAGAGTTAAAACAAAACAGTACAATTTTTTGCATTTTTGACAAAAATTAAGTTGGTATAAACAAAAACTGAATAAAATGTCAAATTTTATGCTGATATCTAAGGAGCCATTCATAAAATACGTCGATGCGACTCCCCTATAAATATTGCGTCACACAAGCTAGAACCCCCACCCCCTGTGTGCGAACGTATTTTATGAAGGACACATAATAAGATGACTATAAATTACAAGTTATTTTCAATCAACTCAAATAGCCTATTACCATAGAATATGATTATTCTGTGCTATTACTCCTATCAGCAAGTTTACACTGGTGAATATTTGAGATGTTGAATCAAGTTTGCACCTACTATAAATTTTGTGTTTTTTATTTTAGGGAAAATAAAATCAAGCTTAAGACACATAAGACATTTGTTTCTATTTAAAAAAAGTAATTGGTTTTACTTGAAACATATTTATGTCATTTTTATTTCTACTTAACTTAAACTAAAACAAAGGATTTAAAATACATAAATTTATTACAGTTTTAGGTGGAATTTATTTATTAAATAATAATTAAACTTACTTATAATTCTGCATGTCCGTCTACAGTTAAAATTCCTCCATGTTTAGAAATGTCGTTTACAAAGTTTTTAACTAGGCTACCAGAGTGTAGAGCATCTCCTCCTTCTTTAGCTATTATTTTCAGGGTTTTTGCCAGCCTTTCTCTTTTGAGGTATTGTCCTTTCGTATAAGTGTCATTAGTTTCTGGGTTAATGAAGCTTTCTCTGAAATAATAAGCCAATATAGTTTATTTTAGATTTTCTTGGGAATAATACCACATCAGAGTTCAAACTTGTGTATATTTTAAAACCAAACGTTTCAAAATCCTGTCGGATTTCGTTTTCAATGGATATAAATTTATAAAGTAAAATTGAAATATATGACAATTATTTTGACAAATATGTTTACGTTACTATGGAAAAAATTTTTTTTGATTTTTCCATAGTAACGTAAACATATTTGTCATAATAATTGTCATATATTTCAATTTTACTTTATAAATTTATATCCATTGAAAACAAAATCCGACAGGATTTTGAAACGTTTGGTTTTAAAATATACACAAGTTTGAACTCTGATGTGGTATTATTCCCAAGAAAATCTAAAATAAACTAGAAGATGCCACAAATAACATTCAGAAAACAATAAGCCAATATGTTTTAATAACCTTATATAATTAATTTTAATTCAAATCGAAGTTTTTATGATGTAGGGTAACACAGGTCCACCACCAGGGGCCTGTTTCATAACCAAACTTGTAACTTGTAGTTTTCTAACTTGTAGAATTTCGTTTCGTAATTCACCAAAATTATTTCTACAAGTTACAACCTTGTAGAAAAATTCCAAAATATTAGTATAGCCGATTTGCATGGCGATCTACCGGTTATAACTTTGGTTCTACCCTTGGTTGACAGTGGTTGTACTTTAACATTTCTCTTTTCATCAGTGAAGTAAGAACCAAAACTGATTCGATAGAATGTAATTTGGTTCAACCAAAAAACGTCAAAATCATATGTTAAATTGTTTTTATTTTTGTTTATTTAAAATTTTGTACACATAAATAAATTTCTTATTTATGTGGTTCTTTAGTGGTACTTAGGTGATTTTTGCAAGACTGATCAAAATTTATTGTTAAAGGTATACGTAAAAATGTAAAATAGTCTTAGATCATGTGCCTTCTAGATTTAGCCTGTCATGCATATATGTCGTGGTAAGACTAAAGAGGAAGAGGCGCAATAGTGAAGGCAAGAGGATATTTCACTCGGTTGGGAACTGCTTCAATGAAATACCGTTGTTTTCCAATTACCGCACAATTGAGCACAGTGCGGCACAGTGTTCCAATTACAGCACTGGCTCGCACAAATGAGCACAACAAATAACTGTGCCTTTGGGATGTTTTATGTAGGTTTACTTAGTAAACATAAAACTTTATCATAAAACATGAAGTATGTTCCAATTAACGCCCGAAAATTACGGTACCGGGCCACATAAAAACATTTTGTGCTCTATTAATTGCAAAAAAAAACAGCCATTAGTGAATTATTCTGTAAATAATTTACGTACACATAAACTTCAATTGATAACCTATGAGTAATACACTTTTAATCTTATGGTCATCAGTATGCTCTACCGGTTGGTTTTGAAAAAACAATGTTCCAATTAACGTCCTAAAATTGCCGCACTGTGCGGCACAAAATCACTTTGTGCTCTAGTAATTGGAAAACAGCCATAGCCTGTTACTGTCTCTATTGCCCTCTGTTTCTAGCCACGATTTTGTGCATGACGGGCTATATCTAGGAGGTACAAGATCTAAGAAAATAGTAAATACCTAACCTCGGACTTCCGGGAAAATGGCGGGACGGCCCACACGTGTAAATAGCTAATCATAGTTAATAAATAAATTAAAGTAGTCAGAATTAGAATTAAATATGAAATAGTATTAGAAATCAGTGATTAATCAAAAGTGCTATTTGTTCTCTTTTTTTTAATTGTTTTCTCGGACGATTCCTTAAATTCTATATCATTAACTTCTGTATCAACGGCGAGTTTTAGACAGTGCACGTTGCCCAATAAGAGACGCTTTTGGAAGTGAGAGACGCTCAAGAAGTGAAAATAGTATATAAGTGAATTAGTAATATAGGGAGGAGAGATAAGAGGGAGAAGGGATAGGAAGAAAGAAGATTTTATTTAAGCCGGAAGTCCAGGAGTGGCCGTCCCAGAAGAATAGGTTTTCATTTGAATTTTTACTGAATGGGTTATCCCAGACGCATTTAATTATGCACCTCTTCTAACTCGAGGCTGGCTAAATGCTGATTGGCGAAGGCCACAAACAAACCAACCAACCAACCAACCAATACCTAACCTCAAATGTCAGTTAAGAAAGAGACATACAATCAAAAACAACTATTGCTTTGGGTTATTACCGATATTTCAAACAATGACATAACAAAGGGCTGATTTGGTACGTCATTGGTATTAACCAAAACGGCCAGAATGTGTTTGGTTCAAACCATTTAGGAACAATTATAACCGGTAGATCGCTGCAAATCGGCTAATATTTTGGATTTTACAAGCTGCAATTTGTAGAATAATTTTCTTGAATTACGATACGAAATTCTACAAGTTACAAGTTGATTATGAAACAGGTCCTAGGTAACCGCGAGGTGAACAAGGTATGACTTCCAGGACGTTTCACTATTTATTGAAAAGGAGGTTAGGAACGTACGACCTGGCCAACTAATAAACACGTGGCCAATCAATCCATATCAATCAATAACTTGCTAAGGAATAAATTATCTTTTTATATGCATGTTGGCTAATTTTTGCTAATACAATAATCTTATTACATAAGCCTATCATAATTTTTTAGTTTATCTTCTAAAAACTTTCAAAAGTTTATCTAAAATGGAGACAGTACTCAGCACCTACAACTTCTTGGGGGTTTTTGTTTGTGGAACATTTGTATTTTTCACACCCAAATTTAGACTAAAATCTTGTCGACTGCACACCGCAGCTGCAATATTCGGAATATTACAACTAATTTTTAAATAACAAATAAGGTAATATTCTTGATATAAAATCCAGTGTTTATTTATACAACTGCATTTTTGAAGAACTTTAATGTCGCTTAAATTATTAATTTGTTGAGGACTTCCAAAATGCTTAAATAATTCTAGGCTGGCATTCATCCACATTAGTGGAAAAAAATTCTTCCAGAGAGTTTTTTTTAGACAGATAACCTGGGAGGCCTCCAAAAACTGTTGGTACCGCTTCTTCTTGTAGTTTAGAATTAATTCGGGCAAATTCTTTTATTTCATTATTTAATAAAATTTCGGTCTACCCTTATGATGCACTTTTCTTTGAAGTGTTTTATGCAAATAATTGGAAACTGCCCTTATAAAGCATATAAAAATTTGAATATTTCTTAATTCAAAAGTAACATTTTAAGTCGTTAAAATTAAAAACAAAATGTACGCTACACTGTTTAGGTTAGTTACAAAACATATCTTTGTATGATCTCACACACATTGCGCGAGCCCAAGAACTAGATTTGCCCTTCAGAAAATTTACTGATGAACAATTCCAGCCCCCTTGCCATTCACCTCCTGAGAATTAACTCAAGTCCTCGCGCTTACGCAGATTTTCTTCTGCCTAATCGCTGTCTTCTTGTTTGGGATAGCTTGGCTTTGGTTTGTTTCCGTTGCTTTACCTTATAGGTACAGTACAGCAACTGTCTTATTTGTGTTTCGTGGCTCATTCTTTGTTATGATATATAGCTAATTGTACCCTTCTGTTTTTGTGGGTGTGTGTTCTTCTGTCTTCTCTCTGCTCGGTAGGCTGGGTTACCCCCCGGGCCCCCTTGTGATCTCCTAAAAATATAATACTATATACTTCATTTTTTACTTACCTATCTTCTATCTCTGGACTTCTTCGTCCTATTCCCCTTCGCTAAAGCAGAGCTGGTTCTTAGGCCTTTTGTATCTGTCAATAAATCTGGGGTCATAGTCGATTAGTTGTCGAAGGTTTGGGTGCTGTTCCAGTTTGGAGTAAGCTTCTGTGACCCTCGTCTTCATTTCTGAAAGCACTGGTTGGGGTCGTAAATCGTTGAAAACCACCGTGTTACGAACGAACTAGAGTGTGTCGACTGCGGGGCGTAGACATAGGTTCTCCTGCCTTTATTGCTCTTGCTTTTGTGTCCCCATACTATTGAAGCGCACGTTAGCAAACAAGCATGACTGTCTTGATGAGAGTCAGCTTGTTTAAGAGTCCCAGCTTGCTTCCTCTTCCTATCAAGGGGTAAAGTTTAGCACCGGCAGCCCGGGCTTACGAGTCTCTTGGACATGCCTCGTGAAAGTCAACCCCTTGTCGATGATGACTCCATTGTATGATCTGTGGGTATATCCGCCATCCGCCTTTTATCATCAAGTGGTACATTCAGCATGATCATTTGTTAATAGTGATCCTATGCAGTGGCTTAGATACGACGCCAAGGGGTGGGGGCTGATATATTCGATCGCTATTCAAGTATTTAGACGTATTTTAATTTTTACTTATTCACAACACATGCGTAGGCAAAATTGTCAAATGACCTATATTTTAATGTTAAAAATTTATACGTCTTTTGTTGCCAATTTGTTGAAAATATTCATAACAAGAGCATCAAAAAGAATAATTAAAAAAACATTCAGACTGAATTAATAACCTCCTCCTCTTTAGAAATCGGTTATAATAAGGAATAAACGGCGAAGCAAAGAATATTATTTAAAGTTAACATTATATATCAATTACCAAAAATATGCATTTACCTGAGTATCGGATCTTTGTACAGCTGAACCTTGCTTTGTTTAAAAATCCCTTCTAAAAATGGCGTAACATAGATCCCATTTTCGCACAAGTCAATAGTCGGTTGTACAAGATCTTTCCAAGGGACTCCCCCACCGAATTTATGATAAACCTGCCAATAACCTCTGAGTTCACTTGGTACAGCCACCGATAAACCTCCTAAAAGTTCAGTTTACTTGACTATAAAAAGATTTTGAAAATCTATTTTAACGCGCGTTTTACTAAATAGTAGCTTCATTAAAATCGTATTTAAAATAAAAGACCATTCCACATTTCATCGGTGAATATTTCAATAAAACAAGATAAAAATGAAGAGATAACTTTCTTCATTAAAAAATAAAGAATATTACTCAGAAATGTCTTATGAGGAAAATTACTTTTTATAAGTCAACGAGGGGAGTGGGGCGTTCAGAAGCTTATCACGCATACGCAGAAGAATATTTTTCACTAGCAACAATTCTGTAATTGCATTATAAAAAACTTTTCTCGTAAGGTTTGCTATACCACGTAATAAAGAGAAATTCTGAACAACTGATTCAGTATAAAAATCGTCTGGTCAACTTTAAGTACTGGTACACGAAGAAAGTATGCTGCTGCTGTTGGATTTCCTCGAGTGTTAGGAAAATGTCCACAAAGACCTACATTTACTCTCTCCTAAGATGGATATCAATACAACGTTCTCCAAAGTTCCCAATCCTGGGCATCTTGTTTCATCTTATCCTTTCATGATATCAGTGTTCCATCATTTCGGCTCTTTCTACAACTAATACGTTGACTTCCTCCTTACATTATTCTTAGTTTAATACAATATCACCTTAAAATCTGTCTGAGTCTGTTAGCTTTCATTTTTCTTACAGTTCTGATCCATTTTCCTTAACTCGACTCTAGACTTCTTCATTTCTTATTTTATCTGACCATTGGATGTTTTCTATTCTTCTTCACAGCCACATTTCAACACTTTCAATGTATTTTTCCTCTTTGCTTCTTAATATCCACGTTTCTGATCCTTTTAAAACAAAACACTAGATATAGTATTTCGCAATTCTTGTTCATAGTTGCATGAGAATCTAAGTATTTCTTGCTCTTGTGTGTCTCTCATACTAGAGCAAGAGCCCATTAGGGCCAGACCTTCCTATCATCCGTAACTATGAAAGTTCTTCCATGTGTGTCCCCAACACAGGTAAGAATGATTCCCACCCATGAAACCTGGATAGTGGTTCGTTTGGCAGGTAACAGGTAACAAAGGTTTACAAAATCTTATCTCCAATTTCTTAAGTTATCAAGCTCATTTTGTTTGTATTTAATTCGTAACAGCATTAAAACTTGCGATACTCATTGCCAGACATATAGT
The DNA here is from genome assembly GCA_034190945.1 of Octodonta nipae. Lineage (NCBI taxonomy): Eukaryota > Metazoa > Arthropoda > Insecta > Coleoptera > Chrysomelidae > Octodonta > Octodonta nipae. The sequence continues at coordinate 208,551,587 of CM067216.1, forward strand.
ATGGTTACAACCCTCCGCCGGACACCCCTAAACTATAATGTTTTGTAATTATACTTACCTTATATTAGGAAAGCTGAATTTTATATATGTTATTCAGAGAAATATTAAACTGGGTTTTCTCATTAGCCAGACCGTTTGTTGGGTTATATAATCCTGCTTGACGCATTAAAAGTATCTAGTAGTTGCGAAAGTGGGGCTCATATGCAACAACTAGTGCAAGTAAGACAGAGTGCTCAGTTCATCGCGATCTTTTACTGCGCATCAGCTGTCGTATTATTATGTTTTGACAGCTGTCATTGAATGCTTATGCTCATAGGAAACGTTTTTTATTACTTTATAAAATAAATGTGATTTAATAATAATAAAGTGTAATCATGAGTGACGAAAACTCAAAATTAGTTTGTTTTGTCTGTGAGAAAAGTGGTGAAGATTTAATAATTTTTTTCGTGCAAACTTTGAAAAAATGTAAGACTATTTTAAAATTAAGAAAAATACACAACTTCAAATACAAAGACATTATTTTACCTAATGAATTTAGAGACGATGGTTATCACCGGGCATGTTACAACGCTTTTACAGGTCTGACGAAAAAGTATTTTAGCTCTGAACGTTTGAGTGCTGAAAAGAAAAGAGAAAAAAAAACATGTAAGTGGTGTAGTCACTGGCAACTCAGTTCCAATCTCGTCGTCGATACCAGAGTCAAATTCAGAAGCACCACATTCACAATTTTCATCAACAAAGTCTTCAACAACATCTCTACAAATATTACAGACCCAGGTAATAGATGCACAACCTTTAACATCTCAAGATAACACTTACAGCCTGTACCTACAGAATCTTCCATGACATCTCAGTTAACTCCGATTTCTGAATTATTGGGTCAACAATCTTCAACTTTTCAAGGTTATTTTGTTTTTTTACCAATACCATTTTAAATGGTTTGAAGGGGATCAACTACCGAATGATGTCAGTGAGTATCTAGAAACATTACCAGATATGTAATAATTATTTTCTATCACTTTATATAAATTTGTGACTATTTAAAATTAAATTAACTAGTTTTTATTTTACTATTGTAGAAACAGACAGAGAAGATGACAGTGATAATGATCAATTCTGGAACTGGAATTGCAGTGATGGCGAATCTGAAGATATTGTCAACAATGATGAAAATTATTGAATACTTAGTTTAAAAAAAATTCTGTGAATTTTTCATCCTCTAAAAAATTTATCTTTCGTATAATAAACAATTGAATTTTAATAACTTCGAAATTTCAATTAAATTGATAAGAATAAACTTCATAAAAATAAGAAAAAATGTGAACTATGTGATTAGACTGTTGATATGAATGATATTTTTATAAAAGTTTTACTGATTATAGATTAGAAAAATTATTATTTAGACTGTAATAATTTTATTTAATTAAATTTCTTGATTAATTATAAAAAAAATCATTAAACGATTCGGAATAAGCGATAGTATATGTTTAGCAAAAGATTGCAATGATCTGAGCGCTCTCTCTTACTCGCACCAATTGTTGCATATGAGCCCCACTCTCGCAACTGTTAGACACTTTTAATGCGTCTGGCAGAATTATTGAACCCAAAAAACTGTCTGGCTACTGAAAAAACTCAGTTTAATAATTCTCTGAATAACATATATAAAATTCAGCTTTCCTAATATAAGGTAAGTATAATTACAAAACATTATAGTTTAGGGGTGTCCGGCGGAGGGTTGTAACCATACTATGTGTCTGGCAACGAGTATCGCAAGTTTTAATGCTATTACGAATTAAATACAAAAAAAATTGAGCTTGATAACTTAAGAAATTGGAGATAAGATTTTGTAAACCTTTGTTACCTGTTACCTGCCAAACGAACCACTATCTAGGTTTCATGGGTGGGGATCATTCTTACCTGTGTTGGGGACACACATGGAAGAACTTTCATACTTACGGACGAGAGGAAGGTCTGGCCCTCATGGGCTCTTAGACTATACGGTTAGAATCTATTCGACTGTTTAAAAAGATAGACAAACCTACCAAAAATTTCTGAGGAGCACGCGACACACTCTCCACGTACCAGAATTGCCAAAAGCAAATAAAATATGAACGCACTTTTTTGAGGAAACCCATTAATATTAGTTCTTTACCACAAGAAATCAACCAATTAATTAAATAATATTGTATTTTTGAAATTATAGATGAAAAATATTATATTTATTTTTGTAACTAATACTTAAATCTATTAAACCCACATTTATATGTAGTTGGTATTTCACAACGGGATTTTTTTTCTACCCCCTGTTGATTTGCCCTCTCCTCTTAAGACAAAACCTGGGTACGCCCATGTCTACGGATGTCAGGTTGTAAAAGTGTGGTCCTACCCGTGGCATGTTTTTCAGTGATAATACTATTATTTTTGTTTGCCTTTCTAATATGGGAGGATCTTTTGGGTCCCCATCTCGAAATGATCCTTGGTTTTTGTTATTTACTCCTTAATCCCTGACTCATTATTACCTGTCAGTGGACGAGAGCCGCAGAACATGTCTTCTGCTGCCTGGGCAGGTGCTTTCTCCCTAGCATTCACGAACCAACCTTCACCTGTCGTTCTATTGTAAATTGTCATCAGAAATCCACCTCCAAGCCCCATGCTCTGGGGCAGGGATACTCCTTCGCAGAATAAAGCTGCGATAGTTGCATCGACTGCATTACCACCTTTGCGTAAAATAGCTCTGAAAAAAATATATAATCCTGATCAGATTCTGCCAAATACTTTGGAGTTCATTTTCAAAACTGAGAACAACTAATTCATACAATATTTTCAAAAATAAGGACCCAAGGTGCTGGCAACACTACCACTTGTCTTGCCCTTGTTAACGTATTCAATAGAAACTTCTTTAGGCTCGACCTTAGATCATCGCCTGTCATACCGTGTCAACCTAGATAGAGACAGTAACAGGTTATTTCACTTAGTTGGTGGAAGCAGCCTGTCATGCACAAAATCGTGTCAACGCTAGAAAGAGAGGGCAATAGAGACAGTAACAGGCTATTATTGCTCTCTCTCTCCACTTACCACGACAGTTGGCTATCTATAGAAAGTAAATGCTCTAAGCAGCCAATGAACAACATGCTGAACGTATTTCATTGTAAGCAGCTCGCAACAGAGTGAAATAGCCTCTTGCCCTCACTATTGCGCTCTTTCTCTTTAGTCTTACCAGGACATTTGTGCATGACAGGCTATATCTAGAAGGTTCATGACATAATATCTAAGGACAATATGATTTCGACATAATGACAATGGCTTGTCATAGAACATAGACTTGTACAATGGAACACAATATGATCACATTTCTTAATTGTGAAAAACGAAATAAATACAAGAGACAATTGAATTTGAAGTTCAAACGAGTCTAAAAATAATTTGACTGTGCCAATTTTAGTTTTTGCTCGTCATCGAGAAAATGAAAAGTAAGAGGACTACATCATTAGGCAGGCGCCAGTTGACGAAGATAGAGTACAAAAGTGATTTTTTTTTTGCTCGCAATATCACAAAATTGGCTTCATACATAATCGTCACGTCTGCCTAGAGCCGTGGTCGAATTGCGGCCCGCGACATTTGTGCGGCCCGCGGTTAAATTGAAGTCAATTATACCTACATGTCATAATCATAAACAAAATCAATATACTTTGTGTTATTCGGCGAGGGATCTATCAGTACATTGAATTTTGGAAAAATGGAAAATATGCGCACAACAAATCATCTGAGATAGCTTCTTGAAAAATAAATACCCTGTCTTTCCACTCATCACAATGAGGATTTTCTTAATTGTGTTCAACACCATAATTCCTAATTATAAAAAATAATCCAAATAAACTACAAGTTTATAAATTCAATTATCTTTTTCCAATAAATAAGTAATTAATAATAATTGTACCTACTTTTTTTTAATTCCCACACGAACGACGTCGCGCAACGAAGGAATCAAACGAATACCTACATATTAGTAAAGATAAAAATTATCCAGTGGTTTAAAAATAACACACAGACAGACAGACCAATTATATAGAAAACGAAAACGAGGTGTATTCCTTTGTGACAATATATATTATATATCAATATAATACATATTGTTTCTGGTTAGGGAACCGTACTTCTTTTAGATGCATTTCGTTAAATTTGAAGACGCGAGATGTAAGACCGACATCTAGGATTTTCGAGAGAAAGTACACAGATAGAGCCGTGTAATTGCTGTTCTCTTTTAGGACAGAATGCGATAAAATTTTTTCGTTACTTCATCGATTGTGGGAAAATGTTCCCTAACCAGACAGAATGATATATAATATATATTGTCTTCGTACAAAGGAATGACACCTCGAAGAAGTATTCAATATTCAATTCCTGAAAAAAACGTTTCTAGGAGTTGAGAGAGGCAATTACAGGCGCCAGTGGAATTCTCTCGAAAATCCTGATGTCGGTCTTAATCTCGCGTCTTCAAATTTAACGAGCATCAAATGATAGTTCGAGAGGACACAATTGTGGGAAGCAACTGGGGTTCCCTAACCAGAAAGTATTATATTGATATATAATATAATTTTTTACAAAGGAATGACACCTCGAAGAGAGTATTCATGCAGGTGAAGTCTGAAAAAATTTTATCATTCTGTCGAGTGAGAGAAACGTACACGGAACGGCTCCAATTCGGAATTGGATTCTCTCGAAAATCATGTCGGTCTTACATGTCTTCAAATTGTGATGCAAAGGCAGCGCCTTTATCTGCGGCCCGGCCCTGGTACCAATTGTCATTCCCGAGAGACGTCTGCCTAGAGTGTTAGCATCAAGGTGACGGACAGGGGTAAACTTGTCAAAAATAAGGGTAAACTTTGCCATTAAGTAAAAAGAACGGCGTTTGCACTATTTTTTTGCTTACACAAAAGAAATTATAATCCAAAAGGACGTACAGCTAAATGATATAAATTTATTTTTCATGACGTCATTAATGTTGTCTATATGACGTCATACACAATTTTTTTTAAATGCGAAGCCACATTTTTCATTACTGATTTGGAAAAAGCGGAAAATTTCAAGTCCGATTATGACTTTGACCATGACCTTGAACTTCAAGGTCATCCCAAATTCAAAATTTGTTTGTAAAATCAATCTATTATAGCCAAATTAAGTGTACGGGGGGTTTTCGACGTCACTGATTTCGAATATAAAATCGGTACGCCCTCTTGGATTGCGAAAATCTGATTTCAGATTCGTAATCAGATTTTGAAAATTGGCAATTTGAAAAAAATCAACCAACCTACTCCCAATTTGGTATACGGAGGTTTTCGACGTCGATGATTACGAATATGAAATCACTTTTTGAAAATTTTCAAAACAAGTAGTGGCCCAGTTCAACGTCAAATTTGTTTTTAATTTGGAATACCCTCTTTGATTCAGTTATCTTTCGGATCAGGATTAAAAACATCGATTACCGTTAAAAGTTTGTGCATCAATTGTTTGACTTTTTAAAAAAATTGGTCCGCCATCTTCGATTGTGAATTTTGAAAAACTGATGTCAGATTCGAAATCCGCGATGTCGAAAACCCCCGTTTCCCTAATTTAGCTATAAATGGTTGATTTTTCAAAAAAACTTTGATCTTGGAATCACCCGGAAGATCAATTTCAAGGTCATGATCAAAGTCATATTCGGAAATGAAATTTTCTGATCTTTCCGAATCCTTAATAAAAAATGTGGCTTCGCATTTAAAAAAATTGTGTATGACGTCATACAAACCACATTAATGACGTCATGAAAAAACTATTTATGTCATTTAGCTGTACGTCCTTTTGGATTATGATTTCTTTTGTGTAAGCAAAAAAAATGGTGTAAATGGCGTTCTTTTTACTTAATGACGAAGTTCACCCCGATTTTTGACAAGTTTTCCCTTGTCCGCCACCTTCATGGTAACGCTCTAGGGAGACGCCACTCAGGAATTTGCTTACGAGAGTGAATCAAATATGAACCGGACTTTTCTGTTTCTCGCCCTGTAGGTAATTTGAGTGGCGTGACGTCTCGATATATGTTAGGTAGGGATGTTAAGAAGAGGGGAGTTCGTCGGTTTGGCGAGGCGTAGTCGATGCGCTGTTAGTAGCATCATGTCAGAGCAAGAGGTGCATACGTCTGTTGCGCAACGTGTTGTTATCAAATTTTTGGCGCGGGAGGGCGTTAGACTGCCTGAAATTTTGCGTCGACTATCTGCACAGTTCGGCAATGAAACACTTTCAAGCACCCAAGTGTACGACTGGCACAACAAGTTTTCAGATGGCCGAGAGACAGCACCACGGAAAGCCAATACCCGTCTTTCTGCAGGGAAAATTCTTGCAACAGTTTTTTGGGATTCGAAAGGCGTACTGCTGATCGATTTTCTGCACGAACGCCGTACAATTAATGCTGAGTATTACTGCGAACTACTCCAACAAGTGAAACTTGCCTATCGGCAAAAGAGGCGGGATTTGTCTATCCGAAGTGTGATTCTGTTGCATGACAACGCTCGGCCACATACAGCTGCATTGACTCAAGGAAAATTGAACAAAATGCATTGGGAAACCCTTGGGCCACTAAAAGAAGAACTGGGAGGCCACCACTTTGAGGACAACGAAGGTGTAGAAACGTTTGTGCGCAATTGGTTATCGACAGGAACAGTTTCATTCTTTGAGAAAGGTATTAAAAAACTTCCGATTCGGTGGGAAAAATGTATACATAAGAGATTAGACTATGTAGAAAATGATCTTGGAATCACCCGGAAGATCAAGTTCAAGGTCATGGTCAGTCATATTCGAACATGAAATTTTCCGTTCTTTCCAAATACTTAATAAAAAATGTGGCTTCGCATTTTTTATTAAGGACGTCATACAGACCACATTAATGACGTCATGAAAAATCTATTTATGTCATTTAGCTGTACGTCCTTTTGGATTATGATTTCTTTTGTGAAGCAAAAAAATGGTGCAAATCGCGTTCTTTTTACTTAATGACGAAGTTTACCCTTATTTTTGACAAGTTTACCCCTTCAGGATTACGAACAAAATCCCGCTCTATCTCTACTACTATATGACGAACTAGTTCAATCAGAATAGACAGTAATTTAAAAGTAACAGATTGCCCACCAGCTTCTGCTTAGAGTTAAAACAAAAATGAAATAGACAACTCAGTCTGTCAAAATTGGCAGTAAATTGATTTAAAAAAACGTAACAAGAATAATTATGTTTACCTGTAAAAAATTCATCGTGCTGCACTATTTTTTTTAATTTGTTACTAAAATATACATTTTTTAATATATTTTTCATGTAAAAAAATTGATATCGACATTTGTTCGAAACATCGGTGAAATTTCGAAACCTTGCAACACACATGTCAAAATTTTGGGACTGCGTTAAATTTACTTTTTTTTAATAATGAAATTGGCGATGAAATTTCTAAGAGTAAATACAATACAACACACATTTTCCTGGCTAAAATGTATAAACAAATTGTTTAGGTCACATGTATTGAAATTAACCTATATATTGCCATTTTCTTCCATTTTAGAAAAAAATTACAATTTTGACACAGGTAAGAAAAGTAGCTTTCCTTTAATTCAATGCACAAAGTGTTGGGCAAATCAAATGTTTGCTACTGTATTAATAAATACAGTTACACTATATTCCGGACTTTAATAGTTGTAACTAAATACACAAATTACTATATAAATAATAGAAAACACATGGGTTAATTAATACCCATATTAGGTTCACTATTATCAGTACGGAAAACATTCAATCCAGTCAACTTAAAAAAACAATTTAATAAGTAAATGTGTTCTACTACTAACTGACATTAGTTATGGAATTTGGATTCTAGAAAACAAAATATATCGAAACTGAAGTTACACAAAGGTTAATAACAGACGAATGAAATGATAAAGGAATATGATGACTATTTTCTTGCATTGTCTTACGTTCCAATATCAGCACATCCATGTCCATTCGTTACAACTGCAGCGCTATAAACTTCTGAGGATTCATTTGATATAACCATGAGAACTATTAATGCAATACTCAGAGCCGCCAGTGTTACGAGCAAACCTGCAGCAATTCCCAATTTTATCCTAAAAACAAAAGAAATGCGACATTCGGATAATTAAGACAAACCTTATTGTTTTATAATGTATTGCTTATTAAAGCACATTGTAAAGTCAGGCATTTCTATCTATTTGTTGCCTTAAACATTTTTTGTGCCATGTTTCCATAAGTACATCCCGCCAAGCAATATATGCAAAAATTTCTGTAACAATCGGCAAAATACCCAAATTCAAAATTCTAGTTTTACCGTTTTATAGACAAAATCCGAAAATTGGCCTTTTGCTGGTGCTTTGCAGCAACAAGAAGCATTTACAAACAATAATCCTTGAACCCCCGGCAAAATATATATGTGAGACTTGCCATTGTCTCAAGGCGCTAGTCTAAGAGCAAGATGGCACTAATATGTTAGATAGAAGGCTGCAACTTTACGTGTATTTTATTCAATATTAATTAACACAGAAACAATGATTTGACAAAATTTCAAATAATTATGAGAATTACTACGAAAATAACTCTAGGCTCATCTGAAAAGTATTGACATACGCCAGAATAATTTGGTATTTTTTCTCTTGATGATGCCTCCAAAGCAGCAGTTGAAACGTCGAGTCATAAATTTAGAGGCGGTTCTGAACCTCGTTAAAAATGAAATTCCTTGAAGTGACCCCTCATAAGCTTCCTTTTCAGGAGAAAGCACTAGGACTTTTTTATTTTCATTAATATTTTAGGGAAAATTACTAGTTTAGGTTTCAAAATATTGATTGTACGGAATCGATGAGTTTATTATTGAGTTTATCTTGATAAATAAGAACATTAAAAGAAAATTTAATGACACCTTTTTTGTAGAGAATTTGCATATTTTCACGGAACCAAATAGTGTAAGAGATATTTTTTAAAAAACTACGAAGGTTTCGTCATCAAAGGGAATACTTTTAGGGCGCTTGTAGAAATTTAATTTTTGACGACCAGTCTAATACATGTAGAAAATATAGCTTTTCTTCTACAGTTTTACAGCAACGTGAATAAATTTAACTATTAGTATGAAGCAAATCCGTTGTAAAAAATACAAACCAGCTGGTTTTGCCAATAGATTAAGATGTTTTAGTTTATTTTTATCCCAATATTATAATTTCATTTAATATTTATAATACATTACCGTGTCATTAGAACAGATTCCACTTAGTATCACAGACTGAATAAACAATTTCATATGTTAATTAACTGAAACCTTAAATAAAACATCCATTTTAACCATAAACTCTCAAAATATGGACTTAAAGAAAGAACATAAATTAAATTCGCTAGTTAAGATAGACTGTTGCTATCTAGCATGTTGTTAATATTTTTAGGTATGCGGAAGTGACTAGGTATTTTTTAAGCCAACAGATAACATGTATATTTTTTTTAATATTTTTATAATTAGATAGTTAAATTGGAAACTATTAAAAATATACAGGGTTCTTCAGACGTAGTGGTACATGTTAGGCAAACCAAACATTTGTTGAAAAGGACCCTGCAAATCCCCTTCTGTAAAAGTGGTTTCAACTTTCTGAACAATTGATCTAAGCCTCAAAATTTAAATTTTCGTTAGTTTCATTGATTTTGATGCTTTTTGAGACAAGCTCTGTGGGAAAAGATGTTTCAGAGAAAAGTTGTAGAGTTCTAAGGGGACAAGTTATTGAACGCTAATCTTTTTTTTTTCAAATGCGAATTCTACTTAAGCAACTTTTTTACTCAGTTTGGACTTTAAGATAAGCAAATACTAAAAATTCAAGGGTTATTAAAGGTATCAAATCAAATACAAAAATAAACACATGTGCAAACACAACAGATAATTTACTTGAATATATAAATCCTTAATAACCAATCGTATGCTTAAAATATTATTATAAAAGACCATTTTGAGAGCTTGGAATATTTTATACGTGTACTTATTTCAAAATAAAAATCTATTAATTGGTCACAAAAAACTTTTCAATGATTGCTTCTTTTCTACCCTTAAAAACCACCCCTATGGTGGAAATAATGAAAAAAAAAGGTTCATTTTAAAAGCTTAAATTGTTTTAATTGTAGAATCACTGTTCTTTATTTTTCACTTATCCGACTTTTCACTCCTTCAAAACCACCTCTTGTTTTTGCAAAGATTAAAACTTTTTCTGAAGTCCGTGCCAAGTTGGACAACAATGTTACAAAGTAGAACTGAGTAATTACACCAGTCAATAAAGATTTTTAAGTATTTAAACTGTTTACGCCATCACGTTAAGAATAGTTTATAAGACATTATTGACACCATTTTAACAGCAAACTATTTGAGCATTCAAAAATTTCCTTTTTGGCTTTTATTGTAAAAAGTAATCACCTGTTCAGAATGCTGTCAATGGAAAAATTGTACAAATAAGAAAATCTTCAAAATGAGTCTTTATAAATCTTGATTTTCATATAAAGAAAAGGTGGAAAGTTTAAAAAAAAACATAACTTGATGGTAATCCCAGTGGAATCATTCTGCTAAAGAAAGTTGAGATTAACAAGGCTGAAAATATTATCCTTTAAGTAGACCTTGTAGAGTTGCCATTTAAATAATTTGTAGAAATATTTTGCAGAATGTAGCGTATTAACTACGATAGTTCGATAGAGACATGCAAAATTTATTTTGAAAGCTTATAAAATGCAGTTCAATTTGAATTTTTTGTTATAGTACCGTAAAATGTATTGCTTGTCAATTTATACTTAAGTGACCGACCTCAGATGTCTTGACAATGGCAGATCCAGTCAGTGGAAAAAAGTAATTTACTTAATAACACTAAGCTATACAAGTAACCATTAACCTAATAAATGAATGGAAAAATAGACCAATATGCGTAGATAATAGATAAGAACCTAATAAATGGTGAGAAAAAAACAATACTATTTACCTTAATTTCCATCTCCTGCCTCGACCTCAATAAAATCCTAGATCCGCTCATGTGCCTTGACAGCTATTGTCAGTGCATCGCTGGCTGGCTATCGCATTTTCGTACTTTTAATGCAAGATTTACTATTGTTTTAAACCAATTTCCGATAGAGAAATTCCTGTGGAATTTATGAACTTTCAAAATTCTGAAGTGTTTCCCGATCAGAGTATCTTCGTTAATACGATGGACTAGTAGCGGATCCAGGTTTTTCGTTAGGGGGGACACCGTTGATGGTAGGTGTTAGCAAAATAAACAACAAAAAAGCCCCTTAACCCCCCTTGGATCCTCCAATGCGGTAGGCTATGCAAAATATATCTTTAAATTAAACGGATGTATTCCCGGATAAATATTTATTCACATTGTTCCATGCGTAAAAGCCTGTGTGTGTTAGGTGGTTTCCGGGAATTCATCCGCGTAGTTGATAAATGATCCCTGACGAGATCGATGGTGCAGTAACGACGTTTCGGCAGAATCAAATCTGTCCTCTTCAGGTCGGTTCACATAATACTCGTAGCCTTCTGCTTACGCTTCTAGTTACTCGGATTCTAATACTTAATATTCTTATTAGTAAGCATAAGGCTACGAGAATTATGCGAACCGACCTCACACATTTGGTGCCCGTTAAAACTTAAAACAAATACAGGGTGTTTAAACGGTAGGAGTGCAAAGATTTTGAGGAATAATAGTTCTGGTGAAAATAAATCCCTTATAGCTTTTTTTAAACGAGTTTTTTGTTTGGTTTAGTGTATACTATTTCCACCTAAAATACAATGCACTCAAACTATTTACACCCTGTATATCATTGAATACAAATTGTACCTGCCTCAACCACTGCAAGAAGCAAAAATTAGCATAAGTGAAATTCTTTATGAGCATATGTAATTCTTCAATACATTCTTCATGATTTTGCAGTTCAAATAGAACACCAATGTGTTCTCTGTCTATATATTTTATGTAGATGCCTAGCTTCAGATGTTGCGTGATATTTTCGGATTTTAAAACAAAATTCTTTTTGCTTATATTGAAAGGGAAAATGTAATTCTACAAATTATGTAAATATATAAATATACGATTCAATTACTATTCAATAAGTAGTAGATATTGGTGCTTCCTAAATAGGATATTATATTGGAGATTTATGGTTGAACCGCTTGAGAAAACAGAACGTAATAATTTAAGTGAAAGGATAATTAATGTGTTTTGTCTTCTATAAATGTATTCAACCAAGCATGTTTTTGTTGGAAAATACTTGCTGTAGTCATTTTAAAGTAACCTTAATAAATGTACTAAATCTTAAAATTTAAATAAGCCTGAAATATTATGTAGTTTTGAATCGTTTTCTAGTCCAATGCAGTGAAATTCGTGTTAATTGCTTAACACACTGTATATATTTTGTAATAAGGGGCGGTTCAAGTATTACGTAAGCAGATTTATTACAATTATTTACCCCCCCTCCCCCTTGCAGCAACAGTAAACAAAGCTCTTACCACCAATGTAATAAAAAATAAGCAGTCAAGACTCCCGCCCCCTATAGTGCTTATTTGAACGGCCCCTAAAATATGTGGAATATGCGTTAATTAAAACTACAATTGACCATAATTAGATGAATATAATAAAATTAGTTTTCCATAGTAAAATTCAATCAATATCATAGAATTTTTCACAATACAATTGTGCAAAGGTTGGCATTTGCAAATGGTGGATGACGCTACAGCATTCAGAGTGGAATCAGGATTTCCGTTTCTTCGACCTGAACGAAGGATGTATCGCATTGGATTCGATAATGAGGCAATTATTGTGTCCTTCAACCTTCCCGAATAATCTGTAAAGTTTCTCTTTCAGATTATCCATCTACTTCTTCTTCAAACACTACTGCGCTCTTCTGTTCGCTACCTCAAAAAGTTCTCCAAATTGTTCACAATTATCTTAAAAATATTAACCTAATCGATTATTTGAAATTATGAAAAAAAAAACATAATAGTGTGTATCTGTATTATCGAAAGAGAAGTTCCTAAGTAGGAACTGTTTTTTGAACAACTATGTTTATAATAAACCCTAGTTGGTAAAAAAGGGGAAACAATGTTGAACAACATTATACTTAGAAGATACATATTATACCAATAACTGAAAACATTTTAACTGGGGGCCTACCGAATATCATAGACCAAAACTGTGAATTCCAGTATTTTAAAAATTACCCAAAAGTAATTAGATTTCAAATATTGCGATAGAGGAAAAAATAATTAAAACACTGCAGTGAAATTTTACAAGGAAAATCAAGCAACAACCTTCAGAATTAGTTCATAATACTATGTACCAACAATTGGTGATAATATTAATTACTCAAAATTTATTCTTAGGAATAAATGATTTTAAAAAATCGACTGAAAACTATAATCATACATATCTGGGTGATTTTTATATAACTGTGATTTTTTATGTCTAGTACTTTATTTATTATTCAACATAATTTTTTTTAATAAGAAAATTATACATATGATAAATTTTACCGTCGACATTGTATGTTAAAGCATAAGTATTCATGGATAATGATTAACAGAAATATACCCAAAATGTCAATACAGTGGCATGTCTGATTTTCTAAAATAAAAAAAAATTGTACCCAGTGGTCTTATAATATAAAGTTTAGCTTTAATAACTAAAATCTATTGTATAATTCATCAAATTATGCTGCCATTATACCCCAATATTGATTGGGATTGGGAATGGAATAATAGATTTAATAAGTGTTAAACTCTGTTTTATTCTAAGACTATTACAAAAATTTGAAATTCTACTGTTAATAAATTTTAAAAATTGTTAAAATCAAGAAAGAAAATACCGTAAATGTCTCTATGATTATCAAAGTCGTATAAGTTATCATTTGTTTAACTATTTAAAGAATTTAAAGAGATTTATTAGGCAAGTATTTTGAATGTTTCATTTTGGTGTCAGTACCATGGCCGTGAAATTTCTAGTTTCTTTTCTATTGAAATTGTAGTAAAACTACGTTGCAAGCTTAATTTGGAGCATAATAAAAGACCAACAGCACCCAGAACACAAGTTTTAAAACATTTTTGATTTAAAAAAAATTAATTTGTAAAAATCAGTTATCTAAGAATCACCCATTTGTAGTTCATTGCGAAAACAACAAAAATATTTAGAACTCGTTGGAGAACAATAATCAAGTAGTTCTGCTCAATTACTTCATCAGTCAGCATAATGTCGTCGGGCGGTATGCACGTTTGTGCAAGCTGCTCCGATAATTTTATTGTTAATTCTAAGTCAGTTAAGTGTAAATTTTGTGAACAAACCTTTCATCTTCAGTGTGTGCAGATTAAAGACCAGTTTTTTAGGGCAATAAACGATTGCAGGAATTTATTTTGGTATTGTGATGACTGTTTAGAAACTATCGAGGAAAGCCTTAAGTTTGCCAAAGCGGTTAAAATATTAGAACAAAAGGTATCAGAAAACAACGATAACTCAATGGAGATATTAAACATATTAAAGTCATCATCCTCAGCACATATCAATCAAGTAAATAATAAACAGTGGTCCGATATTGTTAAAAAGAATAAATCTCCGCCATTAATTATTAAACCCAAGAATTCGAGACAAGATAGTTCCACAACAAGAAACATTGTCGAGCAAAAAATTAAACCATCCGATTTATCAGTAGAGGTAAAAAAATTACGGTCGACAAGTCAAGGTAGCGTTCTTATCGAATGTAATGATGAAGATTCTTTAAAAAAACTTCAAAACAAAGCAATCGCTGAACTCTCTGATAATTACACAATCGAAATTCCGAAAATAGTTAATCCGAAAGTGGTTATTGTTGGTGTGCCCGAGAAGTATTTAAATACCGAAGATGAGTTTATAAACAGAGTAAAAAATCAAAGTTGCCTTGCAATGATTAAAAATATAGATATAAAGATAATTAAAAAATTTATCCCAAAAAATAAAAGGCTCTATAATGTTATAATGGAAATCACATCAATTGCTTTTAGTAAGCTTATTAACAGTAAACACTGATATATAGAGTGGGATAGGTTTCCAATATATGAATATATCGGCGATGTTACAAATGTTGGAAAATTGGTCATAAAGCAGCACAATGTCAACAGCAGAGCTTTACATGCCACTTTTGCGGCGGTAGTCACAAGAGTGAAGAATGTAGATCAAACACAAAAGAATGCACAAATTGCAAGCATGCACACGATGTGTTGAAAATTCCTAACATAGATTATAATCACACCATTTTTGACAAAAATTGTCTGTGTTACCAGAGGGCACGTGAAAGGGTTAAAGATAGAACACACTATGCATAGCAGTTACATAACCCCAAAAAGTGCTCTCCCTTATTATCTGATGTACCCATCATCCATATAAACTCACAAGGATTGACCTCGCACTTTACAGAAATTAAACAATTAATACAGGATAGGAGCCCAACCATCGTCTGCATAAGTGAAAGTCATATTACTTCTGAAATATATGAAAAAGAAATAGCTATACCTGAATATAATAAAAAAAAAGTGGTATGCCACTCAAATAGCAGACATACGGGTGGTATTATAATATATATATAAAATTATTTAAATTTTACGATTAAGCGCAATGAATCGATTGACTTTACGTATTGGACGCTCTTGTTAAAAGTAAACTTTAAACTAGACTCGCTTTTAATAGGGGCTATCTATCGATCCCCAAATTCCAAATGTGCAGATTTTTTAAAATACCTAGATGATTTAATAAACCACGACATGATCCACGAACAAAGAACTGTCATAATGGGCGACTTAAATATTGACCTGTTAAAGGCTGACGCTGATGCTATGAAATATAGAAGAATGATACAAACAGCCGGACTTAAACAAATTGTCAACATAGCAACAAGGGTGACTAACAGATCATCTAGTTTAATTGATCACATTCTAACAAATGATTTTGAAGTACAAGAGACCACTAGAAATTTCCCATCAATAACTGATCATGATATTATTGGTACTGTCTTAAGGTTTGTAAGTCCTATCAAGGAGAGGCGGGACATCCATTTTAGAAAGTTGAATGAAACTACACTAACACAGCTAAGGAAAGAACTGACAGGCGCTAGCTGGAATTATACTTCAACCGATGTTGATGTTCTGTATTCTGATTTTATAGCTGTAATCCAGAAAGCTTTAGATAAAGTAGCTCCTAGTACTATGTCTGTTAGTAGCAAATATCCATGGATAACAAAGACTGTGCGAGATGCACAATACAATAGAGATGTTGCATATAAAAAATTCCGTCTAACAAGATCTACTGAAGACTGGAAAATCTATCAGATCAATCGTAACATAGCAACATTAACGAGGCGTAAAGAAGAAACAAAATACTACGAACAGAATATTGATAAATGCAGAGGTGACTGTAAAAAAATGTGGAGAACATTAAAAGAGTTAATGGGAAATAACGACCAGAGCAGAGTGGATTTCACAAAGGTAGAGTTTGGGAAATATGATGGAAGCTCAGCAGATAATTTTAACAGATTCTACACGGACAGTTTGGAGGAGTTATCAGAAAATATAGAAAAAAGGAAGTGGAATTTAAACAGTGACGAAGCTGCGCATACGGAACTTCACAAATTCAAAAGTATTAACTTGTCCCAGCTTAGAAAAATTATATATGGTTTAAAAAATAAGAGTACAAGTGATAGGAAATTAAACATCAAATTGATAAAGGATATATTCTGTGTGGTAGGCTATCCCCTGCTTTATCTTATAAATACATCTTTAGTTAAAGGAAAAGTTCCAAGTGCGTTAAAAATAAGTGTAGTAATACCTGTGCCTAAAGCCTAAACCCAAATATCTTGGTGAATTCAGGCCAATTAACCTGCTTCCTGTGGTAGACAAAATCCTGGAGACCATAGTATGCGAACAACTTAAGATATTATCTTGAATCAAACTCAATATTATTTGAGGGGCAGTCAGGATTTAGAAGCAACCATTCTTGTGAGTCGGCGCTACAGTATGTGTGTGCAACGTGGCGCAAGTGTATTAGTGAGGACAATATAGTGCTCAGTGTTTTTGTTGATTTGCAGCGCGCATTTGAAACAATCGACAGAGTTATTTTAGTAAAAAAACTAGGTCTATATGGCGTTGGTGGTGAGGCCTTGGGATGGTTACAAAATTACCTAAGTAACAGGTATCAAAGAACCAGAGTAGACAATCAACTGTCTGAAAGAATAGAAAGTAGTCGGGGTGTACCTCAAGGGAGTGTTCTTGGCCCTCTCTTATTCATTGTATATGTAAATGATGCTTATAGAGTTTTGAGTAAATCATTTGTTAATTTATTTGCTGATGATACGCTTATTTGTGTTACAGGAAATGATTTTAAAGCAGTTGCTAATACAATGAATAAGGAGCTTCAAATATTGTATAACTGGTTGTGTGAAAATAAGTTAAAATTAAATACAGCTAAGACAAAGTGTATGATAATAGGCTCCAAGACAAATTGTAAAAAATTTCTGAATACTGATTTAACTCTTCAAATTAATACATTCTCTATAGAAATGGTAAAGGAAATAAAATATTTAGGTGTCATTTTAGATCCACAATTTGGTTTTAATAGTCATGTTCATTATTTATGTGGAAAAATAGGTAAAAAGTTAGGGTACTTGCAAAGGATTTCTAGAAACCTTTCTAACTGGGCGAAAATATTAGTTTATAATACCATTGTTTTACCCCATTTTAACTATTGTAGTTCTCTGCTCATATCTTGTACACAGGAAAATATAAACAAAATGCAGTTACTACAAAACCGAGCCATGCGCATTATTCTAAACTGTAGCAAATATTCTCCAATAAATGATATGCTACAGGCGCTAAATTGGTTACCTATTGGACAGGCTATTAAAAAGGCAAATCTAGTGTTGATCTATAGAATGGAACATGGGCAACTACCAAACTACATAAAAAATTTATTAGTAAAAAGGGAACATTTTTATGGTTACAATATCCGATCGAGGCAAAATTACAATATTCAGGGGGTAAAAAGTGCATCATTACAAAAAACATTGTTTTTTGAAGGTATACAACTTTTTAATAGTCTGCCCGAAACAATCAAATGCGCCCCTACTTTATGTATTTTTAAGAAGGAAGTATTTCGCTATTTGTTTGATCTTTATATGTTAACTTAACTTTTGTTTTTTGAATGTAATGTATCTGTGTTTGTACTAGCCAAGTGCTAAATAAAGAAATACTACTACTACTACTACTACTTCACAAGATTTAAAATACCGACTTGAAACATTACACTGAAAATCAAACAATAAGCATTGCATTGAAAAAAAAATGGAAATATATTGTAATGTTTTTATTTTCACACTCAGGTTCAGTTCTTGGATTTATTTAAAAACACAATCCAACTCACTCTAATTTATTTCCACTTCTTTAACACAATTATATATTTACCGAACTATTTACAATTTACCTCTACTTAAATATACGGCTGTCGAATACTGAATGAATGCTTCCTCAGCTCTCCGTATTTATATATTTCTACTCGGAATTCTCCAGAACGTCAAAGAGCCGCCAAGACCAGGCTAGATTCTTCGAGAAATACATCAAAGCCTACCTCGATGCGCCAGCCGAACCATATCTCGAATTCCCCGAAATATCAGAGGAATTCTCGTAACAATGTGTTGATTATAAACAAGAAACATTTTACTATAATTTAATTAGAAACTTGTATGGAGCAAAGTAGTTTTTATTTTCAAAAATGAATGAAGACAAATACAAATTTTAAAATCAAACTACTATAATAAAGAAATACATATAACCACTGTAAACACACATTATTAACAAACTTAAAAAAAATTATTTATTATTCATATTTATTTTAATCATTTACTCACTATAGCATCTATGTTTTACCAAAAGAATATTAAATTTAAACATCTCCATTTAGAGGCAATTTATTGAATTCACAATAGATTAAAATATTTGTAACTGACCCTTGGGTGTAAATGTAAATTACTGTAGAAAACTCAGTGACAACATATGCCGTTGCACGATACCACATCATTAATTGCTGATAAAGCTTTATGGAATTATAGTAACCATTCAAAGCTTCAGCAGCAACTGACGAGATGATACACATCCTCACGGTCTTCCAAAGATGGCGCTGTATGGACGATCTTGCTGAAAAATTCATATTCCTTGCGAATGTTCGATCTAGTCACAAATCAAATTCCCTGCGACTATGACGGAACACCCGTAGAAAATTGAATTTTCATTAAAAGATAACTCATTATAAGATAACTTACACGTACTACATCAGTAAATAAAACTAAGTATACCATAAATCGTCTAATTATTGGTAGATGAAATTGTGATGTTCTTTTATACACCTCGTCGACTGTGACGTTCGCAGCCGCCCTGGTTAAGTAACTAATGGCTGTGATATGATTCTAAATACAAATCACACCAATTAGTTCCTTTACCAGGATGACCCAAGGAAAAGCTTCTCTCTCCATTCCTCGTTGCAAAAAATACTCAACTCTCTAACTTGGTGCGCTAGCCTTGTGACTATTCAAAACAACTCACACGGCTAGATCACCAAAGATAAAGAGAAGAGCTAAAGTAGTACACATCTATCTAACCTTATAAATAATAAAAATACATGTTTTAGTTTCAATTAAATGTTCTACCAAATGATAATTTACAAGGAGAATTTGTTTTAGTAACAAAGAATTACAAAATGTAATCGTTTCCCAAAAGAAAATCTATACACACAGATAATCTGAACATTTGTATTAAAAAAGCTAATATTTTAAATACAACAAAAAATGATTAATATAATACAAAACACAGAGAAAAATAAAAACACGTATTTCATGTCACAACTATATCTATACAAATAGATATGAATATATGAAGACAAAAAAATTGTTTGTGTCTTTGTTAGTAAGGGGTATGTATTCTCTGGAAGTAGTGAACAGATTTTAAATTGATTACTAAAAGCAAGCTATAACATCTGCGATGACAAGCTACACTTTCTTTTGGTGAAATGTTTGATTGCACGATAGGGGGGGGCAAGTAGGGTGTATAATTTTTACTTAAAATTAATATCTTGACAATGTGCTACAGGCCTGAAAATTGATCTATATACTCTTCTCCTCGAATGACGAGTTTAATCATTTTGCGAAAATTCAATTATCTCATAAAGGACAGGTGATATTCATTTTGCGAAAATTGAAATATTGAATGGGGGAAATGGGGGTCACTTTTGTTTTACCGAGAATTCAATATCTTCGAAATAGAAAGTAATAAGGTTGCTAATCCTGATATATATAATATAGCCTTCTAAAATAAATCAAAGAGGGTTTTCTTATTATTTTGCGAAAATTCAGTTTTCCGATAGGGGTAAGTGGGGAACATTTGAGAAAAAATTACTATCACTCGGTAATCAAAAAAAAGACATATATGGCAATTATGATATTAATTATTTTAAATTAGTAGAGTTAATTGATTTCAAATTTTGCCGTCAAAATTCGTTTATTGAATAGGGAGAGGGGATTTAGTAATTTTTTGTTCCCTAAATGTATGGGCGGGACGGGGACTCAAAAGTGTTCAATATTTGATTATTGACAGGTGAATTTAAAAGAAAATGAGAAAATGTAGGAAATATAAAAAACGTAAAATAACAAAGTCTTATGAACTGAAAATAGATTCCACAAAAAAAAACAAAAATAGAATTCACCAAATGATAAAAATATTAATAACTTCAAATATCTCAAAAATGTTAAACTTGATAAAATAGGTAAAATCATTCTGTCAAAACCTAAATTGAGAAAAAATTCCAAAAATAATAAATATACAAAATGTCAAAAATGTCAACGTGACCTTAAACGTTAAAAAAAAAGTTCAAATGCCTCAACAATGTCATAAAATTACAAAATATCAAAATGCCAAAAATGTCATAAAAGTAAAAAAGGTAAACGTCAAAAATGTCAAAAAAATTTAAAATGATTAGAGCGAACTTAAGAGTATATGGGTAAGTAACTTGGATAAAGCATCAATAAAATTTAAGTCATTCTTGACCCTTCCACTAAAAATATATGAGGACTCAATGGATTCGTTATAGCGTCGTCTAAAAGTATACAAACATTGCAAATTAACGTTATTATCAAATTAAGATTTAAAAAAAGGATTCGACTTTTCCTAAATAACCTAAATTATTAATATTTAAGAAATTTTAAGAACAGAATATTAATGAGTTCGAATATATTATTTAATTTAAAAGACAATACAGTAAAATAATGTTATCTTAGAATGCAGTTTTCATGCAAAATTTAAAAAATATATCTTAGGTAATTCAATTAAACCCTAAAAGTGATTTTAATGGCCTACATTCAGTTCAATATAAAGAATTGGGACCAGGGTAGTAATTTATTGCAAATAATATTTTCACATAAAATTCACTCATTATTGATAGAATGGTGTATAAAAAATAAAAAAAATAATTATTAATAAGATTTTAGACATCAAAGATAGATATTTAAATGATTTTTGGTAAATTTAAAATAAAAATAACGTGATTGATATATGAATTGAATTCTCTTTAATTTATTTATCAATCACTTTTTTTATTTTAAACTTATATAATTATATTAAAATGGAATCCTTGAAAAAAATCTTACTTATTAATATATATTTATTGAGTTCAATGCGATTTTCTATTAAAAAAAATAACAAACACATATTTACAACAATTAAACGATTTTTAGTAAGTTTAAAATAAAAAGTGAATATCGAATAAAATTGTTTTATTTACATTTTTTGTCCATCACTTTATTCTTGTTTTAAAATATTAAATATCATTTAGTTAAATTGAACTTGCATATAATCATACTAGTCAATAACAAATATTTAATTTAAAATTCGATTTTTTGTTTTTCATTTTATTAAATAGAGCTCCTCATTTTCAATAAAGAGGTGCTGTCATTTTTTCAATGATATACACAAACTTGTTAAGTTTCATCTAGATCTTGAGTTTTGGAAGCTTCCCTTATAGTAATAGATACATACAAATGAAGTTAATATAATTTATATTTAAAACAAACGACTTCAGCTGACTTAAAATAAAAACAGTTTAGAAACAGTATACAATCATTCACTACTTTCAGCCATATCTTTTTTATCTGATTTAATTAAGGTACAATTCAATTGAAAATTTTAGCGTATTCTTAACTATATCTCTCTCTTTTTCTCCCTCACTATTTTTTATTATTTGTCTATATTTTAACTTTCGTTTTATTATTTGGACCACTTTGAACGACATTTTAAAACTGTAAATTCAATCTAACATTCATTTCAATCACCCGGTATATTTTTTAACCCCTGTCTATAATTATACCTCGTCCTACGTCCTATGATTCATATATCGTAACTGCTTATGCTTATATAACAAATTTTTGATACACCCTCAATAACAATAATTTTACCCACCATTACTTCAAACACATTGTCTAAGCAACTACTTATGTTCCAAACTATATAACTGTCTTAAACCGCCCTGTATAACTATAATTATACTCCACCTTATATTTCAACCATCCTGTATACTCAACTGCTTCTGACAATTTTTAAAGCCTTTTGTATAACTGTAATTATTCTCCGTTCTATAACGCAAATATCCTCTGTATAACTATAGTTTTGCTCCACTCTTATTTCAACCACCTTGTATACGCAACTACATATGTGCTACCCAATACAATATTTTTAGAACCACCCTGTATAACTAATTCAATTCCAACTTATATTTCAACCAACCTATGTATACAACTGCTTATCAACCACCTAATATTACATGCACGCACGCACACACCTTCAACCGTATTCCACACAGAAGAAATCGTCAGAATAACAAATTTTTGTTTTAATAAGCTAATAGAATATTTTCTGCAATTTCACGCGACTGTTAGTTAACTTCGCTTCTAAAATAAACTGACTTCAAAACCTTCAAAATGAAAATCATTACAAACACCCTGTACGACATACATTCATGGCAAATATTGACATTTAAACTAGATTGTAAAAATCTGACATTTACCATGACGTTTAGTTTTTTTGCATAATTTTTATTAGTTTTACGTTACAGAAAAATATACGCACTCAAGCTGGAACATATCTTTGCAGAATAGCATTTATAATATTAAAATTTTAGAGAAAACAGTGAAGATTAATCGCTGAAATCTAGTACCTTATTTACTTTTTTCTAATTTTCGAGAAAACCGCAAATCTTATGTTATAGACAATTATATGGGACCTTTCTGTAATGTTTCTTAATATAATGCAGTTTAAATCATCAAAATTGCCCAAGCTGTTTTTGAATAATCGCCCCACATACATAAAAAAACGTTGCATACGAATTGATAACCTCCTCCTTTTTGGAAGTCGGTTATAAGGTATGTTAAAAATGATCAAAATGGAACTGAAAACAGTCGTGTTTAAAGCCAGTTAAAAATCATTTTTTATTACACGAAATCTTAAAGACAAATGCATTCGAATGCTACAACTAATAATAAATTTACCGCTAGAATAACAAGTAAATGAATAAAATAATACACTTACCCTCAAAATCGATGAAAAAGACATTTTCCTGCGTGACCGATTCGCCGACAATTTGGCACACTCACCGTGAGATTATTCCGTACTACGGCCGCCAAAACCACCGTATGTACAAGAAAATCTCACGACAAGTATGGAAAAACTTTGTAGAAAACTCTTTTACTCACAATAATATTTGTACAGCATTTCGTAAGATCTAAATAATTTTACATCAATATGTCTAACAATACAAGTGATCTGAGAAACATGTTGTTGCTAACTGTTAAAAGGCAATGTCGTATTGAGAAACGAGTTGCCGACTCATTTGTTGTGCTTGTGCACTTCAAAAGTGATTGGAGTGTCCGTCTAGGGATGGGATAATGGGGGGTAATAAACTGTGAAGAAATGGCTTTCTTAGAAAGGTACTCTAGCAGGTACAAAGTATTATCTGTAATCCCTAAGTTGTTATTTGGAACTTTTACAATATGATAATTTTAAGACACAAATTCTGGGAATTTTAAAAATTCATATTGGCAAGTTAAAATTGAAAAACAATTTAAAATCTGAAGTGAAATTAGTTAAAATCGTTTTGTGACAAAACGAAACGGCATAAAAAATTCACAGAATCGTTATCTCAGAGATAAAGACTGGACGAGAATATAATGTCTCTTTTGATAAGTTTAATCGCTTGATTGAATTTGTCTTCCAAATCGGTATTTCCGATAGTCTTCGATGCTTGCACCATTTGTCTAAGTAGTTCTTCTAACCTTCTCATACACCTCACGATAGATCCCTCAAATATATCCGTCATAGTACAAAGGTCTTTAAATGAACAACCGTTACACCACGAAAACACGACATCCATGAGGAACGGTTTGAATTTTTCCACATATACTTCTTCGTCGATTTGGAGTTTAGCTTCTGTACTGACTTTAGCTATTCGACGAGCAATGTCCTGAAATAAATTAAACAGCCTGAAATTTAATTCGCTCTACGCGAAAAGCCTAGTAAAAAAATAATTATAACTAAAGCTGATAGGGAAAATGTATTCTCATTTAATTAGTATTTTTCAAAAAGGCTTAACATCTTAGAAATTCTTGGGAACAACACTCAATTACTAGATAATCTGTACATTTCAAATGGCAGCAAAAAATTAACGAAATTTAAAAAAATTAAACGTTCACAATGACAATTCTAGCACACTATTTGAGATTAAAATGTTTGACGATACAAACCGATGATGTAACTAAGAGAATTTCATAAATTTCAATTCAATTTGCCTATCTTGGTTTTTCGATATAATGCCGAGAACTTAGTTTAAAATAATAGTAAACATTGCATTAAATGTACGAATATGTGACAGCCAGTCAGCGGTGCACACTGACTATATCTGTCAAGACACATAGATGGATCTAGAATTTTCTTAAGCTGGGGGCACGAGATCAAAATTATGGTAAATTAGAGGTTTGTTCATTCAGCCTAAGGTTCGTTCCTTCAGCCTAGATAACCGATACACAACGGTCGCGTACCTGCGCACAAGAACAATAGCGTTGCTTCAAAACAATAACCGTTTAGTGAACGGTTCAGTTTCGTGTTCCAAGTGACACGGTGATTGATTCGCAACCAGTTAATGTACGGGAATTTCGATCACCGGCTTCAGGGTAGAACCGGTGGTGCAGCCACCGACTGGTACATGCATCGAGTTGCGCAATGAAAGGTTCATGTACCGATGCATTAACCAATTGCCGATCGGTCTACAGTCGGTTGAAGGAAAGAACCTTATATTATTATATGATTTTTCTGAGCAGTTTATTGCGTTTTTATTTATTCAACAATTGCCTGCATATTCTGGTTTATTTTTCATTAGTTTATTAAGTTAATGGTTACCTGTATACAGTTTATTGATATTAATTAAATTACTTTTTTCCACTGACTGGATCCGCCACTTTCAAAACATCGGAGGGTCCATCGTTTAAGGCAAATTTCATAAGCATTATTAATACATTTTACGATACTATGACAAAAATCCAAAATATACGAAGTGAAGTGAATTGTATGAGCTTTCAAAATATATTTTGCATATCGCTATCCAACTATCGTAGTTAATATATGTCCTGCAAAATATTTGTGCAAATTATTTAAACTACAATTCTGCAAGATCTAGTTAACGTACAATATCGATCTTCAGCGTTTTTAATCTCTACGTTATAAACTATCACTAGAGGGCAGATTAAGGTTCCAGCTGTTATTACAATGAAAATACCCCGTATTTTTTGGGGTTTTTAAGGATCAAATAATTTACTTCTACAAGTGTGCTGTTAAAATTATGTCAGCTATAACTTGTCACCTAAAAATATCTATGACTGGTGTAGATTGTATGTTTCTTCCAAATTATTAGTTTTTATTTACGTATATATTTAATAAACACAAAATCTTTGTTTTTACACTCAACGCCGTTTCAATAGCAAAGCTGTCATCGTCATAGAGTTTTGGTTTACAAAACTATGTGTTTATATAACTGAGACACCAAAAGTCTTTCCAATACCTATCTATTATCTGTGCATGTTGGTCTAATTTTCCGCTGGTTTATTAGGTTAATGGATACCTGTCTACTGTTATTATATATAGTTAACTAAAACCCATCTTTTATTTTCTTTTCGAGACTTCAATTCGTTGAACGTAAAAAAGCAATTGTTTATAGTCGAGAAGTCTCATGGGTTGTGCTTCCCTCAACTGATTGAACAAACATGTTACGGCTAACAGTTACTGGTTCTTACTGTCAATTTCGTGATCTCGAATACTTATTTATGTACACTAACTTTCAAAAGTCTTGCACCCCTCCCTCCCTGAATTAAAACAATTCTAATATTTATTATAAAATAGTATTGGATATAATTAAAATAACTTATTTAATATCCATACTGTACAATTTTTGATGTAAACAAAGATTTTCTTATCGAAATATTAATTGAAACTGACAATCAATAATGTTCGTTATTGTACTGTTAACTTTTTTGGTATGTGGCAACAGTGCTAAATGCCAGGGATTTCAGTTGTCCGAATTTATACGAAACTGAATTATTATGTGGCAAGAATGTTTGTTCGCCACCAGATATCCAACAGATATAGAAGCACAGATACCAAATAGATATAGAAGCACAGTGGGCAAAATCATAAGTCGGTACGAAGAAACGGGTGAAGTGCAAAGCCGACCTCGAAATGGCCAACAACGTATTACCACACAACGTGAAGATCGGTATATTGCTCAAGCAGCCCGTCGAAGTAGCTCAATCACTGTTCGAGCCCTAAGATCACAGTTCCAGATCAAGTTAAAAGGAGAGTTTTGGCTTCAAGTTTGTGATCCAGGAGACCTTCAAGGGTTGACAGTTCGTCAACGAACTGCCCGTCTACAGTGAACCAGAGCTCACAAAACCTGACACTTAACTGACTGGAGAAACATGCTCCTTACTGTGTTGAGTCCCGGTTTGAATTAATGAGTGATGATTATCGAGTAAAGGTTTGGAGAAAACCTGGAAATGCCCAGAGACTGGAAACAGCGCTTGGAGTTGCTGCATACCGTGGCAGGACACAAATGTTTTAGGAGCATAATGTTCCATAGAAGAACTCCACTGATTCATATATCAGGTACAATGACAGGCGCATATTAATTTAAGAATGTTATAAATGCAATCATTATACCTCAATGTAATGAATTAGCTGACCAGTTTGTTTTAATGGACTAGAGCGGTTTAAGCAGAGCTACAAAATCAATATGTCACAAATTGGAAGGCTCACCGATGTCCCCTGATATGCATCCCATCGAATATGTGTGGAACTACTTGAAGAGGGCCATTTTTAACAGAATTCACTCACACAGAACGACACCAGAACTGATTGTTGCTGCTAGAGGATTGGGAAAAATGTACTTCAAGAGAAGATAAATAACTTTGATTAAGGGGATGACCAGACGTGTGGACGCTGTTATAAAAAGTAAAGGTTGCAATACCTAACATTAATTTGCTTTCTTTAGTTATCTTTAAGACAGAATTTAATTGTTATACATTTATTACACAGGTCTGCAAAAAAGATGTTTGAATTGTTCTAAGGAATTCAAGGGTCATTTCCGAAGTAATTTTTCATGTAGAATCCGAATCCAGAATCCAAATTGCTGTATCACGTCAGAATTTTGACATATCCTAACCTAAAAGGGCAAAAATTCGAATTTCGGCTATATTTGAAGTTATGTAGTATTGTTCTTTCAAATGCCGTTGAGTTTGCTCAAATAGCTTAATTCTGCATTGAGATATTTCATTTTGAATCCAACATATCCAACATAAAAGACGATCTAATACGAGAAATTTAGAAGATAAGAAAAAAAGATTTCATAAGGATAAATAGTGAGAGATACGGGGACAAACATTGAAAAGCACCCCGGTTTGTGAGAGGCAAGGGGACTCACGTTATAAAAAAGCCCCCCAGTTTGTGAGAGGCAAGGGGACTCACGTTATAAAAAAGCCCCCCCGGTTTGTGAGAGGCAAGGGAACTCACATTAAAAAAGCACCCCGTTTTGAGAGGCAAGGGGACCACGTTTAAAAAGCACCCCGGTTTTTGAGAGGCAAGGGGACTTACTTTAATCAAGCACCCTAAAGGAAACAGTCCTTACTACGTCCACGTCGTTGTTTTTAGGTAGCGCTAAAAGTAAGGTTATTGCAGTTTGCAAGATGCGATGAGATGTTAATTGAGGGATTAGAATTGTTGGATTTCACCTTGGAGTTTAAGATCTGTGGATTCGGCAAAGGTGAGTTTAGGGTTTGCTGATTTGGAGTAAGAATAGTTCTTGAACTTTATTACCGTTTTTTCACCCCTTTTCACCCCCTTTAAAGTACTTGGGGGCCAGTTTGGATGCTGTAACTTTGTTTACATTGCTTCCTTACCCTTGAAAGTTCATTTATATACAACTACGCCAAAAATATATGGAAAGTAAAAAAGTAGAATGCATTTAGATCGATTTCAGCGATATTCACCCCCTTTAAAGAACTTAGGGGTACTTTTGGATGGTGATACTTGGTTCACATTGTATTCTTACTCTAATACACTCACTTACTTTAAACTGCTCCCAAATACGTGAAAAAATAAAATATAAAATACACTTTAACATTTTTCACCCCCTTTTTGCTCCCTTCACAGCGGTGGTTTTGGGTCGTACAACTTGATATACATTAAATTTTGGTTTTAAAGATTCTATTGTTGCATAACAAAACATACAATTGAACAGAAGTGTCGAATTTGGGAGTGAAAGACTGAAGAATCATGTGGATTTTGAGAATAGCGAAATTGATGAAACTCGAAAACTTCAAAATGAAATATCTCAATGCAGAATTAAGCTATTTGAGCAAACTCAACGGCATTTGACTTACAGTTTGAGGTGTCATCGGTTGTTTTTTTAGAAGGAAGAATATCGCGAGGCTACATAACCTCAAATATAGCCGAAAATCATATTTTTTGCGATTTAGATTAGGATATCTCAAAATTCTGACGTGATAGAGCAATTTGGATCCTGGATTCGGATTCTACATGAAAAATAACTTCTGAAATGACCCTTCACTTTCTTAGAACAAAATCATGTTGATATGTGTTATCAATGAAACAAAATTTATTGTATTTTTGTTAACATTTAAATTAAAAAAAAAACATATATGATATGTCTTACCTAGGGGGTGCAAAATTTTTGAAAGTAAGTATATTTCGTACACAGATTTTAATTTAGTACTTTAACCCCTAGATGTCGATATTTATTTGGACGTTTAATACTCCCAAAATATAATAAATATTGCGAACATCAGAAAATAATTTTGTTAAGTAAGGGAGTTGTTAATTTTGCTCCAAAAAAAAACTAAGACTAACCTGCATTTGTCGAAGAGGTCCAGACAGCTCACTGGATATTTTGGGCGCCTCAGTGCTCTTTTCATCGCAAACAAAAACACTCAGCAAAGCGCACGCTTGAGCTGCACTCAAGCTTCCAAAGACACCGTTAAAAATCAACTCTGTGATTATAAGTTCGTCCGCGCTATATAAACAAGACTTTCATTATTACCAACATCCTAACATGTGCAGAAAAAATTTAAAACTTGCCTGCTCAATTCACAAGCCACTCGTCCCTTAAGTTGTATCACATCCGTGTTGGTGCAATATCCCAATCTTCTCAAAACTCTTTTGCGACATTTCAACTCCTCCAACTGAAGTACAGATTTGGCGTCCGTTAGTTTCTTCTTGGCCTCCTCGAAAGCTGTTTGAGCTACGACTTTTAACTCGTACTTCGGGTATTCGGTTGCCAAAAGTGAACTCGTATGTATTGGGTGTTCATGCATTCTAAAGTAGTTCCAAATAATGGTATATACTGCATCGGTTGGTTTCTATACAGGGTGTTTCAAAGAAGCATACGCCAACGATCTGCTGGGAATTCGTCAAGAAATATAAGGAAAAAAGTTCATATAAACGCTGGTCCCGAAATGGTTGTTATTTACGTAACACTAAAACGATGATACTAAAGGGTGTTTTTTTAGAGGTATAGAACTTTAGGTTGGCAACACTCTTTTAACCGGCGGCCAACTTGTCAGCTGTCAAGTGATTTATGTTCAGTTTGGTTTGGCATTTCATCATGAATAGACTGACGCCTGAACAACGCTTCCAAATTGTGCAAATTTATTTCGAAAATCATGGTTCTGTTCGAAATACGTATCGCGCACTACGTCCATTTTACGGTCAACATAATCGTCCATCAGACCAATTAATTCGATTAACTATGCAACGTTTTCGCACCACGTTTACTTTAAGTGATTATACGCATCCACAAAGAGGTCGTAAAGTCGGTACAGAAGAACCCATTGCTGCTGTAGAGCGTAGCGTAGAGGAAAACCCTAATCAGTCTATCCGCCATCGTGCACAGGAATTGGATATGTGACCATCCAGTTTATGGAAGATTTTGCGGAAAGATCTTGGTTTGCGTGCTTACAAAATTTAACTCGTGCAAGAATTGAAGCCACACGAACACCTAGCAAGGTGTACATTCGGTGAATGGGCCCAAAATGAAGCTCATGGGCCCAAAATGAAGCTCATGATGCACATGAGCTGTGGTTTCAACAAGACGTTTGGTAACCGCATAGTTTCACGTTTCGGACCCGTGAATTGACGTCCAAAATCGTGCGATTTAACACCGCTTGACTATTTTCTGTGGTGATACGTGAAGTCGCTAGTCTACGCCGATAAGCCCGAAACGATTGACCACGTGGAGGACAACATTCGCCGCGTTATTGCCGATATACGGCCACAAATGTTGGAAAAAGTCATCGAAAATTGGACCTCCAGATTAGACTACGTCTGAGCCAGCCGTAGCGGTCATATGTCAGAAGTCATATTCAAATTATAAAGACAGAAGATTATCTTTCTAATAAAGTAAATTTCGTCTCCATTTAAAAAAATGTCCTTGTTTTACTCCATTTCAAAGTTCTATACCTCTAAAAAAACACCGGTTACAAGAACATCGTCGTTTGAAATTATACACTATACAATTATTTTCCTATATACAGGGTGTCACCTATTCCCAGATTAAACTAAACATATTTCTTTAATGTGACACCCCACATAGTATTTAGATTAAGCTCATCTCTCCCATGCTTCTAATATAGGGTTCAATTATTGTTATACAAGGTATTTCAAAAGTTATGGTCAATTGTATAGAAAAAGCATTCCAATTTCAGCGACCTGTATACCCTTAGACAGAATAATCCGTTAGGATCGATCATATTTTGAGAGCTTATGAGTCAATGCTCTATTATTATTAATGCAAGAATTGAATACCGGGTGAGCCAAAATCTACGTTTTTTAAATAAATTACCCTGTATTTTACTCTAAAAACTGAAAATACCTTATAATTGTTCAATATTATAAAGCATTTTCGATAGATAAAATTAATTCAGATATTTACAACTTAATAACAGTATTTTTTTTAATCTCCTACAACAAGTTGGCCTTGGACAAGTAATGATGTGGCAATTTGTTATAAAAAATTATAAAAAAGTTGATATTCTTGGAAATTAATTGACTTTATAACCAACTAACTGACACGTCCCCTAGACAAATGGGTGTATTTGACGTAATTACCTTGAACATTTTTCTCATTTGGTCATATTCACATCCCCTACAATTTTAGGTTTTTTGTGAAAACTGTTTTAAACATTATCTATCATACATAAGCGAAATTTATATGGCGACAACCGCTCCTAAAAATATATTTTTTGGTATGTAATATAATGAGCTAAACATATCTGATGTGTTTGATATTTTTTTGACATTTTTAACATTTTTGAGATTCTTTATTTTTTAAACATTTACGGTAACCTTGACAATTTTTACGTATTGTATATTTTAAATTTTTGAGATTTTTCTCCGCTTAGGTTTTCGATAGAATAATTTTAACAGTTTTGCCTACTTTTCATATTTTTGTGATATTTGATGTAATTAAATTTTTTGTAATATTTTGTGGTTTATAATATTTTTGTCATTTTTCTGGAATTTGTCATTAACATTTTTTATATTTCCGGTATTTTCTATTTATAGATTCACATGTGATTAATCAAATATTGAACACTTTTCAGTATCCCATCCCCTCCATAAATTCAACACAGGGAAATTGACAAACAATGCCTTCATTAATCTCTAGATATGACTCAATTTATCAATACCTACTCATCCAATGAAAAAATACTCTTCATGACAATAATGTGATTAAAATTCAGTTCTAGTCATTTCAACTTTCACTTTTGCATCATGTTTTGTTCCCTAAAAGATTACTAAAACACATCACCCTATTCAATAATAGAATTTTCGCAAAATTTCACGTCAATTCTCTATTAATTTAAAAAATTAACAGCATAATTCTCATATCTGTATTAATTTTGGTTACCGAGAAATAGTGATCAAAAAAACACCCCAGTTACCCCCCCCCCCCCATCGGAAAACTGAATTTTCGCAAAATGATAAATCCCCCTTTTATTTATTCTAGGAGCGTATATATACAAAGATTTACACCGGTATTACTTTCTATTTCGAAGATATTAAATTCTCCAGTAAAGAACATTGAGGCCGATTTCCATTTAATATTTCAATTTTTTAAATTCCCACCAGAAAACACCCTAAAATCAAAATTTCTCCATTTAGGATATGTACTCCTGATCGGATCACCAAACTACACACTGATACAAAATTTCAACTTTTTCCATCCAGGAGTTTCTAGGATAAAAGAGAAGTCAGGTGTGATTGTATAAGGGTTTTCGTATATTGGATATACGGAACCCTCAAAATAATGTTAAGGTATACAGAACGCTGAAATGGGAATGCTTCTCCTACACAGGTTACCATAAATTTTGAAATACCCTGTATAACATAATTTAACCCCATATTGGAAGCATGGGAGAGATGAGCGTAATCTAAATTTTAAATATGTCCTTGTCACAAAACAAAGAATGTTTGGGTCACTCTGGTGATACGTAACACATTGTATATATGAAAACGTTAAAATGCGTAGTTTTAAGTTATACTATAATTTTTGTAAAAAACTTTTTTGATATATTCTATAATACTTCGACACACTAATGTCGCACCTGTTTATTTTATGGGGAATTATTGTGTATAAAATTGTAATTTTGTAAATTGTAAATAAAATAATTTAATTTAAAAGCATCATTATAGTTTTCAATAAACAAGGTAGGCACACTAAAACAAAACATTTTGATGAAAAATTGACAAAATGTATTTTCGCGAACATTTATTTTTTGAAACTTTTAATAAACAATAAACTTCTAAAACAGTAACAACTAAAAAAAGTAATCAAAATAACTATGAATTTCATTAGCTCTTTTCTTGTATAAACACGCGTTTTATAACAAAAAAAACATCTCCCAGTAATAAAAATTCAAAGAATTTATATCAAATTAGATAAATTACCAGCTCTTAGGCTACTTCGCCTAACTGATGAGACCCAGAAAGGTCGAAAGCTAAAATGGGATCAATTACAACATCCAAAGCAATGTTTCGCCGGATAGTAGACCCGATGTTAACCCAGTTTGCCCGCCGCAAAGATTTCAGCGCTTGAGAAATTTGACAAAGTCAAAGATTTGGAAAAATTCTTCCGTCCGACCGTCATTTCAAGTTTGCTGTTTTCACTGCAAAGCAAAGGTATTCTGTGTGTTACAATAAACACTGTAAAGTTTAGCTTGTTTCGACTTCTGTTCGTCATCTTCAGTCAGGGAATGAACCCTGAGACAAGTTATAGTAGATTTTCTTCTATGAAGTTGAAATTCACAGAAAGTTCTAGAAAAAGAGAAAACATCAAACTCAAAATTCGAGCGATGTCTCTTCTAGGATTTGTGAAAACTACGGGAAATCCAGGACACTGTCACAGACTTTGTTAGGCGAAGTAGCCTAAGAGCCGGTAATTTATCTAATTTGATATTTATTAGTTCAAGAAGTGATTCTACAAAGGAGAGAACGAAGTTTTTCAAATTTCCAAACCGACACAAAGTCTGTGTCAGTGTCCTGGATTTCCCGTAGTTTTGACAAATCCTAGAAGAGACATCGCTCGAATTTTGAGTTTGATGTTTTCTCTTTTTCTAGAACTTTCTGTGAATTTATATCAGGTAAACGAGGTGGACAACCTACAGGACCTCCATGTGCAATTCAATGAGCTCCGTATATTTACATTCTAACATTGAAATGAACCAATTCCGGCCAATCACCTTATTTTAAACAGCAATGTACAAAAATAAGCGTTTTGTCAATTTCCATGCAATATTTTGTTTATTTTTTTTTTTTTTTTTCAGAAAACGAAGATACTAAAATAATTCGCCAAAAGTTGTATATATATATATATATATCAATGGCAAGAGTCGGTGCCACACATTAACACCCTGAATTTTGAAAACTATGTATTTCCAGATGTACGTTAGTATGAACTTCTTTGTTATTCTAAATGACGAATAGCCAGTCGGGCATTGGAGCATGTTATTCGAAACACCTTGTATGTTTTACCTTTTCTCTAAATTTTCAATCATGCTGACGATTTTCAAAAACTCCGGATCGGTTATCTTCATGTCCTTAACTGTATTTAACAATGGTGGACCTTCTGGAAACCGTTTTTTAACTTCCTTCACGCCTTTGTACATTCCTTTCCTTGCGTCCTTCGATCTCAAATCGCTCGGGCACAGCAGTCTAACTGAGGATATGTGAGTTATCATTGAAGAATCAACGCTTACTACTTCGACTTCACCTTTCTGGAAAGAAAAACAAGCAATGAAGTAATTAGGTATTCAATGGTATAGACTAGAGAAATATTTAAAATTATATTTCCAAAAATTTTGGTTTTTCTCAAAGAAGGTACATAGCATAACGCATAAAAAAGCAACACTTTTTTAACAAAATTTTATTTCTAAATTAATTAAAGGGGGTGTTTAAATTTGCAAAAATCGGCCTTGTGACTTTCCTACAAGAGAAAGAAAATCTCTAGCGTCAGAAATCAGATTGTTTTGTGAGTACTTGTAATAGATAAACTAATGGAAAAATTAAAATGAAAAAAATTAAAGAATAAAAAAAAATCCATTTTTTGACGTTTTTCTAATGGCTGTATTTCCCTTAAAAATGGTTGTACTGGAGTTTCTAGTTATGAGATCTTAAGATGAAAAATGTTTTCAAGCAACGTGTACCTCTCAATCCTAACGAATACAAAGACTTTTTTTCCAAATTTTTTGAGTTTTTGTTTTGGTCTACTTGATAATTTTTTTTAATTCAACCACTATATGGATCCGATAAGATGTTCATTGAGCTTTAATTTGCTTTTTTTGAAAAGTTCATGAGGCTGAAATTAGCAGCAAATTCTTAGCAGCAAATTCTGAGCAGCAAGTCAGAATTAACATTAACGAAAAAATATGTATATTTATTTGAAGCCAACTTTAAATAGCAATAAACATTACATGCAAGTCATTATTCAACACATGTGTTGAAGTAAACTAAAGCCAAGAAAAATTTGAGGGGTAAACTGGGTAGATATAGGGGAAAATACCACATAGACAAATAGCCACGTTTTCTGAGTTTTCTCTGAATAACAATTAATAAATACTGTCGCTCCCTTATGAATAGCTATCTATTTGATTTTAAAGGTATTCTAGAATATTTCAAGAAATTTCTAGACAATTCTATCGTTGCAATAAAAATCTACATAGGAAACTAACCATACTTTCGGAGTTTTCTCTGAATAACAATCATTAAATAATCTCGCTCCCTTATAAAAAGATATATATTTGATTATAAAGGTATTCTAGAATATTTCAAGAAAATTCTAGACAATTCTATCGTTGCAATAAAAATCTACATAGGAAAATAACAATTTTTTCGGAGTTTTCTCTGAATAAAAATTATTAAATAATCTTGCTCCCTTATAAATAGCTATCTATTTGATATTAAGGGTATTCTAGAATATTTCAAGAAAATTCTAAACGATTCTATCATT
This sequence comes from Octodonta nipae, assembly GCA_034190945.1. Classification (NCBI taxonomy): domain Eukaryota; kingdom Metazoa; phylum Arthropoda; class Insecta; order Coleoptera; family Chrysomelidae; genus Octodonta; species Octodonta nipae. The sequence continues at coordinate 208,587,799 of CM067216.1, forward strand.
GCAATAAAAATCTACATAGGAAAATAACCATCTTTTTTTTCTCTGTAATCTCGCTCCTTATATATTTTCTTCAAGAAAACTCCTGGTTATTTTCCTTTGTATATTTTTATTGCAACCGTAGAATTGTCTAGAATTTTCTCAACCAGCGAGATTATTTAATAATTGTTATTCAGAGAAAACTCCGAAAATATGGTTATTTTCCTATGTAGATTTTTATTTTAACGATAGAATCGTCTAGAATTTTCTTGAAATATTCTAGAATACCTTTAAAATCAAATAAATAGCTATTCATAAGGGAGCGAGAGAATTTATTAAATGTTATTGAGAGAAAACTCAGAAAAATTGGCTATTTGTCTATGTGGCATTTTCCCCTATAGCTACCCAGTTTCCCCTCAATTTTTTCTGAGCTTTAGTTTACTTCAACACATGTGTTGAATAATGGCATGCATCTCATGTTTATTGTTATTTAAAGTTGACTTCAAATAAATATAAATATTTTTTCGTTATTGTTTCTTCCGACTTGCAGCTCAGACTTTGCTGCTAAGAATTTGCTGCTAAATTCAGCCTCATGAAAAGTTCAATACAACCACTTTTCGCTGAGATATCGAACTTTGAATGCAAAAGAATCTTTTTGTCTTTAACAGTCAATACTTCAGCAACCGCTGATCGGACAAGAAAATTAAGGAAGTTCATGAAATCTTGAATAAAGCTCCCACAAAAATCAGCTGCGGTTTTTTGAAAATAAATATTTTTCATCCTTTTCAATAATTTCAAAAATCAAGAGAAAAAGAACTTTTGGTGGCTTTTGGGATCATCACTAAATTGGAAATATGGAGAAAAACAAGTAATGTTAAGTGTGCTTTTGACAGTTCAATATGCCCACAAAAACCCCACAAACTAACAAGTGTTACTTTTATGTATGTAATAAATAAAATATTTTTGTGCAATCTACATCAATAAATATAAAGCCATTGACAACGAAGTCAGAATAGACTTTGAAACGTTTGGTATTCCTGCAATATACGTCGTTTTATTTCTATTGTGGTGTTATTGCCCAAAAAAAAACATAAAAGTAATCAAGAATATGCCACAAACAACGTTTAGAAGACAACTAACAAGTGTTGTTCGTTAACAAATTTTTATCTCTAAATTAATTAATTAAAATGGCAATTTTAATAGTCTTGTGACTTTCCCACAAGTTAGTGTAATAGGTACTAAATGAGAGGTTGACCTAGCCGATGGATAATTAATAACTTAGTTGCAAAAATTGAAATGTTGAAATATCCAGATATTTGAAGTGTGATGTTAGTCCCAAGGGGTCTCTAAACAAAAGTAAAGAAACCAATTAAGGTTATCATTTAGCGATCTATTTTATCTTTTATTTCATGTGTGTGTCTGGTTTTTGCTAGTTTAATTTTGATAATATTTAAAAACTGTTTTTGTTTTATAAATTTCTTCACAATCTTTTTATTAAAAACTGTTTACTTCTTTATACACTAATTAAACAATGATATTTTTTCTAAGTTAATGTACTACTCACAGTTTTCCAGGTTATGGACGCTATTGTTATAACCTCGTAATCAACACGTCATTATTTTCAATATATATTAACTTATATTTACTTCTTGAAACATGAAATTAGATATCACCCGGTATAAATAACTTCTTGGTGAAATTTGTATAACAGAAATTAAATTCCATAATGCATTTGTACTGCTATTTTTTTACGACACAAATGCATTTCTCATGAGCGAAAAAAAAAATGTAACCGTGTTAATGCAACAATCTGACAATAAATCACATTTACGTGCTGATAGCTTATCATAATGAAAAAATATTGTTATGTATTTGTTCAATAATAGCGCATATTCCGACCATTAAGATTAGTTTATTATGACAACAGAATTGTTAATAAAAAATATGTAATTCACGTTAGGTTTTACGAGAAAATAATTCAACACTGTAGTGTCGTTAATTTTTTACCAGAATCCTAAAACAATCATTTATCTTCCCAATGCTATTCACTATACAACTGAAAACATTAATGTAATTAAGATTAGTTTCTTATGACAACAGAACTGTTAATACAAAAAATATATAATTCACGTCAGGTTTCTGTTTTATGGGAAACAATTCAAGACTGTATGTAGTATTCTTAATTTTTTACCAGTACCTAACAAATAATTTACATTCTCAAATTTAATAAGAATACAACTGAAAATTCTCATAATTAAGATTTGGTTATTATGACAACAGAATTGTTAATACAAAAAATGATTTATTTCAAGTCAGGTTTTTATGTTTTATGGGAAAAATCCTACGCTGTAATAACCCTTGTTTACCAGTACCCTAAAAAATCGTTTATATTCTCAAGTTTAATAAAAATACAATTAAAAAAGTTCTTGTAATTAATATTAGTTTATTATGACAACAGAATTGTTAAAACAAAAAATACATATTTCAAATCAGGGTTTTATATTTTATGAAAAAAAATATTAAGTACAGAAGTATCCTTAATTTTTTACCAATAACCTTAATTTTTTCCAGTTTCCTAAAAAATCATTTATTTTCCAAAGTATAATAGTTAAGATTAATTTATCGTGACAACAGAATTGTTAAGAAAATAATGTATATTAAAAAAAAGAACCGACTTCAGCTGACTTAAAATAAAAACAGTTTAGAAACCATGTGCAATCAATCACAATTTTCGGACACATCTTTCTTATCTAATTTAATTAAGTTTAGTTAAGTATTCTTACCTCTTTCTCTTTTTCTCCCTCTCTAATTTGTATTCTTTGTCTATATTTTCCAATATACTTTAACTTTTTTATTTGTTTCATTATTTGGACCACTTTCTATAAATGTAACTAATTCACTCTATATTGCATCAAACTCTATATGCTTCTGTGTACTGGTCACACCTATATAACTTATTGCTCTATCATTTTCAGAATCACCCTGTACAACTATAATTCATCTCAACACAATATTACAACGGTCCTTATATATTTAAAACCACCCTGTATAAGTACAAATCCTCTCCACATCATTAACTCTTTATATTTTTCTATTGTTTAAATTATTCCTGTGTACCAATGATTTTACTTCGTCACATATGTCTAGTATCCCATTTATGCAACTGCTCATGGTCTACCCTATATCTATATATCTATAATTATACCCCATCCTACGTCCTATATTTCAAATATCCTAGCTGCTTATACTTATATAATAAATTTTTGATACACCCTCAATAACAATAATTTTACCCCACCCTTACTTCAAACACCTTGTCTAAGCAACTACATATGTTCCAAACTATATAACTCTTTTAAACCGCCCTGTGTAACTGTAATTATATTTCAAACATCCTGTATACTCAACTGCTTCTGACAATTTTTAAAGCCTTTTGTATAACTGTAATTATTCTCCCTTCTATAACGCAAATACCCTCTGTATAACTATAGTTTTGCTCCACTCTTATTTCAACCACCTTGTATAGGCAACTACATATGTTCTACCCAATACAATATTTTTAGAACTACCCTGTATAACTAATTCAATTCCAACTTATATTTCAACCATCTTATGTATATAACTGCTTATCTACCATCTAATATTACATGCACGCACGTACACACCTTCAACCGTATTCCACACAGAAGAGATCGGTTTAATAAGCTAATGAAATATTTTCTGCAATTTTACCAGACTGTAACTCAACTTGGTCTCTAGAATAAACTGTCTTGAGAAGCATCAAAATGAAAATCAATACAAACACCCTGTACGACAAACTTTCATGGCATATCTTGACATTTAAACTAGATATTTATGATGAAAATTTGACGTTATCATGATTTCACAATTTTTGTGCATATATTTTTCTGATCTTCAGAAAAATGGTATGTTTTACCTTATAGAAAAATATACGGAATCAATCTGGAACATATCTTTGTATAATACAATTTATAATATTCAAATTGCGTGAGCAGTTTTAGAGAAAACAGTGAAGATTCATTGAAAATCGCTGAAATCTAGTCCCTTATTTACCTTTTTTTTTGTGGTATTCTAGAAAACCGTAAATCTGTTACAGATAAATTATATGAGACCTTTCTGTACTGTTGCTTAATATAATGTAGTTTAAATCATCAAAATTGCCCAAGCCGTTTTTGAATAATCCCTCGTCATACATACATAAAAAAAAAGTTGTAGAGGAATTGACAACATTTTTGGAAGTAGGTTAAAAACTGTAATTAAGCTTAGGTTTCTATGTTTTACGGGAATAAATTCAACACTGTAATGTGCTTAATTTTTTACCAGTACCCTAAAATTCATTTATTTTCCAAAGTTTAATAATAAGTATACAACAGAGAAAGTATGTGATAAATTCTAGACAAATATACAATTTAATTCTTACGTTTCCCTGAAAGACATCTTGGGACAAGCACAGGTCATGCAAATGAGTCATTCAATGACAAGGAGATTAGTACGGTTTAAAAGATAGTCATTTAAGAAAACGCATTGTAAAATAAAATCTTAAGCATTTTGGGTTAGCTATGCAAATGAGAATTTATTATACTTATAAATCCCAGAACCAGGTAGAACAGAAAGTAACAAAGATATTCACTATTGGGTGAACAATCTTTTGTATTATTTTGCTTTGAAGATCTCACCCAGACTACACAAGTTTTGGTTATTCGGGTAGATAAATAGAAGTAGTAAAAATAAGATTATTAAAGAAAAATTGTAAAAAGTGTAATATTTACAACTTGGTAACGAAATGTTGTGTTTGGAATTTTGTACTACCATAATGGCATATTGAACAGTCTATCTCATAAAATGTTTTTATAGAGAAATGAAATACTTAAGGGTAATCACAATCTCGTTCAATATTCGCCAATAATTTTAAGACATTTACTCATTCAAAATTCTAAATATATAAATATATATATTTTCATCTCTTTCATGAGACAGATTTATATAGCAATAACATGTGCGTTTTCTGAAAGTTGTTTATCGCATCTTCTAGTTTTACTTTGTGTTTTTTTTTTTGGGGAAATACCACTCTTGAGACCTGAATTCGATTTTTGTTTTCATATAAAAAATATCTGTATGGAACAGCATCTAAAACAGTGTTTAATTATTTACGTTGTCGAGCTAGACATTTTTGAAATATATTTTTGACATTTCATATTTTACTTGTTTTGAGCGTTTTTTTAGGTTACTGACACTTGTCATTTTTATAATTTTTTATCATTTTTCACATTTTTATACATATATTTTTTTTGTTATTTTACATTTTACATTTACAATTTTTACCAGTCTCGGAATGCATAAAGATTCTGGGGGTTACTTTGGATGAAAGACTGAGATTCACTGGCCACGTTAATAACTTAATGAAAAAGGCATATCTGAAGCTGAGAGTCTTATCTGCCAACAAACACATCTTAAATTTTAAACTCAGGAAAAAACTTTGTGAGTCGTTAATTTTGTCCATTGTTTCTTACGGAGATACGGTTTATTATCCATGTTTAGATGAGATTACTAAGCATCGGCTTCAGCTTATTCAAAACAACTGTGTTCGCTTTATTTTCAACTTGAGGAAATTTTGCCACATATCAAGTAAATATAACCAAATCGGATGGCTTAAGATGCCTGATCTTTTCTATTACCACCTTGCTAGTTTTATTCAAAAGCTATTAATAACATCTAAACCCCTTTACTTAAGAGAAAAGCTTATCTTTCGTAGAGAAGTACATGAAAGAAATGTCAGGGATAGCAATTTTTTGTCCATTCCTCATCATAGTACTACCATGTTTCAACGGTCATTTTCATATAATGCGGTGGTCATTTATAATTCACTGCGCAACAAACTCAAGGATTTTCAGCCTAAAACTTTTTCAAAAAATGTTAAAATGCTGCTGCTCGCGTCATTATGATATAATTCCTGTGATCCCTCTTTTTCGTCTCCTGTCACTGCTTTAACATTCATAGATTAGTTGTATATGTATGTGTGTTGTATGTATATATAGATATAAATACTTTAGTTTATAGCGTAAGCGTTAATGTTAGGAATGTATAGTTAGTATCTTGTGTACACATAAGGAGTGGTTCCATGGTTAGGTGTAAGAGTAGCATTAGCTAAATCTCGCCATGTTGAACCGATCTGTAAACTCTCATTAAATAAAGGCAAGTTAAATTAAATTAAATTTGTACCAATTTTGACATTTTTAACACATTTTGATCAATAGGACATATATTCATTTTTCCCATATTTTTCAGATGTTTCGGGGAACATTTATATAGTAGCATTTTTTATGTTTAAATTCTGAATGAGACATTTCCACATTTTTGATGTTTTTGAAATTTTACATTAGCAATTTTAGTTAATTAAACATATCTGAGATTTAATCATTTTTGATATTTTGGCATTTTTTTATTTTTAATATTCATGACATTTTACCTGATGACATTTTTAGTCTTCATTCTAAATTTAATTGCCCTTGATTAAAATCATCTACCTTTATACATATTTGTAAATGTCATGCTTAGTTTTGTATATCAAATCTTAAAGTATCTCAGAAAATATGAGTATTGGTAAAATGCATATTTTTATATGTATGTTGGTATTTGCACAACCTATGTAATTTTCTTTGAAGACGCGAGATGTCTACACAGAGGTTCCGAATCTAGAGCCGTTCCGTGTAATTGCTGTTCTCTCTCCACTCCTATGTCACGATAAAATTTTCAGTTCACAGAATGTACGCAAGACAATATAGTAATCTATATTGTTTCTGGTTAGTCCCACAATTGAAGTATGCATTTGCATAAAATATGTTGTGTTATTATTTCAGGTTCCCTAACCTAAATATCAAAGGAATGACACGAAGAGAGTATGTAATTTTCTACTGCAGTTTTGTCAAAAAAAACACAAGACAAGACAGGCTTTACAGTATTACAAGGCATATCAATGGGAAGCTTGCCAGAGTTATATTAAATCTTTTCGGGATTTTTTTAATATACCCCCGAATAAGAACCATAATATTACTCTCATTTTAATGAATAAAAATAGTTTTGGAAAATTTCTTATATTTAAATTTAATGTATTTACTCGAATTTGTAGAGTGAAATATATCCATAATTCTTTATAAAAATTTTAAGTGTACGCCCCTGCATTATTCAGAAAGCCTTAGTTCGCCTAGATGGCGCCTTGTTTGACAAGTTTCAGTTAGTTTCCCGCTATTTCTTGTTAATGACCTCCCGCTGTGTTAGGGAATAGTGAAAAATCATTGTCCTACACAGACAAGGTACTTTGAAACCAAGCATTTTATTTTTATTTACCTGAACAGTTTTATTATTACGTGTACTTGTTCGACTGTTGTTTTTGAGGCTACACTACAGAAATGACTGATTTAAGTTTATCAGGTAAGCTTGCAAAAATTATTTTTATTGCATTCATATTTGAATAATTTTTTATTATTTTAGATTTTTCAGGCGACGATTTAAGTTTATCTGATTCTTCTGATGAAATGTCATTGCTTGAAGCATTACTATCAAGTACAGATGAAGAAAGTGATGCAGACAGTGCTATTGAAAATAATGACAATTCATCATCAGGTTCTGTATCTAATTCAAAAAGATTAACAACCTTGAAATTAAGGACCCAAAAAGCATTGGAGAGACAAAGACAAATGAGAAAAGAGTATTACAATAAACGCTTAGAAGTCTCAAAAAAGAGACTAGAAATTCTGGCCAGGAGAAATGAATTGTTGGAACAACATAACCAACTACTTCGAGATCAGTTAAATAAAAAATAATGTAGTTATTATATGATTAATGTTAAATAATTAGTTTTGTATGTCTAATGTGATATCCTCTAATAAATATTGTAACCAATGTTCATAGTATTACATATTTTACAAGATTATTTCATAATTTTATGATATTGTACATAATATAAAAATTATTGTGTGGAACATCAAATTTGTTTTAATTTGGTAGATTTTGATAATATACCTAATGTGTTAAAGTAAACAGAAACAATATCTAAGGGAGTATAACCTTAAACAATCAATTTTACGGGTCCCCACTTGAATCAAATCCATTTTTGATTAAAAAAAATGTATTAAAATTGAAATGCAGGCCTTTTATTTGCTAAGGCTGTTTGATGCTGCTTGACAGATCTACATTTAATAGCAGAGTATTCTAATTCCTAGATAACCTGACTGAAGACGATTTTGCCTGTGATTTGAGTTATGGATCATGTTTTATAATCCACTGTGATGACACAAAGCAACATAAACTTGAACCTGAGCATTGTAAAAAACTTCACAATGTTAAGTGATTTTTAGTTTACCTGGTCTTTCAAGTATTTATTGGATTGTGTTAACGAATGTAAAGATGTTAAAAAATTTAGACAATAAATTAAACTGATGGTGACAGTAAAGTTATTTTTAAATAACTTATAAGTACTAATGCTCATAAGGGAACATCCATAAATTAGGTAAGATATTTTAGGGTGGGTGGGTGTCAACTAATATCTTACGAAATCTTACTAGAGGGTAGGTGGATGTTTGAAAAAGATTTTCCATAAAAATTTTTAAATATTAATTTTTTCTTGCTTATTATTTGGCTAAATTATTATTTTTAAATAGAAATATTAACATAAAAAAAACATTTTAAGGAATATCTTCAAAAAATTCAAGATATATGTATAAATACATATATTCTAGTCAGAAACATGTAATAGTCCAATTCTTCAAAAATTCCTAGTCGGTTTTCTATGGAAAACCTGGCCTAAATAAAAATATCTATTTTAATCCTTATTTGTTACTATTTTTTCAATTTTCTATAAGTTGAAAAAATGGTTTAAATACATTTTTCCGGCCTGTGTCCGGATACAATGAGCTATCGCATATATTTTTATCTCTATTTTCGTCTTAGGTAATATATGGATGGCCTCAAATTTATATAGTGGGTAAACCTAACAATAGGCGATACAACAACGTAAACATCGACTGTTAAAAAATCATCTAGTTTTGATTGAGAAAAATACCTGGAATTTGGTGTATCTCCAAAGTCGGTTTGATTTTGATGAACATATTTACCCAAAATCCGAAAATAAATTTAAAACAGGAGTTTTTTTTTGACAAGTGTATTAGAAGTTTATAAAAAGAGTATCAAAATGTATTAAATTTACTCTATGATAACAATATTAAACGAAATTTGATCAAAATGGAATTTCCAACATTAAAAAACAATATTAATGCAATATTGTTTAATTTCTGCTGCATACTTATATTAATTTAAATATGTAATGAATCATTTGAATCATTTTTTTTAAATAGGCCAGATCTTGTTAAAATATAAGAGTGCAGAAAATATTGTTTTTATAAAAATAAATAAGTAACAACCATTTATTGCTTTTTATACTCTTTCCATAAATACCAGTTTTTGAATATTTTTAATTGTTAATTTTGAAAAATACTATTATAAACCTCAAAAATATTGACAAGCATACTGCTAGATAATGACATCCCAATAAATGGAAGGCTCAATATCTTCAGTATAAAGCAACATGCAAAATCGACCTAAAATTCAACCTAACAAATACAAAAAGTCATAAATAATAAGATACAAAACGAAAATAAATATTGGAACAAGTAGACACTGGTTGTTATATGGGAGAAGGCAACCTTTAATGTTTTGATGTTGGTTGCAAACAGCAGAAACTTTTGTGTTAAGTGTATGGTATACTCACTGATAAAGGAGTCTAAACACCCAGAAAAAGATGTTTAATTTAATATTATTTTGGCTAAACCTAGATGCTATAGTAAGAATTAAATGATTAAAATTTGAATAAAGAAGGATTTTTTTAAAGTTTAATGATGTGTTTGTCCAACACAGTTATCTATTCACTCCTCAACACATCTTGGCATTGATTCCATAAGGTGGTCTATTTATTCTTGAGGAATATGATCCCAAGCTGCCTGTATTGCATGTCTTAGAACCTCCCAAGTCCGTGGGGTCTAGGCTAAATTTCCGAGCCTTCTACCCATCAGATACCAAACATGTTCTATAGGCGAAAGATCAGGGGATCCGGGCGGCCCCGGAAATAGATTTACATGGGTCTCTTCAGATAAGTTTAAAATAACTAAGACGACATGTGGCCGAGCATTACTTTGTTGAAATATGGAATTCATGAGCCGATTAAAGTAAGGGAATATATACAGCACTTCTACTTCCTGAAGATAACGTTGTGCTGTCATGTTGCCTCGAACAAAGACTAAAGGTGACCTACTTCCATGTGCAATAGCACCCTATACCATAACACCTACTGTTCAGTGTACGTATCACTCAACATCAAATCGAGATTCGTCAGAGAAGACGACCTGATGTCATTCGACATTCCAATGTAGTCATTCTCTGCAACACTGTAGTCGATGCTGAGCGGTCAGAGGTGAGGGTCGATAATGTTGAACTCCAAAAGACCTTATATGGCGGTAAACCGTTCAGACCCTAACCAGATGGCCTTGTTCTTCTAACCACTCATCAGCCAACTTTCGAGTTGTCTAAAATCGGTTTCTAAAGGCCATAAGTCTTAGAAGTCGATCTCGTGCTTCATTTGTGTCTCTTCAACATCCGGTGCCTACTGTTCTGCGATTTTGGGTATTATCAAACCCCGCTTGACAACATCTGATAACACCAGTTGAATTTCTGTTGGTACTATTAGCTATTTCTCGAAATGAAAAACACGCCTCCCCTAAACCAATAAGTCGAACTCTATCAAAGTCACTTAGCTGGCCATACACATACTCTAGGCATTTTAACATTATCCAACATCGATTTTTGATCCTAATGAAAAGTTTGTTTTTTGGTAATTTCGAAAAATACAAAAAACGACTACTATATTAATTGACAAAAAAAGTTTACATGAAAAAATATTCACCAAACTACAAATTTTAATCATTTACTCCTTACACCTCCTTCTGGGTGTTGCGATTTCTTTGTCAGTGAGTATATGTAGTTTATCCTTTCTTTACGTAACTAAAGTTGGTCACTTGATACTCTCAATTTGGCCACTCGGTGACCCCAGTTCTAACTGAATGCTCAAATATGAACATGAATGAATAATTATGAAACAATCAATGAACAAATAAGGAGAGCACAAAGAGCAATGGAGTAGGGGTTAACACACATGATCAAATGGATAACAAACTATAATAATTTGGTCAAGTGCGAATTGGACTCGCATACTTAGGGTTCCGTACCACCTTCAAGATTCGAATATTCCAGTTTCAGACAAGCAGGGGAAAGGGCAAAATAGGTCAAGTTTTAAATTATAAATTATTAAATCTGTTATTCAAATTATTAAAAAATATAAATCAAATATATTTTTCAAAATTTAAATAGTGTTGTTTCTAAAGTGAGAATTAAGTCGATGTTTAATATTTTTGTTAATATCTTTTAAACAAATATATTTGTAATTCACATAATGAGCCTTTTATCTAATATATTACATGATGCGATTAAAAATTGAATCATTATTTTCCATTTAATTGTATAATTTAAAATTACTATGAGGGTTTTCTAATAATTTATTTTCCATTTAATTCTATTATTTGGGGGCCAAATAATAGAATTTTTTTCATATTTTTCCTATAAACAAAAAAATTGAGGTTTTATAGTTTGGGGAATAACGGGGAGAATGGGTAATGTTTTAAAATAATTTTTTAATATATTTTAAAATATTAATTTTAAAAAAAATAAAAAAATATATTTATATTTGTCATAATGAGTCCTGTGATTTGATATATTACATGAGCCGTTCGAAACAATTATAATTTTTTATTTTCCATTTAATTCTCTATAATTTGCCCCCCCCCAAAAAAAATGAATATTAGGGGTTTCTCCTTATTTTTCTAGTAAAGTTCAGGTGAGGGGCTATACTTCCATTTTTTCAAAATTTTTCAGCTTATGGTTTCGGAGTTAAGGGGGAATGGGTAATTTTTTTAAATATTTTTGTTAATATCTTTTAATTAATTTATTTTAAAACTATTAAAAATATATATTTGTTTTCTTCATCATGAGCCCTTTGATTTGATATATAACATGATGGGTTAGAAACAATTTTAATTTTATATTAGAAACAATTTTAATTTTATATTTTCCATTTAAAAATAAGGGTTTTTTCTTATTTTTCCAGTAAAGTTCAGGTGAGGGGCTATACCTCCATTGTCTTTTTTAAATTTTCCAGCTCTAAGATAGGGGGGGGGAATGGGTAAATTTTTTTATATTTTTGTTAATATCTTTTAATTAATTTATTTTAAAAATATGAAAAAAATATATTTGTTTTCGTCATAATGAGCCCTTTCATTTGATATATAACATGATGGGTTAGAAACAATTTTAATTTTATATTTTCCATTTAATTCTATAATTTGCCCCCCAACATAAATATTAGGGGTTTATCCGTACTTTTCCAGTAAAGTTCAGGTGAGGGGCTATACCTCCATTTTTTTTTCAAAATTTTCCAGGTTATGGTTTCGGAGATAAGGGGGGGGGGGAATGGGTAATTTTTTAAATATTTTTGTTAATATCTATTAATTTATTTATTTTAAAAATATGAAAAAGATATATTTGTTTTCGTCGTAATGAGCCCTTTCATTTGATATATAACATGATGGGTTAGAAACAATTTTAATTTTATATTTTCCATTTAATTCTGCAATTTGGCCCCCAAAATTAAAAGTAGAGGTTTCTCCTTATTTTTCCAGTAAACTTCAGATCAGAACCTATACCTCTAATTTTTTTCAAAACTTTACGTTTTATAGTTTCGGTGATAAGGGGGGGGGGGAATGGGTAAATTTTGGTACATTTTCCTTAATATCTTTTTAAATAATTTTTTTTAAATATGAAAAAAATATATTTGTGTTCCTCAGAATGAGACCTTTCATTTGATATATTACATGATGCGTTTGAAATTTTTTTATTTTTAAATTTTTATTTAATTCTATAATTTGGCCCCCAAAATTAATATTAATGGTTTCTCCTTATTTTTCCTGTAAAGTTCAGGCAACGTTCTATATTTCCTATTTTTTTCAAAATTTTAGGCTCAGTAGTTTTGGAGATCAGGGGGAAACGGTCGATTTTTTTAGTTTTTCCCCCCAGAAGTATCCCTAAAATCAAAATTTCTTCATTTACGATATGTACTCCTGATCGGGTCACCAAGCTATACAGTGATACCAAATTTCAACCTCTTCCGTCCAGTAGTTTAGGAGAAAATTGCTGTGATGTGACAGAGGCAGAAATCCTGAGTGATATTATAAGGGTATCCGTATATTGTATATACGGAACCCTAAAAATGAAACATGTCGCAGAAGCAGTATCGCCACCGAAATGAAACAACACACAGACAATGTGACAACACACATAATTTTGGATAGTCAATCAGCTCCATCCTGAGATGGGGTCCAGGGGCTGCACCCTATTGGCGGAAAATATTAAGAGAATTGGATTAGTGTGAGTCCGAAAAGCACAATGAAATTAAGTCTAAATGAAAGAGTCACTGTTAAAACTAACAACACTGTATAAATATCTGTATCATCAAAACTGAAATATATAAACACGATTAACTTTTGTAGCTACATACCTGGTCTCCAGTGCAAGGTTTCGGTATCGAGTCACCATTTTCATTTTCTGAAGGCATTACATGTAACAAAATGTCAACTTTCAATTTGGTCTGCATTTTGCTCTGACCTTGCTTGTTTTTGCGTCCTGGTATGGCTTCCTGTACTTTTTTGAAATTAACTACTGCTCCCCAATCGTATTCGGCTTCGGGGGTTTTAATCTGAAAAGAAGTCATAATTAAAGGACTTCTAACATATAAATAATATATCTATAAACAATAAACTAATCAAACTTACTATGCTTTTCAATTTGAAAAATTGTCTATCGGTGTTTTTCAATTAGAAAATGTTATTTTTGTTAATGTTTTCGAAAGATGAGTGTGGAAATTTTGTAAATGGAATAAGAAACAAATGATTTATTGGATAGTTTTTTAAACATTACAAATTCATGTTGTAAACTTTCTCAATTCTATGTTAGTGGTGTCAGATACGGTAGGATTTAGTTATCTAGTTTCGTTTGCAAATTTCAATTATGGTACTAAATGCTTACGCAGGCAACGAAAAGAACACTGAGTTCGTACTCTTTCCGTACCGTCATATGCATGCAAGGCGAAGTTGCCAGAAGTATTGATAGAAAATATAGATGTATCTTTATTAAAATTTAGTTCACACTGGCCAGTACTATGACCTGCCCAAATATATACACTGTATGTTTACACTCTGTTGAATGTTATGCTCACTTAGTTATGAACAACTATACCCAAAGAGCCAAGGAATGCTACAGACATTTTTAACAATATCTGAAAAATCTACTTCTTTTCATCTAAAGAACCAAATATTACCCAGGAGCACAAAAAAATCCATAGAAGGTCTCCTCGACCAAACCTATCGTATTATATGTTTTTTTGAATCGCCGAAACCAAAACTTCAACTCATTTGGTCTCATTACGTCAGAGTTTTATTCTAATAACCTCAAAAAGGGTAAAAAATGGTAGGATTGAAAAAAAAGCCATAAAGTGATAACTCGTAACCAAAAAACATGGGATGAGCCCAAAGCCTAAGAACTCAAAACAAGCAATGAATAAACTTAAAAATAGAGTACAAACCTTCATTTTTATCTTTTAACCTAAAACCCTGAAACCTGAAAACAAGACAAGGTCTCAATCTGAAACCTCAAAACCCCAAAGTTGACTAACCCCAAAAACCAGGACCGGCATTAATGAGGGTGAGCAATGAGATACACAAATCAAACAAATACGCCCCTGGTCGAAACTCATATAGACCAATCAATAGAGCAAAAATTAACTGATAATGTGTAAAAAATATTATCAGGATACCGAGTGTGCCATCACATTAACAAAGATTGCTAGCGATATTTTCGTATGTTTTCCACTCGCAACTATGGTTTTTACTTTGTTATAAACAATTGAAGCAAGAAAATTACATTTTTTTCTCTTAGCATGTTTATAAAATCAAAAATAATAAACTAATCTCATAATCTCAATGGTGTCAACAGGTCAACTGTAAAGCATGAAAATACCAATGAAATGAGCCCAGGGTCGATCCGATTGGATCATTAATTACAAGGAAAACAAAAACTACTGAAAAATGTAGCATTTTTAAAAAAAAATCGTATCTTCGTCACTTTAGAAGCTGTAAAACTGGGCTTGTAGGAACTGATAGTAATTTACATCTATTTTATGTATGCCAAAAGCAGACGCTACCGGTTTTTTAGTTTTTGAACAATTGTGATATAAAGTTTTTTGTACACTATTTTTGCATTGTGTCTCTATGCATTATAGATAATCAAATTTCAATTTTGAAAAAAGTTGTTGGAAGTAGAGGTGTCATTCTACAAAGCCTCTATTCTCATTTTTCAATAAATGTCTGTGAAATATCTGAAAAATGTTAGCAAACATGACAAAAAATGAGCGAGCGTATGAATGTATCCAATGAGTGGGGGAAACACGGTTGTTGAGGGGAAGCGTATAGTAATATATAGTAGAGGCACATACATAAATCGTTTTAATATTTAAATACGCTTCCCCTCAACAACCGTGTTTCCCCCACTCATTGGATACATTCATACGCTCGCTCATTTTTTGTCATGTTTGCTAACATTTTTCGTATATTTCACAGACATTTATTGAAAAATGAAAATAGAGGCGTTGTACAATGATTCCTCTACTTTCAACATCTCTATTCTGAATTGATATTTGACGATCCATGTAGCATGGAGACACACTGCAAGAATAATGGACTAAAAACTTCAGATCGCAATTATTCAAAAACTAATAAACCGATAGCGCCTGGTTTAGTCACGCATAAGGTGGATTTCAATTACTATCAATTCCCACAAGCCCAGTTCTACAACTTCGATAGTGACGGAGTTATAATAATATAAAGAAAACCGCTAAATTTTCCAGTATTTTTTGTTTTTCCCTGTTACTAAAGATCTTATCGGATCGATCCTGGGCTCATTTCATTGGTATTTCCATGCTTTAGAATTCACCTGTTGACACCATTAAGATTAGTTTATTGTTTTTCATTTTATAAACATTCAACGAAAAAAACGCAATTTTCTTGTTTAAATTGTTTATAAAAAAGTAAAAAATCATAGTTGCGAGTGGAAAAGGTAGCAAAATATCACTACAAAAGTACTTAATATGATGGCACAGGCAGTATCCTGATAGTATTTTTTGCACGAAAAAATCTCTATTGATTGGTCTAACAAACTTAAGCACCCGAACCCACATACCATAGGGGCAGCCGGACCCTCATACCTTAGAGGCACCCTACACAGTAAGGTCCCAAAATCTAATATCCCAAACCCACATAATGGGCACAGCGTGATCTATGCTTCCATCACATAGGGCTTTGGCGGGACTCATGACGCCGAGCTTCCACATTCTCATACCCCAGGTGAAACAAGATAAACGATAGTGTTAGAGTTTGCAAAGTTAAGTTTGATCCTAAGCTCCATTTGTTTCTGTGTCCTCTTTGTAACAAACATGAATCTCGCTCCGACCGGAGTATGTGGGCTTGCGAGCTTAAGTGTGAAAGAAAGCTAGCTTTGCTCGCTAATCTACTACTTTGTTCTCACCCTTATTAATGCCGGCCCCGGTTTTGAGGTTTTGGGGTTTTAGGACTATTCAGCTTCGGGGTTTAAAGGTTTCAGGTTAAGAGGATTTATTATAAAAATGAAGGGGTGCACCCTATGTGTAAGTTTGTTCAATGCTTACTTTGGGTTTCGGGCTCATCCACTTTTGTGTTTTTAGGTTTGCAAGTTCATAAGGATGTGGTTGCAGGATTGAATTTGTTCAATTCTCCCATTTTTCAGCTATTTTTTGAGGTTAGGAAAAAACTGTCGACGTGATGGGAAATGAATGAGTTACCGTTTCGGTGTCAACGAACCCAAAAAACATAATGAGGAAGATTCACGGAACGTCAACCACATCTGGATACAAGGGTACAATGGCCGCCATGCATGAGAATTTTGTATATGTGACGGCCATTGTAGCCTTATATGCAGTGGCGCTACCTTGCGGTTAACGTTCCGTGCTCATACAATAGATTTAGCCGATTCCTCGATTTTCTCGTGGTCCTGTTATTTAGCTAAAGTTACCTTTATCAATCTCCCAGGTTGCAAAAACGGTATGAGATACTCCGATTTAGTTAGATAGATTCGAAACTGAACCCCTAAGAATTCCAACTCCTTCATAATTCTATAGTAATCCCCTATCTGATCTTCACATTCAACATTGATTGCACTGTACTCTTTCATCTTCTTCTGGTAATCTGAAAATTATGAATTCAACACATTAATAAATATCAAAGCGTACGTCCAGTTGTGATTTCAGTACCTTCATAATATCCTGGAATGGCAGCTTGATTTTGAAACTGAAAAAACGACCGCTCCAACATATACTCCGGGTTGATTTCTTCGACTCTCAACAAATTCAAAACCATGTTGTAGGTTAGATGAAACGCTGAATTGATGGGATCAGCTAAGCCTTTAACCATATTACGTCCAACAGCTGGTGGTACTTTTTCATCCACCATGAGTATGACAATACCTAGATTAAGGAATTAAGCAAATACTACATACGCAATTTTAAAATTAATCATGTAATACCCTTATCGTCGAGTCCTCTTCTTCCTGCTCTTCCAGACATCTGAATGTACTCTCCGGACGTTAACCATCGGTACTCGCTACCGTCGAACTTTCTCATTCCCGTAAAGAGCACAGTTCGGGCAGGCATGTTCAAACCCATGGCGAAAGTTTCGGTAGCAAAGAGCGCCTTTATCAGACCTTCGCTGAACAAAATCTCGATAGTTTCTTTCAGAATTGGCAGTAAACCACCGTGATGGATCCCGATTCCTCTCCTCAACAAAGGAAGGAGGTTTTCGACTTGCGGCAAATGTCGATCGTCATCTGTTAAAACGTCCATGGCGTTGTTGAATACTTCGTCGACCAATTGTTTTTCAGCAGCTGCAATAAAAAATTATTATCAACTAGCCGTTACCTGCGGTTTCACCCGCGTATGGAAAGTAGAATTCTGTGCAAAATGAAATGGCTTATGAAACATATGGGCTATCCAATATAACAATTTCTTCTACATTTGTTGAATCACTTAACATAACTATAAATCTACCAATCCTGAATACATTTCACCTAAACTGCAAGTGGTTATGGGCCACATTATATAACAATTTTATTCAACATTTTTTTGGAATCACCTTGTATAGTTGTAACTCTGCTTTGCCCTATAGTGCAACCATCTGTATATCCTATTGTTTATTTGTCACCCAAAACAACATTTTTTAATTACCTAACTATAGTTCTACTCCACCGTATACGCTATATAATAATTATTTTTGATAATTTTTGAGCCACTTGGTAAATTCTAATTTTAACCGGCCTTTATAAGCAACTTTTTTAAAAATTGTGTTAAACACAATATATAAATAAAATTCCAGGTATTTAATATAGCAGAATGCAACTGTTCCTGGTCTACCTTATACAACATTTTTTTTTATAAATATTTTTTAATCCACCGTGTAAAACTATAATTCTACTAAGCCCCGATCTTAACCACCATATCCATCCAATCCCAACCCATTTCACCCAAACCGCAACTATTAATGGCCACCCTATATAACTATTTTATTCAATATTTTTAAGAACTGCTTGCTATAGCTATAACTTCCATCTATATTTAAAATATATTGTATATACTGCTGCTAATTAGTCACCCATTGGTTTTTGAACCATCCTGTATAACTACGGTAAATAACCATTTTTGAGATATTTTTTAACCATCCTGGAAGATATAATTTGTCTCCAAAGATATAATTTGTCTCCACCTTATATGTCAACTACCCCGTATATGTAACTTTTTCTAACATGTTTTAATCACACTGTATAATTATAATTTTACTTCGCCCCATGTTTCAGATATTGCATATATGCAACAGCACCTGTTCTATCTTAAAAAAAATAGTACAATTTGTTATCCACACTATTTAACTATAATTCAACTCCACCCTCTATTTCAACCATCTTGTGTGTGCAACTACTTATCGGCCACCCAGTGTGACATTTTTCGAACCACCCTGAGTGAAATAAATCAATTCCCAATTTATTTCACCAAAACTGCAACTGCTTATGGAGCACTCTATGTAACATTTTTAGAGATTAAACTACTTAACTCTACTCCTCCCTATATTTCAAATATCATATCTGTGCAACTAATTATGAGCTACGCTATTTCACATTTTTTCCTCAGATTTTTTTAAGCACAGTATGAAATATAATTTCTCTTCAGTTAATACATCCTTCATTTGCAACTGTTTCTAACCTTGTTTGAATCACTGTGTAACGATAACTTGACTTCACCCTATATTTGAGGTACTCCATACATGCAACACCTCATGCTCTACTCTATATAACAAAATTCTTGCAACTTTTTTACCCACACTGTATAATTATTATTATACCCCATGCTATATTTCAACAACCTTGTATATACAACTACTTATGGGCCATCCAATATAACATTTTTTCACCACTCTGTATACCTAGAATTCTAGTCCACCCTATATTTCATCTATATGGTATATGAAACAGGTTGTGGATCATAACATTCCTATATAATATTTTTTAAACCTACCTGTATAGCTGTAATCATACTTTGCTACATATTTCAACCATCCTATAATATGCTACTTGAAAACTTGTGAACTACTTGTGGATATAAAACAATTTTTTAACCACCCTATAAACTATAATTCCACTCCATCTTATATTTCAACCAACCAAAATAAACTACTGCTTGTAACATTTTTTGCAACTCATTTCATCACTTTAATAAGAGCTCGAGAAAATTCAAATATCCTACCAGCTTACATAACATATTTTATATAAGTATTTAAGTATTAATTGTATATGCAACTACTTATGAGCCTAACAATATAACATTTTGTTATCCAACCGGCATAAATATAATTCAACTCCACCCGTTTTTCAACTACCTGGTATATAAAACTTTTTAGGACCACTCAATATATCTTTTCGAACCACCCCGTATAACTTCCCCCTTATCTCAACTATATATGCAGCTGCTTACAGGCCACCTAATTAAAAAAGTAAAATTACATTTCCTATATCAGTTGAATTTTTTTTTAAGCCATTGGCATATTCCGAATTATGAATAAAAGCTAAGCCGATTCAAGAATCTAATATTTGGAGCATGCGCTGAAACCAATTTACTAATTGTGTATTACCGAACATGGTATTAGTTTTTTGGCTATATCTACCGTTTCTGTCAATGTAGGGAGATAAAATGTATATCAGATTTTAAGTCAAACTATAAGTTTTGCAACAAAAAAAGATTCAGCAAAAACAGTTCAGTAGTAATTACGTGATGAGGTAACAAACAAACAAACAGACAACTACAATTTTATAATAGCATAGATTACATTTCTACAGCATTAAAATGAATCAGTTATATTTTGTGCATTTTTGTACTGCACTATTAAAAAATGTACAGGGTTAGCAATACAAATACAGAGCGAACCTACAGATCCAAGTCTTGACAAATCGAAAACCGAAGATGCACAGGACAATAAATTGACACTCTATCCACTATTTATTAATTATAATTTTGAACAAAATTTATTTGTGTGTGAAAACCATAGAAATAATAATAATTTTAACACTGGGTGATAGAGAAAGAAAACACTTTAATGAATTTCAATGAACATTGACCGTTTTCTATGAAACAGTTGAATCAATTTGGATATTTTAAATTGTATTCGACAAAGATATACTCCAGCTTGATTCCGTATATTTTTCTGTAACGTAAAACGTACCGTTTTTCTGAAAATGTCAAACTTTCCTAGTAAATATCTAGCTCAAATGTCAAGATATGTCATAAAAGTATATCGTACAGGTTGTTTGTAACGGTTTTCATTTTGATTCATAAAGGGTTGAAATGGGTGGAGTAAAATTATAGTTACGTTTGTATGAAAAATTTGTTATATAAGGATAAGCAGTTATGATATTTGAATTATATGGCAGGGTATGATTATAGTTATAGTGATGGGTTTAAAAAATATTAGAGCAGTTGCACATACTAGGTGGTTGAAATAAAGGGTAGAGTAAAATTATCGTAATGAAATGTGGTTGAAAAATGTGAAAAATTTTGTTAAATAGGGTAAATCATGAGTACTTGCCTATATAGAATATTTGACATATACGGTGAAGTAAAATTAGAGGCATACAGGGCGATTTAAATAATAGAAAAATAGAAAGTCAATAAGGTGGAGAAAATTTATACTTAAAAAAAATATCAGGGCGGTTGTAACATCGTGAGGAGTTGAATTATAGTTATACAGGATGATAGCCAAATAGTTGTATTGGGTGTCCACCAAACAGGAGCATATCCAGGGTGGTTGCAATATAGGGTGAATTAAAGTGTTCCAATTAATAAAACATCTAAAACAAGTTTAAAAATATATGAAAATTATAGAAAAATAATACCAATTAGAGGAAGAGAAAGAGAGAGAGAGAAAGAGATATAATACGCTAAAATAAAAAAGAAAATATACTCACTGACAAAGAAATGTTTAAATTTAATATTATTTTAGTAAAACAAAAATGCTATACTGAGGAGTAAATGATTAAAATTTGCTGTATTTCATGTATTATAACCTTCAAATTACGCACAAGTAGGTACTATAGGTTTAATAGGTTTAATATTACTAGATATTGATTTTGACTCCCATCAAACAGTGTGTTTTTCGTTAAATTTTAAAACAACTAAAATATTGATTGAAAAAAAGTTTACATGAAAAAACATTCAACATACTTTTATCAAATTTTAATCATTTACTCCTTACTATAGCATCTATGTTTTACCAAAACAATACTAAATATAAACATTTCCTTCCGGATGTTGGGATTTCTGTGTCTGTGAGTATAATTTAAGCAAAGTTTGTCATCCAAAATTCACATAAAGACAGCTTATTATATTCCATTTCATGCTAGACTAATTTTCGAAATTCAATAAAATATATGAGTAATTTTATATTTAATAATTCCATCTTTTGGATAAGATGTAAGCAATAATTTCAACAAAACAAAATAATATTTTAGGGCGAAATGAATATCGACATCTGAGAGTTTCAAGGAAAACTAGCTCACAGAAACATTTATCCTAAAAATAACAGTTATCGACTAGAAAGAATAATGGTTGTGTGTTTGATGGGTTGTAAAATATCGAAAAGATAGATTAAAATATTATGACTTCGTTATCGATATCATACTTACAGGTGTTAAAATCTAATTTTGTCATCTGCATAGCATACAATTCACAATCCTTTTTGCTAAAACTGAAAACAATGACAGGTGCGAAATTTCGTTCCATGATCATCTTTACAACTTTGAAGATGTCCGTTTGCATGGGGTCTTTGTTGGAAACACCTCCATGTTTACCTTTTTGATCACCTTTAGCTGCATCGCCGCTGTTTTGCAAAACAGCCATGGCAGCATTGAAACTGTCATCTTTAAACGTACCCTGAATTGCGAGTTGAAAACATTAATTAGAAACTGTTCAAACCCTAAAATTACTAATAGCACTTACCGATTCATCGACTACCATATGTATACCGCCACCTCCCGCCGGATATACGAAGTGCTGTAAAGGTGTGGGCCGGTAATCCGTGTAAACGACATGACAAGGTTGCTGATGAAGGTGGGCAACCCACTCTGCAAATTGCCGAGCGTTTGGAATTGTCGCTGACAGAAAGACAAAATGAACGTTGTGAGGAAGTAAAATAAGGGTTTCTTCCCAAACGACTCCTCGTTCTTTGTCTCTCATGTAATGAATTTCATCGAATACGACCCAGCCTACTTCACGCATGATTTCTGATCCTCTGTACAGCATATTCCGAAGAATCTAGAAAGAATAAAAAATGTGGTGTTAATATAAACAGTTGCCTATATAAAGAACATTACGACAGAAAGTACATTGTAATTGGCCTGTCTGGATTTTATTCAATCCTGGTCCTTTTTGATATTTTTTTAGGAAAGAAGTTCTAGTCCGAAAGTGTTCTTAATAATAATTAATCTCTTATTAAGCAAATTAGTGAAAAGTCAGTTAACAGTTTCGAAATAACAAAGAAATACCTCAGTAGTCATGATCAAACAAGAAGCTGTAGGATTGATGGTTACGTCTCCAGTCACCAAACCAACATCTTTAAATTCGTCAAGAAATTCTCGGTACTTTTGATTTGATAACGCCTTTATGGGCGTCGTATATATAACTCTTTGTTTATTTTTTAAACTCAGTGCTACTGCATACCTGAAATGTAATAAAATACTATATGAACTCGGGAAGCATAAATATTTTTGAGTAAATTTTGTTATTCCCTAATAATTACACCATTAGATCTTGATTTTTTTTCTACTTTAAAGGTAATACTTTCTTATTCAGCGTGATATAATAATCCTGAGTATTTTTGTCTTTGAATATTTTTTAACAGTTATTACTAAAAGAAGTAAATTATAGTACAGGATTATTATAAATGATGTACCCATTTTTTCCTAATTAGTAAAGTTCAAATCCAAAATGAACAATCTTTATACCAATGGAAAGAGAAAGTTTCAAAATTTTGGCAGGCAATGATGGTTCCAAAACCTTTTGAATGCGTACCCCCCCTCAGCGCTGGATAGGTCGCAGAGGAAATGAAGACCTGGTTCTCCACTTCTGGCAACCAAGATCTCCCGATCTCACCCCAAGTGATTACTTCATATGGGGTTATGTTAAAGAGCTGTTTACGTACCACCTCTACCAAGAACTCTGGCAGTGCAGTAGACCGTGGACACATTGTCTGGAGTCTGGAGAGTTTAGAGCAGTGCAGATTTATGGCAAATTGCCGATTTCTTCATAAACTAATCAACTCTGAAATTGATTGCCCATTTACACTGGAGCATTTTAAGTTGTTAGTCCCGATAGCCGAGTCTAAAAGTTCATTTATGTTTTATCCTCCACCTGGTAGAACAAATATCCGTTTTGCCTCTCCTGTTTTTAAGCTATGCTTTTGCTATAATATGATTCACAAAAATATTGTTATATACTCCATGGGTTCAATTAAACTTAAAAACTAATTTTCACTCTCACTTTCTAGAAACTTTTATTTACATCAAATATACAGAACAGCTGATTCGAATATCACAAATATAATACAACATAAGCTCTTCATCGCACTAACTGCTGCGATAATGGACTGTTCCTTTTAAAATCGGCATCGAAAACTCTCGTAAAATCCATTATCAATTCTACAGCTGCCGAGTCATTTCGAGATCATTTTTTTGTCCTAAAAGCAATCGATGTCGTACTGGAATGAAACTAGGGCCGGCTTAAATAAATTTCGTTACAATATTGATACGGTGAGGTATATCTTACATAACCTACTGAAGCTGTTTGTCCAAAGTAACACAGTAACATGTTCTTAACAATATGTCTAAGTATATTAAAATGTAACTACTATGTATTGAAATGGTTACTCTCGTCACGTTTTGTTTTGTCTATAATAATAGTTATGTAATTCAATCAGATTTGTTAGTCTTATGGTTGTATACAGTTTGCATTTTTTTTTTCTTTTATTCTCTAGTGTTTATGGACTTTTAATATGTTTAAGGTAGGAGTTGCTTGAAATACAGGTCTTATGGTGGATGAGAGTGTAGTTGAAGTTCAACACTGGTAGGAAAATGTAACGTTTCAAATGAAATTTGTTTGACTGCCGGAATCTAATAGTCCCTGATCTTTTGGTAATTTCCAAAAGCAACCAAAATTTCCACAGTAGAGAGAAGAACAACCTTTCGAGTAGTATCAACCGTAGGTACAGTACTAGTGAGTGTTTGAGAAGTAGAGGGCTGATTTTGCTGTGGAATAGCTGGAGTACTAAGGTGTGAATCTGAGGTAACCGTTTTTGCAGTAGTGCGAGGAGAGGTATCAAAGTGAAGCAGTGTGATGTTGTCTGTGACAAACCCTGCAGCAAGAAGTGGAAGAGCACTGTCTGCTTACATGTGTGGCAACGAGACAATTAAAACACCAATTGCGCTGCTTCACTATTTCAAATCTATCTTTGGGAGACAAAGTGTTAAACGTAGAACATTTATAAATTTTATGTTCCTCGTTACAATAACTACATTTTTGTACAATACGAGAATCGGTATAGAGTTCTGCGTTACTGATTAATGCAGTTTTAGAGAACCGTTTGATAGGTTTTACTTGTGAGTGCTTCAGAAGAGGTTTAAAACCTCTTTGCAACATAGCCACCCAATTGTTAGCTTTACAATTTTTCCGGAGAAACTCATAGAGAGCTTGATACGTAAGTAATACTGATGACTCTATAGTGAGTTCAAAACTTGTAAGTAAACTATGAGAAATCTTTTTACTTAACATATTGAAAAGAACAAATCAACGGGAAAGTTTAGATTCTTTAATACAATGAGATTGTCCTCAAAGGTGAATGAATGAATGAATGAATATCTTTTATTTAGCATTTTTGCTAACAATATAATACATTCCTTTCTTATCAATGTTTTTTTAAATCGTAATTTAATCACAATTTCTTACTAAATATCTACAAAACATGAACTACATCAGATACACATAATTCATACATAGATTATGTTATTTATCACAATTTCTTATTAAATATCTACAAACATTTTTATTAAAATTTTGTGCATTATTAGAGTTTTTAAGTTCTTCTGGCAGAGCATTAAAAAGACATACCATTAATTAAAAGAGATCCCCTTAGAAATGTTTTATCCGTGAACTTTATATTAAAATTTTCGTTTGATCTTAATGTTCGTGCATGTAGTTCATGTCTTTTAACTAATAAGCTACTGACTAACAAAATCTTCAAATCATTATCTGAGTTAGCATTATGCGCATCAACAATAGTTTCCCAATGAAGTGTAGCTAAAATTCGTTTATTCTGATATTTTGTCACTAATTTGTCATATGCCGCTTTGTAATTAGCAGGAGAAATTTCAAAATGCTTAATTTCCATTAAAGCTGAATCTGAAATTAACGAGAGTAGATATTAAAACTTATCCACCGGTGATAAGTCATCATTTGAGTGAATGAGCGAATTATACAAACTAATAAATCGTGACCAATCTTTTATATCTCCTGTAAACAAAGGAATATTTAACTTCGGAAGCTTCACCTTAGAAGTTTTAGTTTCTTGTAGAGAACGAGTCGTCACTTCCGCCTTAAATAACTCCTCGTAAGTGTTTCTAATTGAGTAATATTTCTGATCGATATCTTTTCTAATATCTTTTTCTTCCGAAACGTCCAAATACATCAGTTTTAGCCTTTTCCGCTAAACAAAAGAGTTCCGAAATTCTTTCAACCGATAAATCCCAGAGTGCTTTGGCTTAATCAATTCTTTTTTGTGCAGCCGCCGTCATCTTATTTACTTAAATGAGAAATGAAAGCGATATTTTTTACACTGAGTGTTGTAAAAAAACGAAAACAATAACAAAAAACGAGAAGCAGAGAAATTGAGGAGTTAATTTTTCAAATTCGATACAGTTGGTTTTGAATACTTTATTTCCACCAAAGAGAGAGAGAGAGAGAGAGAGAGCAATAACCAGTGAGAGAATAAAATAAAATATTCTTCAACTGCAACAAATTTGACCTATATTTTTACCGAATGAGAGAGAGTTGAAAAATCCGATTATCCGAATACAAACTCTAGTTAAGTAATGAGCGAGAAACGATTAGCGAAATTAAAAATAAAATAATTTGTCTTGTAGCAATTTTAATGAAACGTAGTGTATCTTCACGATGTTTACACTTTATTTAGAGCGCAAAAAACAAGTAGAGTTTTAAAACGAGATTCTACGTTGATATTTTACTTAATTCAGGATTTTTACTGATCCCAAAAATGCGTACTATTATCTAATAAAAGCAGTGCAAATCCGAGTTCGAAGTGGCCAATGAAATAGAATGGGGGTTTAACTTTGATCTGCTGGTAACATTAGAAAAGAACGATCATGCCAGAGTACTTACGTTTTTGCCTTTGGACTGTATCTTGAGAAGCTCACCCACACTGCCCTTTAGTGAATTTTACTGTGTCTATTTCACGACCGGTCGGATTTCAATAAAAACTACAACAATGAACAACTGGAGAGTACTAGTGCTTTTACGAGCGAGAATGTCTATACTGTCCCAGACGGTGGTTTAACAGACTCTGGCAATGAGTGTGCGCGTAAAAATCACCAACAAAAACAAAAAATATACAATACAAAAAAAAAAGATTCGAATTTACACTGCTAATCCAAAACTCTGGTCCCAAAATAAATACACTAATTGTCTTCTAAACGTTGTTTGTGGCATATTCTTGATTATTTTTATGTTTTTTTTGGGCAATAACACCACAATCGAAATAAAACGACGTATATTGATGGAAAACAAACGTTTTAAAGTTCGTTGTCAATGGCTGTATATTTATTGATTTAAATTGCAAAATGAAAATTTGATTTATGACATTTATTAGAAAATTTGTTGTTTTTAGATATACAGGTAGCACAAAAAATTCTAAAGATCATGTAATATAGTTAAACAGCTTTCAAATTTGAAGAATTTGAAAGAGTTGTCTTTGGAATTTATAAGTGGCGTTCCTAGGTACGACTTTGTTATAAGATAGCGCATTCGCCAAAAATGCGATCAAAGAATTCTATTGTTTCAGTGATCCCATTAACGTCATAAGGGAAAACCTAAGAAAAACCTTATGAACTATCCCGATATTGGGTTGTTCAAAAGGAGGTTACCATTAATAATTTCTTCCTTAATTGTCGGTAACCAGATACGATTAAATTCTACAGAAGTAGAAGCGATACAATCGTCTTCATTCAAAAGAATTAAGGCAGACTTTTATTTTTCGTTTCGTGTTATATTGTTCTTTGTGAAGTATAGTTGAATTGTCAAATTGTATTTTATGGCCAAGCATGTTCCCAAATTTTCGATTTTTCAAATTGTCGTTTCTTTATGTAATTATATAAAAATAATAAATACACTAATCTACTAATAAATGTTAATGAATCCTCAACACTGTTGGGTTAAATAAACAATAACGTATTGCAAAAGAACTTTGAAACTTCAATTTTGTATTGGTATAAAGATTGTTCATTTTGGATTTGTACTTAAATAATCATGTTTAAATGGGTTCATCATTTATAATAATCCGCTATAATGCATCAATGTGTTCGTCAAATGCCGAATATGTTTTTTTTATCAATCTGTAAAGAGACAGATTATGTATGGTATTGGTCGGAAGTATTCTCAGTTTTTTTTTTTCGGAAGGGTGACACTCAGATTCCTCAATATGTTAATGTATAGGCAGGAATATTAGGAAACTTTCAATATTTAGTGATGAAAATTTAACAGAACCTTTGTAACTAAGATGTTTCAAAATCATTGATGAAATGATAAATGCCAATTCGGACGAGTTTATATGCAAGTCGTAATTCAACAAAATGGAGCGCCGGTGCATCATTTTAGACCAGATTAAAGATTGGCTATACGAAACCTATTATAACCGGTCCTATACAATGGCCAGTTCGTTCCCCAGATTTGACGCCTCTCGATTTTTTAAGGGTAGATATTTGAAGTGGAAGGTGTGCGTTAAGGAAACGGAATTATTAACCAAACTAAAAATCAAAATAACAGACATTTGTGCAAATATCTCCCTAGACATCCGGAGCAATCAGAAAGTAAATGCTAGAAAAATGGATTACAAATTTCGAACATGAAATACAAGAGCAAGTCAAAGTAAAACCATGTAAATCAGCACTAACGCTAATGGGTTTGTATAATGTATATTAGTATAACATGTATAAACCTTAGAATTTAAAAATAACTATATACTAAAAGTCTGGCGCTGGAATTTTGGGAGGAACGTTATTTCGAGCGCCACCTCTGCCTCTCAGTAAGGGTTCCGTATCACTTCTTTCAGCATCTCGTGCCCTTTTTCGAAGAAATCTATTATTCTGTAAACCATCATAAGGAGGAACCCGTTTAACCTGATTCGAATTTGCATTACTTTTCCATAGACATATAATCAGTAACAACAAAACAAATCCGAAACCGACGCCGATATAAATTTTGAACAGCTTAGTGTCGGAATACAACATTCGAAGGCACATCACGTCATCAACTGGTGAAGAACAAACTTGACAATCTTTAGATCCAGGTGTAGGCTGATACTGACCGAGTGGGCAAAATTTACAAAAAGCTTCGTCATCTCCGCTCGAGGTATGTTGTGGACACAGAGAAACCTATTATAACCGGTCCTATACAATGGCCAGCTCGTTCACCAGATTTGACGCCTCTCGATTTTTTAAGGGTAGATATTTGAAGTGGAAGGTGTGCGTTAAGGAAACGGAATTATTAAACAAACTAAAAATCAAAATAACAGACATTTGTGCAAATATCTCCCTAGACATTCGGAGCAATCAGAAAGTTAATGCTAAAAAAATGGATTACAAATTTCGAACATGAAATACAAGAGCAAGTCAAAGTAATACCATGTAAATCAGCACTAACGCTAATGAGTTTGTATAATGTATATTAGTATAACATGTGTAAACCTTACAATATAAAAATAACTATATGCTAAAAGTCTGGCGCTGGAATTTTGGGAGGAACGTTATTTCGAGCGCCACCTCTGCCTCTCAGTAAGGGTTCCGTATCACTTCTTTCAGCATCTCGTGCCCTTTTTCGAACAAATCTATTATTCTGTAAACCATCATAAGGAGGAACCCGTTTAACCTGATTCGAATTTGCATTACTTTTCCATAGACATATAATCAGTAGCAACAACAAAACAAATCCGAAACCGACGCCGATATAAATTTTGAACAGCTTAGTGTCGGAATACAACATTCGAAGGCACATCACGTCATCAACTGGTGAAGAACAAACTTGACAATCTTTAGATCCAGGTGTAGGCTGATACTGACCGGGTGGGCAAAATTTACAAAAAGCTTCGTCATCTCCGCTCGAGGTATGTTGTGGACACAGAACGCATACTCTTTGAGTGCTTTTTTCAACGCCAAATCCACCTTTACAAGTTATGATGAGAGCTGGAGGTGGAGGTGCCCTATTTTTGTTGGTTATGTTGCTCAGAAAACGTATTTCTTGGCCCAATTTTGAAACAACTGGCACTTTTTGAATTATCTCAGCGTTTTTGTATGTCAGGCTTACCAAATTCGCGTAAGCCCTCATTTCACAGGTTATATCACATTCGGTTACGTCTGCATTTACTATTTCCGTTATGGGATTCATTGTCGTGCTTATTGTCACATTTATAAAATTACGTTCCTGTTCGTAAACACAAACAGGGCGATCAACATTAACAATACAAATTCTGGTTGTTTGTCCACACAATAAAACATCAAAGATTTTTGGCAAATATGAATGTAATATGTCACAATCACTTAAAGAACAACCATTCTCAATTGAATAATATATGTCCATTTTTATTTTATAAATAGGAAATGTGATAATTTCCAATTCGTGAACATATTTCTCTGGCTCGCCATTCTCCCTTGATTTAGTGCAAGTGTAATTTCCTGCATCTTTAATATCCAGTTTGTAAACTGGAAACACGTGATTTCCTCCAGGTAGCGATTCTTCAGTCTCCGTAGCATACTGCCTAAACTCCCAGGAGTATGTCACACCCTTATTCTCAAGGAGAGTATCAGCACTGTTATGACACGGAATTTTTACTGATGTACCTGGCAATGCCAAAATTTCAAGCTCGTTCGAAACAAGTTCGTAATCTTCCCCAAAAATATTTTCTATATTTGTTTCAATAAAATTTACGCTAGGATTGCTATTGCTGAGATATAGAAGACTGCGTTTTCTTCTCTTAAGAGGTTCACTTTTATTATTTATAACGATTCCTTCGTGAACATTGACAAGTTTCTTGCATTCAAACTTATTTATGTCAACTTTCCCAAGTTTATTTTTAAAAAACTGTAAATAGCTGTCAACATCGCAAATACATTGTTTGCTGGATTCAAAATCGTTTTTAGAGCAGCTTTTCTGTCCAGGTATTATCATCAAATACTTGCTGATGTCAGTTGTTTTAGAATTTGAAGATTCTGTTGAACACTCTTCCTCATCTGGTTGTTCCTGTTCTATTTTCTCTTCTTCGGAGATTTTATGGAGGTCTATATACTCCAAGTTTACTTCTGCTACAGTTTTACCAAGGGTTTTTTTAAGTATTTTTTCCAAAAATGTCTCATTAACTTTCGCCAACTTTTTACCTGTGTTATTTAAAATAAACACCACTGGTTTTGGGACATCAACTCCTTCAGATTTGGTGTTATAAATCTGACTGGGAATTGTTGTCGTTTCTTGAGACTTGTTTGGGCTAATTTCTTCTGTAACTGTTTGCAATAAAAAGGCTTCATCTGATTGTCCCATTTCTGTCAAAATACTTTTTAGTTCTTCCGCTGCTGAAGTATCCGATGCTGGAGCTCCTGGTGAGGTTTGACTAACTTCCGTAAGTGTTTCCAACAAAAATTCGGTAATTCTTTTTGTGATCCCTTTTCTTTTATGATGTTTTGTAGTATTATTGCGCGATTTGAGCTCGTCAGTTGTATGATGTAAATTAATGGTACCTGACGGTGTTGTTTGATCACGTTCTTCATATTCTGAATCATTCACATTTTCCTTATAAGTGTGGGCATTTGAAATATGTTGATTTTGACTCATGGCTTCATTCTCACATTCTTCGTTTATTTGGTCACCGGAGGTAGCTTCTTGGGTTTTCTCGTGAGGTTTCGCGCTAATTTCATACAATACCGTGGTTGGTTCAGTATCTTCATCTCTCAATATCCGAAAGTTCAAACGCATTTTTGACACTTGAAAGTTTATGTGACATAAGCGGGGACACTAACATGTGAAGGTTACCCAAAAATTTAATCAATATACAGTGTGGTTCATCGAAAACAGTCCAGCAAGGTACATGGCTTTGTATGCAAAAATTTAAGAAACCCTTACCTGTATTTGTTTTTAGGAGTTATTTGTCAGGGGCGGATCCAGACACGTGCTTGGGGGGAGGGGGGATTTCATGCTTCAGGGGGCATCTTGTACTAAATTTACCTAAATATAATTTTAAACTCAGATTTCTTGGTCTATTACATTAAAAATAGTCGTTCTGAGGTTTAAACCGATAGAAGTGACTTTCTTCTAGGCTGTTGGAGTTAAGATACCTGGTTTTAATAAAAAATTTACTAACTTTGCGACTCTCAAAGGGGTCGGTCGCCCCCATCGCCTCCCCCCTTGGATCCGCCCATGGTATTTATTCATTAATTTGATCATTGATGTTGGTGTTTAAGGTGTGTAACTATGTATCTGTGGCATCGTAGTTTCTAAACAAATGGACCGATTTTGGTAGTTTTTCATTTTTTAAAGGTGACGTGATCGAGATGGTTCTTTGCTATAATTTATGATAATTTACTCAGCCATTTGAAGATTTGAAGAGCTCATTTCCTACTTGAAACGGTCTTACTAGGAATTTTTTTTACTGTTCCTAAATGACTGGACCAATTTTAATGATTTTTTTGTGTGTATAAGTCCCTGGAAGGATCAGATTCACAATCCGACCAGGAAGGTGGCGCAGCAATCGGGTTCCAGGAAAAATAAATCATCTCCTAAATGACTGAAAGAATTTTAATGATTTTTTTTGTGTTTGAGTGGATCTGTAGATGGATTAGATTCACAATTGGATTCGGTAGATGGCGCTACAATCGGATTCTAGGAATACATATTTGTTGAACATCCAAACAGCTGGACCGATTTTAATGATTTTTGAGTTTGTATTTGAGTGAGGCTTTGGTAGAGATGGCACCTAAATACTGGACCTGCTTAAGTTGAGCAAGTACCCAAATATGAATAGTAGTCTCAGGTATGAAATCCCTAATGTAACAACTCTGGAATATGACTAATGTAACCTGGAATATGACTAATGTAACCTGGAATATGACTAATGTAACCTGGAATATGACTATTGTAACTTCTTATGTTTTTCTGTGTTGGGATCATTTAAATTTTATCTTTTTTTTTGTCAAATGGTTTGTTGTAATACATTAAATCCTCTTAAAATGGCATGTTTTTTATTAATTTTATAGATCTTGTGTTAAAAAATAGTAGTAGAGCAAATTAGAAGATATTTTTGAGCAAAAAAATTAAGCAGTAATTTGCTTATATTATAAGTCAGTAATAATGCACAGGAGCTAATTGACATAATTTTGACAGCAAATTCATCGACTTTAATTTTGTTAAACAATAAAAAACTGCAAATTATGAAAGGCTATAATGCCATCAATGTAAAAAATGTAGAGGACTATGAATTCTTCAAAATGAACTTTTACAACTTAAGATCGGAGCGTTTTTAACTGGAACAATAATATTCCTCAAAATGGTATGTTGTTACGTTTCATTTGGCCCATGATGGATACTCTCTGACAAGAAGTTTTTGAAGAACTAATTTAAATAATTTATAAAAATATTTAGTTAAATGCACTGTATTAAACAGGATTTATCCTGACAAAACAAGATTTTTTGAAGTTCTTGCAATGCCCTTCAAATCGTCTGTTGGATTTTCTTAACATAGTCATACAATTGTTTTAAATTGGTAGGGAATTTTACATTAAACTCGTGAATTTGCTAGTGATGGCCAATGGAGCAATAACAGCAGCTGTCAAACATCTTTTGGAATCCCTTAACTTATTAAGTATTTAATTTAGAAATAATGATGAAAAAAATCATGCTACAATACTATATCACAGAGTTTAAGGAAGTTTTTTTAATTTTTTTATAATATTAAGACACTTAATGTAACATATATTGGGCTCAATTAGTTTGCCAGCAACATACAAGCTTTAACAAAGTTATGTTGAATTGTGTACACCCTGTACAATAAAGATAAATACAATATTTTTATATAGCTTGAACATAAAACAAAAAAGGTACATTTTTTGACTTCAATAAAGTTTCAAGAATTTTTTTGTTTACATTATTTTTTTCATATAATTTGTTGTTAGTTTCATTTTGACAAGTAAGATTTTGTTATGTCAGTTAGCAATTAAATTTGTTTATCATTAAGTGCAGTATTGTTTTTTTTTCATATTTCCTGTTTGTTTGTTTTTTTGATAATGAATATGATGACATGAATTTAAGGCATTATTTTAAGTGTGTGTGGTACTTCTGGGCAAACTAATTAAGCCAAATATTTTAATGTATTGTTTTAAGGAGTCTTATTATCTAAATACTGTCAATCATATTGAAAAATTATTAAATTAAACTACACAGTTTAACTGTTATTAAAATCTATTTAGAAGCATACTTTGCTGGCCTGTATCTCCCTATGGAAAAAATATGTATTGGTATTTGACATTATTTATATTCTAACAGTAACTTGAAGCTTGTCTATGTATATATTCTTGAACACAAGCAGTTTTTATTTTTTATCTATACATAAATAAATATTGACAGATTAAAAAAATAACAAAATGCAAATAACGAATTTTAAGAGCTAATAATGTTAAAATATTAAAACAAATCTATTCATAATTTAAGTAGTTTCTGAAATCCATATTTCCTAGTAAATTTTGAAAAAAAATGCATATTAATTTTAATAATCTACTTGCTTATATTTGTTTAAACTAATAATACAACAAATTTAATATGAATGCAACATTATAGTATTTTTGTGTTCTAAAACAGTAATAATTAATGCTTGGTAATTTAAAAATAATTAATTATGGTTAAAAAAAAACAAAAAATATGCTTTAATAGCAAACTGAACTAAAAAGCAGGAACTAATTTTTGATTATGATTTATATTACAGCAGTGGAAAGTAAAAAGCATAGGGTGCTTGAAATCTAAAATTTTACAATTATTCTATTGGCAACTATTTATAAGATGAGAGTTATGCAAACATAGTGAAATGCACCCCACGTTTTTACTTTATACTGCTGTAATATAAACTGTTTATAATTAAAAATTATTTTCTGCTTTTTAGTTCAGTTTGCTATTAAAGCATATTTTTTAGTTTTTTTAAAATATAACAATTTTCTAAGTTTATAATCTCACATAACCTTTCCATTTCATTGCAGCAAGTTCTACTAAGTTGGCAGTAGTTAATAGACGAATTTGTATTTAATTAAGAACAGTGACAAAAAGACAACAAATGGGAACATTCAACTTAAAGAATTCTATTGTCATCGGTCCTTGACATGTGTGCCAATTTTCAACTTAATTGGACTTTAAGTTGGTGAAAATTATGTCGAAAGTTTCCATTACATAGATAGATACATATGTACAGATCGACCTAATAAACACATATTAATGACTTCATTTTATTTTTTTAGTTTCTTGATTACTTCTTTTAATTAATAACAACTCAAAACACTCCAATGTCAATAATCATATAAAGTACCTAGTATGAATATTTAATAATATGAAACAGGTTATTTCTTACCTTGTGGACCTCTATTCTTATAGAAACTTGTTCATTTAGATTTCAATAATACCACATATTTTTTAATTTTGAATATTTGAACATTTTCTTTTTGTCAACATTAAATAAAAATTCTTAATAAAGTTCCAGGAGTGGAACTTTTTTAATGAATAATCTTTTCCCTTTAATAATTTTGAATTTCTTAAATATTATTTTAATATCATATGAACTTGTGAATAAACTAATATGTATATTCTTTGGAAATGATGGTTTTAAATATATTGAGGTTGAATACTGGATGTACCACAGTTTAATAAAATTGAGAAGATATTTTTAAATATGGAAATTATATAAATAAAATTAACATTCCAATTTGTTCATCCAAAGAAATATCAATGTTTAGCATACACACCAAGCAAAATTATGATTTTTCTGAAATACAAAGTAGTAAAAACTAGATTATAAATATTTTCATAGTCATTAACAAGTTATTTGTAATTATTTTTTATATTATAGAATATTTTAATCAAAAAATTCAAATCCAATTAGAACTTACTCAGCAATAACAGTTTTCCCAGCAGATGTATGTGCTGAAACCAAAACTGACTGATTATTATCCACACAATTGATAGATTCTTTCTGGAAAGGATCCAAGGTGAAGGGGTATTTTTTGGCTGGTTCCCCTTTGTTCGGTGTTAGCGGTACATATTTCTGGCCAGGAGGACATGCAACCTCATGAGTGCAAGTCTCTATAGTTTCAATAGTGTGTACTACAATCCGATTTTTCAATTCTTCAAAGCTATAACTCTAAATGTTAAAATCATTATATTCCCTCTACAACTATACGTACTTAATGTCGTCAACATTAACTTCGTCGTCTTCGCATTTGGATTTTTTAATTGTTACATCGCAATTTTCTTCACTCTTTCTTTTATTAGCATTAGTATCAGAGACTCTGCACAAAGAGCTAATTAGCGTGTTTATAGGTTAGAAAAAGTTCTAACATACCTGTTGGCGACCCGCTTGTCATCTTTAGTTTCAATCGGTTTTTCTTCATTGTCTTCATCTCCTCCTTCCTCGAAGCAATCAAACAAATCATCAACTGAGTTTGCCATTAGTTTAAATAATAAATATAATGAAAATTTTATTCTTGCACGCGCCAACTACACCAACCTCAATTTGCGCAAACGAAAAAGAAAATGGAATTCGCGAATCATCGGAAACACGACCGAACGTTACTACCGGTGACTCCGAAGCGGGAGTTTCGAATTCAAATAGTAAATTAAATTAGGTTGAATTAAATGTATCTAATGTATAATGGCAGCTGCTTGATTACTTGATAAAAGATATTCTACATCTATATTATTTTTTAAACAACCATATTATCGAACTATATAAAAGGTTACCAAAGGTAAGTAGAAAGATTAGAACCGGAAATCTCTTGTGGACTGCCATATATCGGTAAAATATTATCTAATATGGGATGATTTCAAACTTCAAGATTACAGAGATTTTGTGGCATATCATAGGCCTGACAACTTTTTGTGTTTCCTCTTAAGCTTGCAATGAAAAAATCGTTACCTTTTTCTTTACACTGCTCCAGTGCAACTAAAACAGTGCACCACCTTCAATTAAATTTTTCCAACTGCTTCTCACGACCCACTTACCATAAAATATTTATTGATATTTTAAAATATTTAATAATTGATTTGAAATATTTCATGAAATATTTATGAAAAACAACCACAATTGATTTTTTTCATCAAATATTCTTGTAATATTCACAATATATTTCAATATATATATATATATATTTTTTTAATCTCGGGCATACGATATTTCAGATATATTTTATGAAATATTTCTACAATATTCTCATAAATTCCTGACGAAAAAATTATTAGTAATATTTTATAAAACATTTCATGATACATTTAAAATAGCGCTCAGGAATATTTCATTATGTTTCATTTTAATTGGTATTATTTAAATAATAAAAAATATATATTCATTCTGCTTAAAAACTTATTCTGTTTAATCAATTTTTGGCTAGTTGTATTCAATGCAAAATTGATTGTTTAAAAGGATTATTTCCTAATTTAAATAAAATAAATTTAATAGTATATCAGTTAATAACAAAATATTTGAAATAATACTAGTTTAGTTAAATTTATATATTAATTTCATAAATTGTAATACAAAAAATGACCAGTACATTTTTGTGAAAACTTATTTGTGTTATCACCTTTTAATACTGATAATAACAAACTGTTTTTGCCTACAATTACATGAGTTTTTTTCCTATATTTTCCTAAGCTATTTCGATGTTGTAATATTTTCTCCCTAATTTCACAATCATGTGATGGTATTTGAAACACACTTTCCAGATCAATTTTATTCTTTTTCACTAGGTTACAATCAACTCTTCTTCTTGTTTTGAGAAGTTGTGCCTTCATTGCTACAAATCCAATTTGAATTTCTGGTGCCCCTATAAGGTAATATAATTATATGATATAACATTGCTTGAATATTTGTACATATTTACCATTTGAAATACTGTATGTAATTGAATCCACATTCTCTGCTTTGCATAATAGTCCATAAATTGCCTAGAAATAGTATATATCTGAATAAGAATAATGTGTCTACTGTATAGTGTATGTTGTTTGAGTTATAAAAATATGTGACAAATTAACTGTTCACAGTAACAGATATTTCAAACATAATTGTTATTTTTGGGGAATATTTATTGTTTTTAATTTACGACAGTTGTATGAGAAGTACCTGGTTTAAATTACCAAAAAATATGTGTAAAACTTTGTGGCAGCTTAAACATAACAACTTTCTGGTGACGAATTTAGAGACACATCTTTCTACCCAAATTTAAGAATACGATTTCAATCTCGAACGAATTCAACCGTTAATTTAATTAATGTGGCAGAACTTGGATTATTACAATGTACCGGAACATTCAAGCAACTGAAAGATAATCTGACTAGTCTTATAATAATGCTCAGAAAATTCCTCAAATAATAGGATAATAATTTATATTTAAAAAAGAACCGAATTCAACGGGCTCAAAATAAAAACTATTTCGAAACCGTGAGCAATCAATAACTATTTTCTGACATATATTATTTTTTAAATCTGATTTAAGGTACAATTCTGTTGATTATTTTAGCGTATTTTTATCTCCCCCTCTCTCTAATTTGATTTTTTTTTATATTACCCACATATTTTCTAACTTTTTTATTTGTTTTATTACTTGGACCACTGTCTATAAGTGTAACTCTAATTTACCCTATATTGCAACCAGCCTGTATATGTTTCTATGTATTGGTCACCCATCATAAATTATTTGTCTAGCATTTTCTGAATCACCCTGTACAACTATAATTCAACTCTACACGATGTTGTAACCACCCTATATAATTATTAATCGTCTCCACAATATTGACGATTTCTATTTTTCCATTGTTTAAATCACTCTGTATAACTTTAGTTTTACTTCGTCCCATATGTCAAATATAAGCAACTACTTATGTTCCATACGATATAACATTTTTTTAACAACCCTATATAACTATAATTCCACTTCACCTTATATTTCAATCATCCTGTATATGCAACTGCTTCTAACATTTTCTGAATATTCCGCCCTATAACTCGAATTTCCTTGCTGCATCTGCTTATTTAACCATTTGTAAGTTTTCTGATCCACTCTGTATAACTATAGTTTTACTTCACTCTTATTTCAACCACCTTATATGTGCGACTACTTATGTGCCACCTAATACAATATTCTTTGAACCACCCTGTATAACTTTAATTCTATTCCACCTTATATTTAAACCATGATATATACGGAACTGCTTATATATCGCCCAATATCACATTTATTTGTAAGATGTTTTGAACCCAAAACTGTATTTTTATTTCGCCATATATTTCAACTACGCACATTGCTTGCTGCTTGAATTTCGATACACGCACACACATACCAAACAGAAAAGATCGCTCACCTGACAATTTTTCCTTTCGATACACTAATGGAATATTTTGTGCCATTTCACTCGATTGCAAGCCTTATAAAATGATTACTGGGCATACATAAAAAAACGTGCCGTCCTTTTTGGAATTCGGTGAATAAAAAACTTTCTAGATGTGATTGGAGATGTATGGTTGCATTTTGTTAATACTTCCCTCGGATATGCCGAATTTCCAGAGTTGTTAAAAATCAATAGAGTAACACCAATGCCAAAAGTTCCAAATACACATAAGGGTTTTGAATTTTGACCAATAAATACATTGGAAAATGCAAGAAATTATTAGAATTAGTTGTTTCTGAGCAACTTTACAGATATTGTAATGATGATAATTCATTTTTTACACATCAATTAGGTATCAAATCAAAACATAGTTGTGAGGCAGCAATGCAGTTTATTATTTATGGTTGCAGGGTTTCTGGACTTAAGATGGGCTGTTTACACAATAGATCGATCAATATTACTCAAGAAGCTTCATTGGTATGGTGTGGTAGGTGATGTATTAGAATGATTTCATAGTTATTTAACTAATAGGAAACAGCTAACTAGAATTGTAGACATTATCAATGCAAAAAGAAGTTGAATGAGAAGTTCCCCAGGGTATTATATTAGGTCCCCTGCGCTTTTAATATATAATAATGATATTAGTGATTATCAGAGTTGTGATCCATGGCATCTTATTTGCTGATGATACTTAGAGGTCTGTTAGTGATATTGATAGAGTCATAAGTAAGATAAATAATGACTTAAGAAATATTTCATGATATTTCAATGTAAATAAACTTAAATATAGACAAAATAAAAACCATGATAATTTCAACTCCTCACAAATATAAAAATGTTGATATTAGCTTAATGGATTTCAAGGTTGATGGCCAAAGTATTGATATAGTAACCTATAAAATGTATTTGAATATAAAATATTTGGGTTTTATTAGACAAATGTTTGCTTTTCAATGCTTTCAAGAATTATATTAAGTACCATCTTGACATTCATGATTATAATATCCTACTTAATGAAAATCTATGTGCAAAGAGATGTAAAGCAAACAGAAATGTCCAGATATTACTTATTTTGCCTGTTCATTGGGGTTTTATTTCCTCAATTTTTTTTCCTGCAACAGATAAATTTTTAAAATCGTATTTGGGGAACAGAATGTAATCAGGCAATTTCGTAAAATTGCCCGTATTACTGGCTGTCCGCACAGAAATTCTTCCTCACAGTTATTGAGAGAAAAAGATGTTTTAAAATGATCTACCAGTATTCCTGTATATAAATACAACCAGTATTCCTGTATATAAATACAGGAATACTGGTTGATCATTCATAAGATATCTCTTTCTCTCAAATTAACTGTAACTGAAATTGCCTTACTACACTTTGTTCTCCAAATACAATTTTAAATAATTATCTGTTGCAGGAAAAAATTTTGAGAGAAAACCCCAATGAACAAGCAAAATAAATCAAGACCTCCTCAACTATCTTTTTGAAATTATTCAGATATTACTTGTTGTTATAACTTCTATTATTTGAAATAGAAAAGACATATTGGTAACTGAGTGATAAAAATCAGTAAAACATAAATGTAAAACACTGAATGCAAGTTTCTGAATGGACAGAATCTTGAATATTGAAATATCACCACCAACAGAAAATTTACACTTTACCAAACAACTTTGGTGCTGTACTTACCAGTAAGATATTTACAATTTCAGGGTTGTCCAGATCCCTTTTAAATGTGAAGTATTCAAGATTAGGTACAAAGATTGATTGTATAGCATCAAGACCAAGAAAATAAACTGCTGTTAATACAGGTAAAACAACACTATTGTCTATCAGTCCCAGCTTCTGATTTATTTTTGTGATGACCATTTGCTTCAAAGGCTCTCTTAAACAAAGAAGAGCCAAGGTTGAACACATGGGTTTCAGAATATCTTGTGATACAACAGCAATGAGTAACCTTTGCAGCAGTAATCTTACTAGTAATTTGAGTTGTCGGACTGAAACAGTTGTATTGCTAAGTGGACTGTTTTCAAGTGTTTCAATTAAGTTTAAAGCGAAAATTGTCAGACAATCATAAGTAACATCTTTCATTAATAAGAAATAACCAAAATGATAAAACCATTCTACTATTGGACCAATTTGTGGATTTTCACTAATATCTTTTAAAGCCATCCTTCGTACAGCATCATCATTACTAATAACAGCATGACACATAGTAATAAAATAATTTCTATAGGCAGGACTTTGTGCTGGGTCTTCCTGCAATATACACCATTTTTTCACCAGTGTAACACTTCCATGTTGTGCATAAGTAACTTCTTCTTCTGCTATGTCTATAAGATTTATCTTGGTATCCTAAAAAAAGATGATAAGTCTACTATTGATTTCATTAAGATAACATTTACATCTAAATATAGTAAATTTTGATCCCCAAATGGTACCCAATTTGGGTTTGATGATGCTCCATAAACTTTATCAATTGTAAGATTTTTGAAGGTTTCTTCAACATCCTTGGACTCTATGACATTTCTGCCAGAAACTCTTGCTTTCATCAAAGCATCCTAAAAAAACAAAGTTTATGTTCAATAATAGACCTATTTTAAATATTTGAAAATTAAAGGGAACCTACAGGATGGGCCACTTTAATCTATGCACCCAAATTGCTTTGTTCCTAAACTTGGTATAAAAAAAGTTTATACAAAACTTATTCAAGGCAAAGGGGACACCTTTCAGTGCAAACAGTTTTGACCTAGAGCATAATTTTGAAGGTCATTTGAAGGTCAGAGATTTTTTTTAAAATGGGATCACCTGTTTTTGACACCATATTCGAGAAGTACGGGAAATTTTATGTCTGAAGTGATATTAATACAATTTTTTGTTACCTTCAAAAGATTATTTCAAGGTCAAAGCTTAAAAACCTGAAATGACTCTTTTTCAAATTTTTTCAACTAAATAACAATGACACAGGCACTAGTGATAATTATCCCATCACAGAAGTAGAAAGAATATATTTTAAAATATTTTTTTTGTTTTCTGGATTAATCATTCAAGATGTTTTTACAATATGTA
The DNA here is from genome assembly GCA_034190945.1 of Octodonta nipae. Classification (NCBI taxonomy): domain Eukaryota; kingdom Metazoa; phylum Arthropoda; class Insecta; order Coleoptera; family Chrysomelidae; genus Octodonta; species Octodonta nipae. Next base: position 208,630,605 of record CM067216.1, read on the forward strand.
ATAATTACTGCTTATTTCATTTAATGCTTGCACTAATAAGGTATTTAAGATAAAGTAAAAGAAGAAAACAATCTCTGTACACTTCTACCAAAAATATTGGTAAAGTGTAAATATCTATATCATATTTTCTCAAAAAATTGTATCTATATCACCTCAGATTTAAAATTTTCCACTCTTCCTGAATTCAGTTACAAAAACATGGGTTTTCATTAAAAAAAATATTCTGACCTTCAAATGATCTTGAAAATGAAGTTCAAGGTCAAAATTAATTGCACCAAAATGTGTCCCCCTTCATCTTAAACAAGTTTTGTATGAACTCTTTTTTCATACCATGCTTAGGAACAAAAGGATTGGGGTGCATAGATTAAAATGGCCCACCCAGTATATATAAATGGGCAAACATTAAAAAGTTCAGTTAAATTTTCCTCTTTTTTAATATCTACCAAAGAACTTGTTTATTATCAGCAAAAAAATGGACACAGTTTTTCCCCACCTTCAACAAAGAGTCAAAAGTCTTTAATTAGAAGGTTGTATTCATTATATTGTTGTTATGTACACTGAAGAGCATAAGATTTGACATAACTAAAAGTTTATATAGAGAAGAAAGAAGAAATGCAGAAAGCAAGAGCCAGAAGAATAAACTATGATAAGAAATTATTGTTGCTGATTTTAACAACAGCGCAATCTTTTCAATAGTAGCTGAACTACCTTTGTTAACCTTTCGGTTGCTAGAAGAAATTATTCTTCCACATATTCTGACAAATAGAATCTCAATAATGCCCATACAATGAGTTATCAAACATGCCTGAGCTGCTGAAGATGTCTGTTGGAGTTGCTAATGAAAGATATGGAAGAAACTCCACTAGACCACAGCATAACAAAACAGAAAACTACAATGAATTCAATAATTATTGACAACTAGCCCCTATAAACAAATCTATTTGCAACATTTCAAGCAAAATATTCATTTTGACTATAGATTAAAATTATCCACAGAGAAAGTAGTTTTATCTAAGTTACTACCTGTATCACATATCTTAATCTGTAGTTGATATCTTCTTTTAAAACATTACAAACTTCTTTTGATATCAGCACACTGTTGTCACCATCGCATGTCATTTGTTCAATATACATATATATCGATTCAGAACTTATTCCAGCAAATTTTTTGCTATCCTACAACAGAACAAATAATACTGGAGTTTAATTTTACCTCTCATTACTTTAGTTGGTGGTCCCTTGTCATTCTCTTGTTGACTAGATGATGATGTTCTTTTTTCTCTGTCTTTTGAATTCTTTTTCGACTTCATGTTTATATTATTTGGTATTGATTTTCCGGACTGAATTGATTTCATGTTGTTAAATAAATTATCAGATTAATATGCACATAATATAAATTAAAACAATTATTTACAAAACAATACATTAACCTAAAATTTTTCGAGTTGTCAAAAGAATTGGACAAAAGAATAAGAAGAAGAAACTCGGCGAGAGTACTTATACACACCTTTAATCTACTTATACAAATGTAGTAGTCCTCAGTTTTGGTCGTCTGCCATTTTGTGTCTGCATCACTGGTTAATTCCATTAATGTAATTAACGAACATAAGTAAATATTAATAAAGTAACTTCGTCCTCCAGCACAATATATTGTGATTCCACAAATTTATAGAGGGTCTATAAATTACATTAACGTAGAAAATTCTAGATGAAAGAATTTAATATATTTGGTAATATATTTAAATAATCCGATTGTTTGATTATCGATGAAGCAAAGCTCGAACCTCGCTACGTGCAGTTTTGCGTGCTATAAAGTGCAATACTGTGCATAAATTGAACTCAACAAGCCACAAACCCAACTGGTCAACTCACATCTCAAAGATTGGAAAGTTCAAATGCATATTCGCAACCCGGCTGGATTGCAAACTAAATATGGGAATTAATTAAAGTGCAATTCTATAACCTAATGGACCGTCCTAACTGTTGATGACATAAATCAACTCTAGAATCATTAAATACCTCATAGATATATTGAGCAAAACTATGGCTGACTCGTTTAATCGTTGCATCTGATGTCTTTATACCAAACCAATTTGGTTGGATTTCGTACAAAAAGAGCACAACTTTGGCTAATAACCGACTGAGTGAGTTTGTGGCAAAGGGCTTTGAAAATAAGCATAACATATGCTACATGGAGTTGTATAAGTTCTGAAATTCCTTATAAAAACTGTCACTACAACTTTGACACGAGCAGTATTACTCAAATCAAACACATGCAATTGAGAATTTGGTTTTTATCCAACAGGCCTACACTCAACAATAGTGAGACCCAGAACATAAACATGCATCAGTGAAGTTCTTGGGGGTATACTTACATCGTGGATGACCTGGAAAGTCAATGCCAATTTTTCAACTTAGCTTCAATTATGTAAAATAACTTTCCTTATAATGGCACCTGTCAAAAAGTGTATCTATAGAAACACATTACTGACGGCGTATCATGGGTACTTTAGCTCTAATATGTCCTATGCAATTTTAAACTGAAGTCATTATCCGTACTCTCCACAATTTAGTTACAACGTCGCGGTGTTAGAATTACTGCAGGGATAAAAGACCGCGGATGTTGTACAGATGAATTTGTGGGTCTATAACTACTTACCATACCTTGCCCTTCTATCATTCAGTGTCTAGTCACTTCTATTCGACTAGGAAGAGAGGAGACTTAGTTCTTAGCTACCACAGATTATTGTAGCCAACAAGAATGGGTACTGACTATTATGGTATTTACATTTATTTTTCGGGGAGGAAATGATTTCCAATGTATAATACAATATACCGATAACCCCTATAATATCACTTTTATACTGGATTTACTGACTCTGTCACATCACAAAAGCAATACTTTGACTCCTAAACTACTGAACTGACGAACCGAACCGAAGGTTGAAATTTGGTATAAACTAACTATATAGTTTGGTGACTCGATCAGGAGTACATATCGCAAAAGAATTTTAGGGGTACTTATGGGGAGGGGGGAACTAAAAAAGCGACCGTTCACCGAAACTACTGAGCCTAAAATTTTGAAAAAAATAGGAAATACAGAAAGTTGTCCGAACTTTACAGGAAAAATAAGGAGAAACCATTAATATAAACTAATTTTTACTAAACGCATCATGTAAACATCAAACTGAAAGGTCTAAACATTCTGACGAACTAAACTAAACTATTTTTTTCATACTTAAAAAAACTAACTTTAAAAGATATTAACGAAAACTACTACCAAAATTATATAAACTAAACTAAATATCATATTTTTAAACTCATTTGTTTAAAAGACTATTAGCTAAACTAAACTTAATCATCGACTTAATTCTCATTTTAGAAACTACACTAAATTAAACTAAACTAAATTAAACTTTATTTGTATTTTAAACTAAACTAATTTGAACTAACAGATTTAATAATTTACTAAACTTTAAAATTTGACCTATTTTGCCCTTTACTAAACTTCCAATCTATAGGGCCTCAAAATTCAGAACTAAATTATAAAACTTCCCTGAAAGTTTATTAGTAAACTAAACTAAACTCTAATGTTAATTTTGGGGGCCATATTAAAAACTTAAATACATATGTACTTAAACTTAAATAAAAAATCAAGTTAATTTTGAAGGTGGTACGGAACTAAACCTAAACTAGTATGCGAGTCCAACTTGCGCTTGACCAAACTAAACTTTAATGAACTGTCAGCAGAATTAAAAATTTTAATCGTATATAATTTTAAAGCAACAGTGAAAAACTAAAAAACAGGCCTAAATTTATTTTTTTCGGGGAGTACTAAAGAAATAATTCAATGTATAATAAATATGATGTGTTATAATCTTACCATTTGAATAACAATTTATATATTCTTTATTGCATACATAATTAATACTTTTGTACTTTCGTACCTTATGAGTTGTAAAAACACACAAGAGTAATACTTTGACAAATAACTAAACTGCACTGAACTGAACTGAACTGAACTGAACTAAACTAAACTAAACTAAACTAAACTAAACTAAATTATTCAAAAATAAATAATGAACTAAACGTTAAAGAAATATAAGCACTCCTTCCTTCACACTTAGAATAGTTCTACTTAAGTTGTTCTTTAAAAAATATCGATGCCAACTTTGTAGAATCTAAAATAATAATTATTGGCCGAGTGTCATTTCCAGAAATAATTAATTTATAAAATAATGTGAATGCACTTTTTTAATAAACTCAAAGATACGGTTTATTCTCAGCAAAATGTATTAAAATTGTTATTTTTTAAGATAAATATACCTATCTTAATAAAATAACTGTTTGGATGTGTTCACCTTCATGCTTTAGGTACGATAAATTTCTGGAAGCAAATTAAAAATGTTCAAGAATAAATATAGAAATGCCAAGTCCACATATACTTTAAGTGAGATCTTAAAGACATTTCAAAGTGAGTGAGAGAAATTTCATGGCATAGCCGAGCTATTAAAAGAAAGATTAATGGCATAAAAAGTGTTTTTCCTAAATGTCTACAAATTGTCGTAGCGGTAAATGAGTATCATTTATCATGAAGCTAATACACGCATCCGTGGTAATTTCGTGTAAGTACCGGTATAAATCCATATTGCCGACGGTTATATTTGTTTGGAATATTTGGGGTATGAATTTGCGGAGCGAACATTTACAAATGATGAAAACAACTCGTTCATTAAATTTCTCAATAATTCATATCGATATAATAATTTTAACTGTAAACATAACATTTAATCCTCGCTATGTAGTTCTAGTAAAACGTATCTACGTGGTTTTGATGCCTCTTGAATTCAATCAGTAGCAATCCATTTTTCAAAATTATATCGAAATACTATTTTTGATGTAATTTTGATTTGGTCATGACCCCCATGTCCCCCTAGAACTCTCAATGACAGACATATATCTTCAAGCAGTTATTTGTTCATCCCAAATGATTAGAGCTAACAATTTTACTGTTTCTTCTTCTGGTTGATATGCTTTTTCAATTCGCAGACATCTTGATCTAGCCCGGAAGGAGAAAAATTCGTTCCTTCGCCCTTTGAGGCTGCTGAATCTCACAGTAATGCAGTTTTGCTTCTATAGTACCGCTGACATTTCGTAAAAACATTGAGTACAACTATACGGGTATATAGGCGGTTGACGAATTACCGGAGACAAGTTCAGTAGATATTCGTAGCGATCTTCTGTTCAGAGTTCGGTTTACTCCTTGAAGATGACAACTTAAAGTTGTTGAAATGGCGTTGAGTGTTTAAAATAAAGATTTCGTGTTAGGGTGCAAAACTGTGTTTTTACATTTCTTCAGATATGAGTCATTGGTGTTGATGCAAATTTTTAGATTTTATTAATGTCAATTTATTTATGGCAAGAATGGCGGTGGAAATGAAGCAGATTAGCTAGACAAATTTAATCAAGCAACTGATAAGCTGGACGAGAAACACATTTAGATCATGAAAAAAAGTGACAAAAAGTAGTTGCAAATTCGAGAAATGAAACAAAGGAAAATGTAATCCTTTGATGAGAAACGTAAATTTGAATTAGAAAATCTTATAACCACCATGAATGATAAACAGCAGAATATTATCATTACAATGAAAAGTTAAAGTGTTTCGAAGAAAAATGGCAGACTGATAAATTAAAAAAGTAGGTTGATGATTAAAAAAAAGCAAGATTATTTAAAAAGGCAAAAGGTACTATTAGAATAACTAATGCCACCGGCGAGTCCATGTCAATATAGGGAGAGGCAGATGTAGTGCTATAGAAAGGGGTCAACAGAATCCGACATAGGAGCCTAGTAGCCGATATTGAAGATAATTCTATACTGGACCTAATTAACAAACAGGGGTTAATGTTAGACCCAAGATATGTTGTTCTTCGTTTCTTAAATGAGGAACCAATTATTCATGGGACAGCTAGAAAGAAATCCTGAGAGCTGTGTTCGAATGGTGGAGCCCGTACATTTAGCTCATGACTACTTGATTGGACGGGCTATAGTTAAAACGGGAGATATACCATTTAGAGTCCTGAATATGTCCAACATTGACATCCGAATTGCCAATGGTGAAAAAATAGCTTGTTTAGAACCAGCAGGCACCATCACTAGTATACCTTGACTACACCTTGGTCATGGATCACACATTCGCTGATCATCTGAAGAACCTCGGTGAAGAATTCTTCCGAATTAAGGATGTCAACCTGAAAAAAGCAATTCGGGATTCGCAGGTCTCGAGAGACAAACATGAGCAACGAATATTTTTGGGAGTCTATTCGTACTACAGGCGATTCGTTGAGGGATTTGCCACCATTGCCAGACCTCTACATAAGCAGACCACTGAAAAAGAAACCTTCCGTTGAAACAAGGATTGCCAATCATTACTCAAACGATTGAAAGCCACATTAGGTTCCAGTTCAATCCAAGCATTTCCCACATAGTGCGCTGAGTACCGCCAGACCCCCCACCCTGCTGAATACGGGCTTGACAATAAGGTAAAAGCAAGAAATAGTCTCCCGTTTGATTGGACACAGTGTGTATGGAACACTCAGCTGTCTAGGAAAATATTGGTTTGTGAGAGTGGCATAGCATGTTCTAAAGAATTAACAATTCAGTTATTCAGTATACGAATGTCTTCATCATGTGGGACTGAGTCGAAGCTCTTCTTGCAGTCACATGTAGAAATTTTGAAGCTCTTGGTTGCATATTACAGTCTTATTATTAGTATTATAGTTGTTTATGTTAATTTTCCTCGATTATAACGGTTATGAATAGACATCGGATATTATGCATTTGCATGTTTGCATATGCAAATGCATATAATTCTATTTTTATAGCGTTATTGCATATTTTGGTACTTATTAGTTGATAGTGCTTATTTCGATAGTACACGTATTTTGCATGTTGTGTCGATCGCACCAGAACCAATATTAACACGGTGGGGCACTTGGTTGAAAGCCGTATTGTTTTATGCTGAAAAGTTCGAAGCTATAAAAGAAGTAGTTGGAAAATTTGACAGAACAGACGCCATTCCAATCGATTCAAGCCAACTGGCATTTGAGGATCTTTCGATAAAAAAAATATTGTTTTTATTGCAACACATTTCAGCAATATACCCGATGCAAGTTGAGATATTAGAAACTAAAAACTTTCCTCTGTGCCAGTCCTTGGAAATAATAAACATAATTCGATACAAACTGACCCCATTCCAATCAGAAGGGGTATATTCCAGGGAGACTCTCTTAGCCCGCTGTGGTTCTGCCTTGCCATGAACCCTCTCTCAAACAAACTGAACTCGACTAATTTTGGGTTCACACAACAACGTATAAGCATTAAAGATAAGCCATTTGTTATACATGGACGACTTAAAGTTGATGGCAGCTACGAAACAACAGCTGCATAATATGCTTAAAATAGTAGAAGGGTTCTCTAGTGACATCCATATGAAATTTGGCCTAGACAAATGCCGAATTATTAATATAGTTAAAGGTAAAATACAGCAGGGGCACTTCGAAATGGGAGATGGCACCTCAATTGAATCTATGGGGGAAGGTCATACTTATAAATACCTTGGAATAAAGCAGGCTCAACGTATTGATCACTTGATTATGAAAAAGGACCTAACAGCAGAGTTTTATAGAAGGGAAGACGACTGTTGAAAACCAAACTAAACAGTAAAAATCTGTTTCAGGCTATTAACACCTATGCGTGTTCAGTGCTCAGTTACTCTTTCGGTATAGTTAATTGGTGCAAGACTGACATTGAACAATTACAACGAAAAGTTCGAGTTTTACCAACAAAAGCTCAAAATCACCATCCAGAGAGTTCTGTTGAACGTACAACTTTGCCACGGTATGAAGGAGGAAGGGGATTGACAGATCTAAGCAAACTATTAGATCAACAAATTTCTATTTTGCGTAGTCATTTCCAGAAACTCGCAGAATTTTCTGATCTACACAGAGTCATGTACTAGATTGATGACTCAACACCACTGCGGCTGACACAACAACATGTCCAATTACACCACCAGACCACAGATCAGAAACTGCTGAAATGGAAACAGAAGCCCCTTCATGGAAGACATATAAATGACGTCAATCAGATTATGTAGACAGTGCGGCGTCAAACTACTGGTTGATCTCTGGTCATATGTTTCCTGAAACGGAAGGCTTTATATTAGCAATCCAAGATCAAGTAATTCCAACTAAGAACTACCTAAAGTACATCATTAAAGACCCTTCTATTGACAACGACAGATGCAGGTACGGTTGCCAAACATCTGAATCTATCCAGCATATCACAGGAGGTTGTCAAGCTTTCGCTGCAACAGAATACAAAGAACGACACGATGCTGTGGCAAAAATACTTAACCAGGAACAAGCACTGAAACTTGAATTATCACAGTTGGTAAGATTACCGTACTACAATTACAATCCAGAATCTGTTTTAGAAAATAACAACTACAAGCTGTACTGAGACCGCACGATACTGACTGATCGGACTGTTGCTCACAATAGGCCAGATATGGTTTTGGTAGATAAAGTAGCTCGGAAAACAACTTTAATTTACATAGCAATTCCTAACAATAATAATATAAATACTAAGCAAGCTGAGAAAATAACCAAATATAGAGATTTGGAATTTCAAATAAAGACTCAGTGGGACATGAACAATACACGAATGGTACCAATTCTTATGTCAACGACAGGACTAGTCTCAAAACATCTATTAAACAATTTAAAATACCTCGGTCTGGACGAACATCTTTACAAATAAATGCATAAAGCCGTTCTGTTAGGACAGCCCGGACGGTCAGGAAATTCATGGGAAACTGCTGCCACGACTCCAACCACGGGCCTGAAAACCTGGCAAGGGCTCCCACAGAGCTAAACCCTTTTGATATCTAAGACATCTGGGGTTTAGTGAATTTTCCCCTAAAGGCACTCATAGCGTGCCTTAGAGGGAGTGTGATGCCATACATTGTATGGTCAAGTCTATAAACGTAAATTCTAATTGTAAATGTTTTTTGATAGTGCATATTTTATGCATAGTTTACCCTTTTTAGTGCATATTTGCTTGCATATTTTGGCATTTTGATAGTGCTATAATCAGATGTCTAGTTATCAATATGAATTTTATTACTTAAAGTTGGGTAACCTAGTCAAACAAGATTAAGTCCAAAGAATAAATACTACATTAACGTTGATTGTATTTTCGTGTTATGTTATGTAAGCTATTTATATTCGAATTATCTTTGAACATCCCTTACACACAGCACCGTCTTTGTGAGAGTTGTTCAAAATTTTATGACAAATTCTTGAGTTATGAAGATGATAAATACATTTTTAATAGAGATACAAACCTCTATTAATTCCCGTCGACTTTCATTTCGGATGGGTGTTGAAAACCTGAAAGCGTTTCATTCTCTGAGATAAAAATAAAATGAAAATGAGAATTTATTCGAAACAACTGACTGTCTAGAGAAGTGAATTAAGTGGGTGGAGAGATCACGGTAAATATATTTATACACAAATTCAGGAGATGGGCATTAGCTCAGGTGAAATATTATTATTTTTATTTGCTAAAGCTGCATATCCCGTGTTTGTTGATAAAATAAAAAAGCGGTAATGTTTTATTGTGTTTGACAATATAGTTTTTATATTCAATTATTTATTCGTATTCGTGAATCTGAAACAACAATATTGTGTCATCGTTGGAAAAAATACAAGCTGTTTATTTTCGCTTGTAAAACATCTTTTTAAATGATTTATGAACGGTTGTTCTTTTTTCTATAAATATTATGATTTTTGTAATACGTTTGGTTTACGAGCTTACAGATATTTGATGCATTAAAACGATAAAACGACAATATTTTCAGATAACAATAGGGTTTTTTTAAAGGCTCCTTCTAATTTTGTCTAATTACCCTATCTTATCACAATTTGCAACAAATTCTAAAAGTTACTGCTCTAAAAATATTGCAACTAAGTCTTTATAATTCATTCCTTCCAACTTACGGCTCAGACCTAGGACCCCCTATATTTATTTTCATTTTCAAATGACTTAAGTGATATCACATCATCTAAACTATTTTATGCGTATGATCTGTGAATATTTTCATCCATTAATAGTTACAGTTACTTATATCACTTAAAAAATCCAACCGTTTCAAAATCTTACTTTGACTTCGTTGTCCATGGCATTAAAATATGAATCTGTACTAATACACAAAAATTTGTTTAGTTGTTGGGGGTAATCTCTAGAAATAAAGAACCGATTTTAAACATTATTTCACAAATAGATGGGCTATAATTTATTTTAATAAAATATTTTATTACGCGGTGGGGGGCAGTGGGGTGTCTATGGTTTTTTAAAATTTAATATATAGGTGCGAAAATTGGTGTATATACTCTTCTCACCAAATAAATACAAACAAGTGGGATAATTTTTCGGAAACTTAAGGTAATACAGCCGTGGCAATTAAGAGGTTAATTCCTGTGTTTAAATGATTCGTCTTTATACGAAAATTTAAATATTGAGTGGGAGAAATGGGGTTCACTATTGTTTTAGAGATAATCCGATATCTACGAAATAGAAAGTAATACTGGTGTAAATCTTGGCACATTTATACTTCTAAAATAAATAGAAGCGAGTTTTATCATTTTTCGAAACTTCATTTATACTCTAGGGGGTAAGTCGGGTATTTAAAAAAATCATTAATTCTAGGTAACCGTAAATAATACAGGTATAATAATTATGATATTCATTCTTCAATTTTAATAGAAATTTGACGTAATATATTGCGAAATTTCTATTATTGAATGGGGGATAGGTTTCAGTAATTTTTAGTGGAAAAAAAAAGATCCAGGCATGAAAGTTGGAATATATGTTCTTTTTCTGAAATGCCTGGAACTGAATTTAATCATGTACACGATAAATGATAAGAGGAATATTTATTGATTGTATGAAAATTGATAAATTAACTGTTTACTTAAAATCAATACAGATATTATTGGTAATTTTGCCAATATTGAATTTATGAAGGGCATGGAGACCTGAAAGTGATAATAGCAGGTGAAATCTCAAAAAATGAGAAAATGTGGTCAATATAAAAAATCTTAAGTGACTAAGATTTATAAACTGAAAAATTTCAAAAATTACAAAAACACCAAAAATGTCAAATATGTTATAAAAGAAAAAACTTTCAAAAAAGACAAATATCAAAAATGTCAACATAACTGTAAATATAGCAAAGTTAAAGAGTCTCAAAAACAAGAAAAAATGTCAAAAGGGTCAAAAATGTCAAAATGTCAAAAATGTCAATAAATGTCAAAATGTCAAAAATGTCAAAAATGTCAAAAAAGTCAAAAAAGTCAAAAAAGTCAAAAAAGTCAAAAATGTCAAAAATGCCAAATATGTCAATAACGTCAAAATTTTCAAAAATGTCAAAAATGTCAAAAATTTCAAAAATGTCAAAAATGTCAAAAATGTCAAAAATGCCAAAAATGTCAAAAATTTCAAAAATGTCAAAAAAGTCAAAAAAGTCAAAAAAGTCAAAAATGTCAAAAATGCCAAATATGTCAAAAACGTCAAAATTTTCAAAAATGTCGAAAATATCAAAAATGACAAAAATGTGAAAAATGTCATAAAAGTAAAACAATTTCAAAAACGACATAAATGTCAAAAACGACAATATGAAAAATGTCATAAATGTTTTAAATGTTAAATTTGGTCCCAAAACTATATTGGAACACCATTAAAATGACTAAGCTTTGAAGAATAAATAATCACCGACGCGAACACTAAATTTTCAATTGGTTAAGAAACTTTAATTGTGGAAGATATTAAATTGTCGGGTGTGGTTAAGAAAGCTTGAATCCACCTATGTACAATTACTTTTTTACAAATTTAGACAGGTCCATCATCGAGATATTAACAGAAAAAGATTTAACATTATCTTTTCACAATCAGAATAATAATCTTTTTACTATGTGTGTTTTTTCTTAATTATCATTCACATTGGTTAATAATATCGCCTAATATCTACACTATGTTTCTACCTATAATGGATGGAATGATTATTAAATTTTAGAATCGTTTTTCAAAATCAGTGGATGCAGATATATGATATAATTGGTGGATGCGCCAGAAACAAAACCGTCTATTTATAGTCTTAAGTAGCCTGGAGACCGACAATAATATTGTCATTGGTACTCACTGATGAATGGAATTGATCGGGTAGCAAGCGATTGAAGCTATTGTCAATCGATGGACGAAGATTGATAGGAAATTTGATGAAGTACATTGACGATGACCATTGACGCATCCCAATTGATCGTCTAATCGAGAAATTGACAATCGTATGGGCAGTTACTTTTCAAACGGTTACGATGGTGTATACGCTGCTGAGTTCCGTAGAACCCGAAAACATCGGAGAAAAACTTTGTGTTACTTGTAATTGCGCTGTATCGCAATCAACCCGAGTTGTGGAAAGTAAAATCTAAGGATTATTTGAACAAAAATAAACAATATATAGCTTTAAAAAATGCTTAGTGTTTTACAAAAGTATAAACCTAGTTATAAACAGGATAATTTAAAACAGAAAACTTAATATTCTACGAACAATTTTTAATAGAGTTCCAGAAGATAGACCAAAAAAGCGATTAGGTGCATCTAGTGATGACATTCTGGAGGCTACGTTATAGTACTATAACGATCTGCTCTTTATTGACGGGTTCACTGAAATGCCATCAATCGCAACTACAATTGAAATCGTCAATTTTATTGACAATATTATTGTCCGTCTCCGGGGCCCTTTAAATAAAAAACAAACAAATCAGTTCAGTAAATTTTATGTGATGTCGGACCAACAGAAAAAACAGACAGTCCGGGAATATTTGGGAAATCTCGTGCTTCAGATTGAATATGAAAAATATCTTATTTTCTACAGAAATCAATGTATTATTAAACTTTAAAATCTTGGGCTTTTACTAAAATACTCTTTAGGTAATGTTTACAATTTAATGCCTAAAGTTTGAACACCCTATATGATAAAGAATTTAAAAAAATAAATCCGGATGGCTTGAATCATAGACTATAATAGATACCCGTGTTTATTGTCATGTTATATTTTTAATTACAAGGATCAAGAATTCATTTTTTTCTCAACAACAAAGTGCGGTACGAAAGTCATTCATTTAAACAACAGGAGAGTTTATTTTTAAGTTTTTTAATCCGAAAAAAATATCCAAATTAAAAAACACAGTGCTATCACAGGGTACACATTAACGAAATTACTGAAAATGTTTATAACATGGACTTATGCGAATTACGAACTACTATATCTGTCGCATAAACCCAACTTTCCCGTGTCGACCAGAATATATTGCACCAAATTTTGAGTTGTCCACCCATGTAAAAATGCAGAGATCCGAAATTCGTCGAGGGCAAGAATTTCTCTACCTATCCAACGGGTTGGATAGACGTTTTCAGGTGATCCCGTACACCTGAAATGGGCTGGTGTCCCATTGTACAAAAAGTACAGAGAGTTTAAAATGGAAAGTGCTCTATTAAATCATGAAAAACGGTCTGAAAGAACTGTAAATAAGGTTGCCGATTCAATCATTTCAGCAATACGAATGGTTCAAAATGGCCAAGAATTCGTGCTCAATTATGAATCGGTTGGAACTGATGTTGATGAGTGTTATGTATTTGAATTATACTCAACCATTTTAAAATAAATGATAGCCAACTACTAATATACCGAAACGTTGAAACTGAGAATTTTATAATTTTTGTTGTTGACTGAAAACTAAGAAATACTATGGTAAATTGGTAAATAACTTACAGAACAGTCTTCTTCTTCTTCTGTGTTGCATGATCATCAAAGGATCAAAATTGTCTCTATCTACTGTTGTTATTGTCCTGGTACAAATTGTAAGTTCTTTATATAACTAAACAGGGTGAGTTTTTTTGATGATCAGTATGGGGATCTCGGAAACTAGCGGAGATAGAGCAATGGTTAAATTGGGAAAGATTTGCAGTTTTACTGGCCCAATTTAATGACACTTTCGGATTTTTGTAAAAAGTCATGGCTTACTAGATATTTTGAAAAAACGAAATTCTGTCCATTTGGTCAAATTCCTTTAGCTCCTTTGTTTTTGATTTTATAAAAAAGTGTAAATATCAAAATTGAAGGGAATTGTATCCCGAATATGATTGTCATGTTCTCGTTTGCGTGACAGCTCTCGTTTTCGAGATATGACACAAACTTATCTTTTTTAGAATGGAAACCATAGTTGGCTATGACCTCAAAACATCGGACGTTTTTAGAGCTTTTCAACGATATAAATTTGATGTAGTTATTCATAAAGATAACGGAGTTATGGATGCTTTTCTCTCTTATTTTCACTTTTAACGTAGTTAGCCATTGATTTATTAATAACTATTCCAAAAAGCATTGAACGATTTCTTTATTAGGTATATCAGAGATAACGAAAAAACTAAATAAGTAGGTACTTACTAAAAACTTAAGAAATTAAAGTACATAATAATGGTTACAATTTATGTGCGAAAAGTCCACCATTGTTATTTAGACAAAAATTGCATCTTTTTAAGATTGACATTACCGCTTTACTCACAGACCGCCTATCAATTTCTTCAATTGCTTGTAATACCGCCTACCTTAGGTCACCAATTGTCTCATACTTTCTTTTGTATACTTTGTTTTTTAGCTCACCCCATAAATAGAAGTCTATAACTGCCAAATCGGGAGACCGGGGTGGCCATTCGCGTGGGTTATTTCTTCCTATCCAAGAGTTTGGATAGATATTATCTAAGTGTTGTCTTACTAATAACGAGTTATGAGCAGGTTGCTCCATCATGTTGGAACCACTCAATTTCTAAACGAGTTATGAAATTCAAATTATGTAACATGTCTTGAAAAGTGTATTGCAAGAAATGCAAGTAGTGCTCCCCAGTAAGTGATTCGTCATAGATAAAAGGCCGCAGAATAGTAGATCCTATGATACCACACCAAAAATTAAAACCAAATTCTATCTGGGGACGTTTTTGTGCTACATGGAAAGGGTTTTCTTTAGCCCAGATATGCTCATTGTGTCTATTGAACATACGCAGTTAGTAAATCTAGTTTCATCTGACCATAACACCTTTAATGGAAACTGTGGATTGTCAAGTCACATGTCTCTAAACCATGTACAAAACAAAATACGTCGATGTTCGTCACCAGCATGCAAAGTTTGAGAAACTGAAAGTTTGTACGGGTGGAACTTGTGCGCTTTCAATAACTTAACTACAGTTCGTTGAGATGTGCCAGCTTCTGCCGCAATCTCACGAGTTGATGTAGATGGATTTTGATTTACTATTGCCAAAACATTTATTTGTGCTGCTTCGTTAATTTGATTACGTTCCCTTGGTGGTTTAGTAAAAGATCTGCGTAAACTATCGTAAAACCTCTTAAATATACATAGAGCAGGTTGACGACGATTAAAATATCTATGAAAGTCTTCCTCAGCTGCACGAACTGAATTTTTATGGCATATGATATAACATTCCTCCATATTCAGTTTTTCTTCGTTAGAATATTCAATTTTATCAAGAAAACTTGTCAATATCCACTACTAATGGAATTACTCTCAAATGAGGAAACGTCATGGTGAAAACAATCTTTTTTATGGCTACCTACTGTAAAAGTGAAAATAAGAGAGAAAAGCATCCATAACTCCCTTATTTTTATGAATAACTATATCGAGTATTATATCGTTGAAAACCTCTAAAAATGTCCGATTTTTTGAGGTCATAGCCAACTATGGTTTCTATGCAAAAAAAGATACCGTTGTGTCATATCTCGAAAACGAGAGCTGTCACGCACACGAGGACATGACAGTCATATTCGAGATACAATTCCCTTCAATTTTGATATTTACACTCTTTTATAAAATCAAAAACAAAGGAGCTAGAGGAATTTGACTAAATCGACAGAATTTCGTTTTTTCAAAATATCTAGTAAGCCATGACTTTTTACAAAAATCCGAAAGTGTCATTAAATTCGGCCAGTAAAAATGCAAATCTTTCCCAATTTAACCATTGCTCTATCTCCGCTAGTTTCCGAGATCCTCATACTGTCCATCAAAAAAAACTTACCCTGTATATATCAACGGCACAGCCTAGATGGAGGGGACTTCCAGCAGAAACTAACTCTATTTGTTTTAAAAAACTAATAACTTCTAGAGCGTCTTTATACATAATTAATCATTCCAAAAGCTTTTTAAATGTATATGATTCAGTCTATTCTATGTAATGATTGAAAGTAAATTAATTACCTGAATTTTCTTAAGAGTATCCACAAACTCAACTATAGGTATTTTAAAAAAATATATTACTTTCATCTATATAAACCGGCCGCCATTTTAACCCGAAGTCTCATAAAAGTCAGGAATTCTATTAGTTTTGTAGAAAATATATGAAAAGGTAATAAAAATAAGTCCAAGTGCAAATTTTTCTATTTCTATATAAATCTCTGTATGAATTATCGGCATATTAAATAAGACAGGAAAATACAAATCGGCCTTCCCGTTAAATACCAGTCACCAAGTTGAAGGTATTTAAAAAATATTTGTTAGACATTTTGTTTGAAAAATATAAACCCACCCATTATGATTAATAAAATGTGTACCTATTTCCTTTCAGTCTTTCATAACAAACACCTGATGTTCCGCTTCAACTGAAAACACTAGTAAAGTGATGAGTTTAAATAATATTCATTATAAATGATATGTTTTTAATACTGAATTGATTGTTTGTTGAATGTGTTCATACACGTTTACTAAACATAAAGATTTTAAATGACATGTTTCAAAATATCCACTAAAACATTAAAGCGTGTTTGTTTTAACATCCAAAAGGTTTAGTTCTCAACATATTTAACGTTGTAAATCTATTATGTGGTGTTTTGTTTGATTTTTACTTGTCCACGCTATTTTAGTTTTACACGGGATTTAATCATAAAAAGAAATATATTTCGGCCTAACTTGATATTAACTTTAGAGAAAGTAAAACATAGATTAACTGATTAGTGAACATATTGCCTAGCAAATTAATATATTTTAGGTATAATGTCAAATTTGCATAAAAAAATGCTAATAATAATGTAAAGTGAGTTTTAAGATTAGATATTTGATTAATCTGAATAAAAGTGTAATTTTAACAATTTTGTTGCTTACTAAAACCAAATTATTTGTTTATTATTATATTTTTATTTTATACAGAGTAATTCAAATTCGACCCTCACCTTTGGAATCTCAGAAACTATTGTGTAATTTAGTATTTCAAGAAATGCCGTTTTTTTTTATTTAAATTGTGCGAATACAAAAAATATTGATAATTAGTATTTCATTTTTATTTTTTGTAGCCTTATTTGCAAAACCAAAAACACATTCTTATCGCCACTTTTTTTTCAGCTAAACGATGACCTTTTCACCTTTGCCATCCGACGTTTCGTTTTTGCTGCTACCATCACCAACTTTTTCTTCTTATAATTCCACACTAACATTTTTTTACGGAAAAATAATGCATTTCATTCTGATTTCAATGATACACAACTTACTATAATTTGCTATCTTAAAAGCACAAATATTTAAATAAAAAAAGAATAGCACCTTAGTTGACCCTGACTTCACCTAAAAAACCCAAAATACCAATTCTGGCGTAAATCGATTGACTTTACAAATTTTCATCTTCGATCTTGGATTTGCCATTTTTAATTTTGCCAATCTGATCTCGGATTCGTGATCAGAGACAATAAAAACTACCCTAAACCAATTTTGGTATAATCGGAATTATTTTTGAGAAAATTGGTTAAAGTTATTAAAAAAATTATGAATTGCTCAATCATCTTTTTACTGAAGAATTGCATTTTATGCGACTTTAAACAGTTTTTTGAGGTCAGAATGTGTTTTTACAAAAAACACCAAACGGCTTTGTAAACTAGACTTTCTGACAAATTTGTTGGTGTGCTCAAAAAAATTGTACCCCAAAATTGTAATGTACTGTGGGAGTGCTGGTTTGAAAACGAATTCCCCAAATATTTTCTTGCCACGGGTTTTAGATAAATCTGAATAGCGTCTGGGTTTAAAGAAAGTAGTTCAAAATGTTACATAATACACATTTCCCAAAAACTATATTTAGGTGATTCGAATAGAAGAATGGAGTTTTGCAATTGGCTCTCAAATAGGGATAATAATTGAGATATTTTGGAAACATTATTTGAATCGAGGAAAGAACCTACCTACTTTGTCAAACTCTATCTATCAAATTTGTAATAAACTCATAAGATTACTTTTATGTTTTTTTTGGGCAATAACACCACAATAGAAATAAAACGACGTATATTGCAGGAATACCAAACGTTTCAAAGTCTATTCTGACTTTGAAACGTTTGGTATTCCTGCAATATACGTCGTTTTATTTCTATTGTGGTGTTATTGCCCAAAAAAACATAAAAGTAATCAAGAATATGCCACAAACAACGTTTAGAAGACAAAACTCATAAGATATTTCGTTTTTCTTAATTTGTGAAACTAACTGCATTTGAAACTATATAAAGGGTGTTCCAATTTGAGGTTAAATTTTAAATTTTTAATAAAATACACAAATTATTTGAGAATGATTGAATCTTTTATTTCAAATGATAGTAGTAATGGAAACAATATCTTATAAGTGACCACCTGCTGCTGTACGACAAGCTTCAAATCTTTTACCAAAATTTTCGATAACTTTCTGGCATAACTGCGGTTCAATTACTTGAAAATACTCAATAATGTTTTCCTTTAGGTCATAAGTTGTTTGTGGATCGTTGGCATAGACCTTTTCTTTTAAATAGCTCCTTAGGAAAAAATCTAGAGGTGTTGGATCGCAAGATCTAGGGGGTCAATTAATGTTTCCTCTTCGAACAATTATTCGATTACCAAATTTCTGTTTAAAAACTTTGATTGTTTCTACTGCTAAATGACATGTTGCACCGTCTTTTTAGAACCACATATTCTGCACATATGCTCCAATTCATTCCACAAAAAGTTATTAGTAATCATCGTTCGATATCGACCACCATTCCAGTAACATCTTCATTGTCATCTTCAAAAAAGTATGGACCAATCACTCCAACAGCCCAAAAACAACCTCAAACAGTTACTTTTTGTCGATACATCGATTTTTCCATTATATCTCGTCGATTTGCTTCACCCCAGATTCGACAATTTTGCTAGTTAACAAATCCAGCCAATTCAAAAAGTAATCATCGCTGAAGATTATTTTTTTGAAAAAAATTACATTTTCAAGTTTCTGTTGTATGGCCCAATTAACGAATTGACGACGTAAACCAAAGTCTGTTGGCTTTATTTCTTGCGTTATCTGAATCTTGTAAGCCTTTAAATGCAGATATTTCTGCAAAATTCGGAATAAAGTGGTTTTTGGAATGTTCAGTTGCTGTGCACGAAGACGAATTGATGTTTTTGGTTGTTCAACAACACTAGGCCGTAACAGCTGCAATATTTTCTTCTGAATGTCCACTACGAAGATATGTTTTGCTTTTTTCTTCTGAACGTCAAATTTTTGAACACTACGAATTTGCTCTTTCATATTCTGTACAAAATTTTCTTCCAACTTTGCACAACTTTCACCAATTTTAAAATAACACATGATATTCTTCAAAAAATATAAATCTTTTACTAAAATTGAACTTTATATTCAGTTGGTTTCAAGTACACATGTTTATAAAAGAAAATTCTTTGGTGGAATCAACGTACAACTAAGATCAACGGAAAATTTAAATGAAAAAAACGGCATTTTCAAGTACTAAATTGCTTAAATATTCCCCTATTTAAACTTCTTCGTATGAAATGAAATTGAATTGAAGTATCTTGTATACTTATGTTACTTCATTACTTAACAATTGATATAATTAAATTTTAAAATTTTATCATTTTATTGTCGGACAAGTTAAGAGTACCAAAAACGAATAGGTTTCTTGTACATGTACCATTTTTGAAAAAGCTGTGGAACCTATGGTGTGTCACAATTATACAAAGGGTTTTGAATCCTTCGATTTGTTTTAATCCATGAATACAGTTCAGCTTAAACTTAAAAACAAAATAAAGTTTTGGTGTTAGGGTAGGTACAAAACATTGTGGGTTTAAATATGTACCATTTTTGTCCGACAACTATTTGGCGTTAATTCGACAATGTTGGAGCATTCAGCAGCTAATACTCCTAATAAATTTTGATTTCTTTATATTTTCCTATCAAATTATCTCCACTTGAGCTTTCCACTGTCGAAGTTTCAGCATCGAGAAATTTTTGGGGACTCTTCATACATAAGCTGTACACCAAGTTTCTAATGGTTATTTTTGCAATGTCGGCAAGCATATCTGGATACCATTTCCTTTGATAACAGCTCTTATTGATAACACTTTGGTCATCATATTGGTATCTCACAGTACGCCGTGATTTTCATATCAGAACTCATTACTTTGTAGGTGTCCTCCACATTCTAAATACAGTGTTGGGCAAAGGTGTCTGAACACCTAAATTTTGGTTATAGTACAAGTTTTATTAAAAAATGACTGTTTGTATTATAGTTCCTAGTTAGTCCTGAGTATTGGCTAGTGTGAGGACTGATTAAGAGAAGAAAAACGTTACAAAACTACAATACTACAGTACGAGAATAAGGGTATCAACAAAGGCGGGAAAAGTTTTGCAAAGGAAACTAGGGTAGAGTTATGATAGAGGATCTGCAAAATGCAACAGGAAACAATGTTCTGACAATAAATTCTTATAAAACTAGGATGGTGACTACTCTGATCCTTAGTCAATCCATAAACGGCGATAGCAAAGTTATTTAGACGATGACGAGTTATATACCTGGGACATGAAATAAAAATTGGTAGAGATAGTTTGGTAAACTGTGTTTAAGGGACACATGCCAGTCATTCTAAATAGAAAAGCCTTCAATCAGTGCTTCCTTACAGTTCTGACCTATGGAGCGGAGACCTTGGCACTATCTAAAAACCCAATAGTTAAATTGTAAGTAACATAATCCAAAATGAAAAGGTCTATGCTTCGCATCACTTTGACGACAGCATAAGAAATGAAGAAGTGCATGCAAAATGTGGAGTTAGGGATGTCGTAGAGGCTAAAATGGCGGTGTGCAGGACATGTTGCCTATGCAGGTAAACCGATGGACAAAAAGCATCCTGGAGTGGACACCGAGAAGAATACAGACAAATTAGGTACCAACTGCTCAAAACTGGATACAAGGTTGAGTGATGATGATGACAATGACCAGAGTTATCCGTATTTCCGGTTTACCGAATAGTCAGAACACGCTGTCTTTATGTTTATGTAAAAGAGACAGCCTTTATATATATATGTTTTAGGTGGTTTCCGGGAATTCATCCGCGTAGTTGATAACTGATCCCTGCCGGGATCGATGGTAAAATGACGACGTTTCGACAGAGTCACATCTGCCCTCTTCAGGTCGGTTCGCATAATTCTCGTAGCCTTCTGCTTTCGCTTCTAGTTACTCGAATACTAAGATTTTCTGAAGCGAGCGCGCTGTTATATAGTCGCGTATCGGCGCCTATCGGTTGACACCGTGAACGGCTGCGTGTGATTGGCCCATGGCGCTCAGTGGGCACGGCTCCATCCTGCTGATTTGTTATTTCCGGTTGAGTTGTTATTGGAAGGGTCCGGGCCGGTACGGTGTTTAATAGGATTTTCCAACAATTCGATAAGTTCTGAATTTCATTGCGTGCGTTTAGACTGTGAGGTCTTTTCGCTATTTCAATTGCCTCTCTTACGAGTCTTGATTTCGGGTGTTCTATATTTGCCAGTACTCTGATGTTCTCAAAGTCTATTCGGTGTGACATCGTGGTGGCGTGTTCCGCAATGGATGTTGTTTTTTCCTGCTTTCTTACAGCGTTCTGGTGTTCATCACGTCTAGCTTGAATTCTTCTATTAGTTTGCCCCACATAGTTTTTATGACAGTCTGCACATGGAATCTCGTACACTCCCTGTTGTTCTAAAGGGATCCTCGTCTTCGGAGTTCTCAACACCGTGCTTATTTTTCTGTCTGTATTGAAAATAGTATCGATATTGTGTCTCCGTAGAATTCTTGCAATACTGTCCGTGGTCCCCTTGACATACGGTAAATAAGCCTTGGTTATTGGTGTCTCATGCTCCTCGTCTGTTTGTCTCGGTTTTGACTTTAGGGCTCTTTGTATATTTCGGTCTGTAAATCCGTTTTGTCTCAGAGCTGTTTTTAAACTGTCCATTTCCTGTTTGATGTTATCCTGGTCAGCTCCTCATCAGATGTATCACTTGTAGGAATCCGAAATGCGCCCTCCCATTCAGATGTAACAAAAGGGTTCAGAAATGCACCATTACGTAAGAAAGTTGATATGGAAACAGAAAATAAACGACGAAAACGTCATCTGGAGCAGGAAACAGAGGAAACAAGTAAACTTACAGCTCCCGAGTTGCAACGCCTTGTACTATTAGAACAGTTAGTAGCATCGAGGTTGCAACAGAAATAAGATAATTATTTAACTATTAAATCAGCTATTAGTTCGAAATGAAAATGTTGAAGCGCCAATTCCCGAAGAGAACATTTTAACAGGGCTCGGGCATAACTACTGTTTGACAAATAATAATATTAATTTATTTTTATGTATTCAATTCTCAATAAACAAATAAAAGTTTCCATGTTAAAACTATATTTAGTTCAGAAAACAACATATGTACATATATTATAAATTTAAAACAGCAGTAATATCCTCGCGGTTTCGTTCTCCTATACGCCGCAAACGTCTCTCCCCGCATCATTTTCCTCGTCTTCATAGCTTAATTCGATCAAAAAATCATCTTTAAAGGCTACTTCTAGGTCAAAGTCTTCATTCAAGTATTTTGCAACATTATGCAGTATTGCGCAACACAATATTATTTTCGGTATCTTTTCAGTTGATACTCTGACTGTATTACTGACCATTCTGAGTTGTCTGAATAGCCTTTCTATTATGACCCTTTCCCGAGAATGTAAAATGTTAAACATTTCTTGTTGTCTATTTCTTATAGGTTTAAATGGATTTAAGAGCCATGGAGAGATTCCATATCTAGAATCATCAAGGAGACAAAATGATCCATTAAACTGTGATAATATTAGATTTACTGTACTTTGCCTCCAAATCCTACCGTCGTGTACACTTCCCGGCCACTGCGCATATATACTTGGAAATTTTTGACTGGTATCACAAGTAGGTTGTGCATTTATACATATATATCCTTTAAGAGTTACATACTCGTCTGCTAATCTTCCTGGTCTTTTTATTTTTACATGAGTGCAATCCAACGCACCGATCACCGTAGGAATTGTGAAACGTGATTGTCATTTTACTTTCGCATCATTTAGTTCAAAGACGGTTGTTGGAAATATGATCCAGCTGTCTGCCTTCTGGTATACGTTGTTAAGAACCCAATCTATTGTTTTTCAGGCTGTAGTTCGATGAATCCCAAAGTCTACTACTCTGCTACTTCTCTCCGAAAGCTGGATCTCTTACATAGCGAAGAAATATCTCCTTTTTTGTCTTGCAGATAGTGCTCCACCTCTGCGTTCATTATTTTCTTGCAAAAACTCGTTACATAATGTAATGTTTTTATTTTCACACTCACAATAACAAATCAATATTTTCAGATTCAAACCTTAACAAACAGTTGAAACAGTTCGAATGATTAGGACTAACTCCTTCTTTTTCGATAATTTTTCCTCGTACGTATATGCACGAAAGCTGCCATTTATCGAATGTTAAGTACACTGTTCACCTACCTTACAAATTATTGAGCGTTTACTAACAACAGAAAGGATTAACTTCACATTATTCACTCAATTTTAAGTGAATATTTGGAAAAACTGAGGTTTTACTACATATGCTGAGCAATTACTACAAGGAGAAGTGAATGCTTAATCTTAGGTATTTACTTCATATTTTATTCACTCAATCCTAAGTATTTACCTACAAATACCCTAGTACAAGCATTTATTACATTTTATTCACTTGGCTCATTATCTTTTCTAATCGACTGTTACATTTTATTACAAATTTAGCAGTTAATTTTTCCAAAATAATTAGTTTTAATTCTAATAAAACCAATCTTTAAAAAACACAGTAAGTATTTCAAACAGTCGCTAAATGACAGTGAAAAATGATAAAGCAATTTAATATACGTGTTTATGTATTTAAGGTTTGTGTTGGCTGTCACATTAGCAGAACAAGTAAACACAACACCCCGTACAATGCATATCGTGAAGACAAGATCAGTAACTGAATTATTCCTGTTTACTTCAACGATCCTAAATATTTTCAAAAATACCCGAGTATTTTTAAAACACACTACTTTAAAATAGACATATATATATTACAAGTAAATTTGGGGTCATTTTTTTTCCTCCTGCGGTGAGAGGAACGCGTTGACTTTCATCCGTTGCCACTTCAGAAATCGGTCACGACACACGGTCTTTAGGGATTAACGGGGAATATACGATATACGAGGTGAGCGGGACTTTTCTCTCGATCTTTTAAAATAGCGACTAATCGACAAGACATACTGCTAACAGCTGAGAACTGACAAAAATTTGCTGCTGACGGATGCTTGCCTAACCGGCAAATGGGTGTGAATGTATCGTTCCAAACTTTTAGGTAATTGAAGAGACACTCACGTGGACCCCGAATACTTAAGTTGTGCTTTTCGATTTTTTTCTTTTAGTTATCACCATTTTTGTACTTTTCTTTCTGCTCTCTATAAAAGAATTCAAAGTTGCAACCAGTTATTTGGTTTTCTATCAATTAATTAATAAATAAGTAAACGTTACTATCAAGACCGGATTTAAGTTGGTGGGGGCCCCTGGGTCCAAAACTGGTGGGGGCCTATTTAAGGGAATCAAAATTGGTAGTCAATGTGACATTTATTATTTTTAATACAAACATGTCATTTAAAGTAGTTTTAGATACTTGCATAATAAACGTCAAAATAATAGAGTTTCTCACTTATTAAAAAAATAATAATTTAATGTATTCAGGGTGAGTTTTTTTATGATCAGTATGGGGATCTCGGAAACTAACGGAGATAGAGCAATGGTTAAATTGGGAAGATTTGCAGTTTTACTGACCCAATTTAATGACACTTTCGGATTTTTGTAAAATGTCATGTCTTACTAGATATTTTGAAAAAACGAAATTCTGTTGATTTAGTCAAATCCCTTTAGCTCCTTTTTTTTATATAAAAAAAGTGTAAATATCAAAATTGAAGGGAATTGTATCCCGAATATGATTGTCACGTCCTCGTTTGCGTGACAGCTCTCGTTTTCGAGATATGACACAAACATTATCTTTTTTTGAATGGAAACCATAGTTGGCTATGACCTCAAAAAATCGGACATTTTTAGCGCTTTTCAAAGATATAATACTCGATATAGTTATTCATAAAAATAATGGAGATATGGATGATTTCTCTCTTATTTTCACTTTTAACGTAGTTAGCCATGAAATAGATTTATTTATTAATAACTATTCCAAAAAACATTTTATTAGGTATATCAAATATAACGAAAAAACTAAATAAGTAGGTACTTACTAAAAACTTAAGAAATTAAAGTACCTAATAATGGTTACAATTTATGTTCGAAAAGTCCACCATTGTTATTTAGACAAAATTCCATCTTTTTAAGATTGACATTACCGCTTGTTTGTAATTCCGCCTCCTTTAGGTCACCAACTGTCTCATACTTTCTTTTGTATAATATAAATATTTGTCAAATATTTAAATTTACATCTTGGAATTGTACCTTTTTAATCCGTAGTTTCTTAGCCATTGACAACGGGGTCTGATCTAGACTCCGAAACGTTTGGAATATACAGCAATTTCCTTTAAAGTGTGGTGTTATTTCCCAATAAACACTTAGACATTGAAAAATATGCCACAAGTATCCTTCAGAAAACAGTGGACCCTATGTTACCACACCAAACATTAAAACCAAATTTTATCTGGGGTCGTCTTTGTTCTACATGGAAATGGTTTTCTTTAGCCCAGATATGCTCATTGTGTCTATTGAACATACCGCAGTTAGTAAATCTAGTTTCATCTGACCATAACACCTTTAATGGAAACTGTGGATTGTCAAGGCACATGTCTCTAATCCATGTACAAAACAAAATACGTCGATGTTCGCCACCAGAATGAAAAGTTTGAGAAACTGAAAGTTTGTACGCGTGGAACTTGCGTGCTTTCAGTACATTAACTACAGTTTGTTGAGATGTGCCAGCTTCTGCCGCAATCTCACGAGTTGATGTAGATGGATTTTGATTTACCATTGCCAAAACATTTATTTGTGCTGCTTCGTTAATTTGATTACGTTCCTTTGGTGGTTTATTAAAAGATCCATATGTGCGTAAACTGTCGTAAAGCCTCTTAAATGTACATAGAGCAGGTTGACGACGATTAAAATATCTATGAAAGTATTCCTCAGCTGCATGAACTGAATTTTCATGGCATGATAACATTCCACCACATTCAGTTTTTCTTCGTTAGAATATTCCATTTTATGACGAAAACTTGTCAATATCGACTGTCAGTTCAGCACTACTAATGGAATTAGTCTCAAATGAGGAAACGACAAAGTGAAAACAATCTTTTTCATGGCTACGTCAAAAGTGAAAATAAGAGAGAAAAGCATCCATAACTCCGTTATTTTATGAATAACTATATCGAGTATTATATCGTTGAAAACCTCTAAAAATGTCCGATATTTTGAGATCATAGCCAACTATGGTTTCCATTCAAAATAAGATAAGTTTGTGTCATATCTAGAAAACGAGAGCTGTCACGCAAACGAGGACATGACAATCATGTTCGGGATATAATTCCCTTCAATTTTGATATTTACAATTTTTTATAAAATCAAAATCAAAAGAGCTAGAGGGATTTGACTAAATCGACAGAATTACGTTTTTTCAAAATATCTAGTAAGCCATGACTTTTTACAAAAATCCGAAGTGTCATTAAATTGGGTCAGTAAAACTGCAATGCTTTCCCAATTTAACCATTGCTCTATCTCCGCTAGTTTCCGAGATCTCCATACTGATCATCAAAAAAACTCACTCAAAATAACTATTTGTGGAAATATGATATAGAATAGATACAGTTGACAGTTACATTATCAAAAACTATCCAAAGACAGACAACATTACCCTGGATCGCAAGATCAGATGGGATCAGCAATTAGATCAAGAAATTAATTTGGGTATTAAGTTTCAGAAACTTACCGAATTATCTGACTTATCTGCTGAAACAAATGTTACGAGAATTCATCCGATAACTGGTGCAATCGGCCTTCATCCTATATTTCTTGGAACTCGAAATATTGGCCTATCCACCCGAGACCGGCAGCTGACTATAACGGACATTAATGGAACTTTCTCGAATTTCGAGAACACATTTCTCGACGACTCGTTGTCCTACTAGAGAATTCCGAAAGAAATATATAAATACGGGCCATAGGATTCAGTATTCGACTGCCGTATAGTTAAGTAGAGATAAATTGTAAATAGTTCTGTGAATATAAATTGTGTTAAAGTAGTGGAAATAAATTAGAGTGAGTTGGACTGTCCAAAAACTGAACAGAACCCGATTGTGAAAATAAAAACAGTACAACATTTGCAGTGCATTGCAATCAACTAAACATAGAAAGAGATTTTTTTTTAAATGATTTGTTAATATTGATATAACAATGAAATGTACGATTTCATTAAAAGATAATAATTTCGTTTAATGTAGCACTCGACAAAAATGTAACAGAGATAAAAAAGGCGTAGTTTTAAAAATAAAACTGTAATGCTGAACTCTAAAACGAAAACGATAAAATTTAATGGAGAAAATAAACTTGTCAAGAGGAAAGTATTAACGTCATCATTAATTAGCCGAAAGGATTTAGAGGTGTATCCTGGTCAAATGAATCAATAGCATCATTTCAACAATATGTGCTGTGCTTTTATTACGAACTGACTCCATAACTTTACTATTAAAATTTTTGTAATAGTTAAAGTTATACTATGAAATATGAAGGGTCGTTTTTATTTCCACACATTGCGTATTACAATGTAACGTCAGATATTAATGTATTTAGATAAATCAATGTCCTTGAACTTTCAAGAGTACCTCAGGGTTCTAATTTAGGACTGTACTTTCGGTTAATTTCTTAAATTCGCATTTGTTATGTAAATGCCCCCAAATACTTTTTGACAAATAAATAATGAAGAGGTTGTTGACAACTAGAAACAAAAGTAAATGATCTGCAAAGTTTATGTGTTGAACATAATAACATTATATTAAATGTTAGTAAACGCAAGAGGATTACAAAATATATACATAAAGGGTGATCCAATTTGAGGTTAATTTTTTAATTTTTAATAAAATACACAAATTATTTGAGAATGATCAAATCTTTTATTTCAAATGATAGTACAATTGTTTCGGTTTAGTAATGGAAAACAATATCTTGTAAGTGATCACCTGCTGCTGTACTACAAGCCTCTAATCTTCAATTACTTGAAAACAGTCAATAATGTTCTCCTTTAGATCATCAATTGTTTGTGGATCGTTGGCATAGACCTTTTCTTTCAAATAGCTCTATAGGAAAAAATCTAGAGGTGTTAGATTGCAAGATTTAGGGGGCCAATGCTTCCTCTTCGAGCAATTGATCGATTACCAAATTTCTGTTTCAAAAGATTCACTGTTTCTGCTGCTGAATGACATGTTGCACCTTCCTATTAGAACCAGATATTCTGCACATCAATATGCTCCAATTCATCCCATAAAAAGTTTGTAATCATCGTTCGATATCGATCACCATTCACAGTAACAGCATTTCCATTGTCATCTTCAAAAGTATGGGCCAATCACTCCATCAGCCCAAAAACCACACCAAACAGTTACTTTTTGTGGATGCATCGGTCTTTCCATTATTTCTCGTAGATTTGCTTCACCCTAGATTCGACAATTATGCTTGTTAAAAAATCCACCCAATTCAAAATGTGCTTCATCGCTGAAGAGGATTTTGTTGAATAAATTCAGATTTTCAAGTTTCTGTTGTATGGCCCAATTAATGAATTGAGGACTTAAACCAAACTCTGTTGGCTTTATACCTTGCGTTATCTGAATCTTGTAAGCCTTTAAATGAAGATCTTTGTGCAAAATTCTGAATAAAGTGGTTTTTGGAATGTTCAATTGCTGTGCAGGATGACGAATTGATGTTTTTGGTTGTTCAACAACATTAACAGTAACAGCTGCAATATTTTCTTCTGAACGTCCACTAATTTATGATATCTCTTTCTTTTTTAGGGTTCCGTATATACAGTATACGGATACCCTTATAATATCACTCAGGAATTCTGCCTCTGTCACATCACAGCAATTTTCTCCTAAACTACTGGACGGAAGAGGTTGAAATTTCGTATGAAGGTATAGTTTGGTGACGTGATCAGGAGCACATATCGCAAAAGAAGAAATTTTGATTTAAGGGGTACTTCTGGGGGAAAAACTAAAAAAATCGACCGTTCCCCCCCCTGATCTCCGAAACTACTGAACCTAAAATTTTGAAAAAAATTGAAAATATAGAACGTTGCCCGAACTTTACAGAAAAAATAAGGAGAAACCATTAATATTAATTTTGGGGGGCAAATTATAGAATTAAATAAAAATTTAAAAATAAAAAAAAATTCAAACTCATCATGTAATATATCAAATGAAAGGTCTCGTTCTGAGGAACACAAATATATTTTTTTCATATTTTAAAAAAAATTAATTAAAAAGATATTAAAGAAAATATACCAAAATTTACCCATTCCCCCCCCTTATCTCCGAAACTATAAAACGTAAAGTTTTGAAAAAAAATACTTTCATAGATTCTGACCTGAAGTTTACTGGAAAAATAAGGAGAAACATCTAGTTTTCATTTTGGGGGGCAAATTACAGAATTAAATGGAAAATATAAAATTAAAATTGTTTCTAACCCATCATGTTATATATCAGATGAAAGGGCTCATTACGACGAAAATAAATATATTTTTTTCATATTTTTAAAATAAATAAATTAAAAGATATTAACAAAAATATAAAAAAATTTACCCATTTCCCCCCCTTATCTCCGAAACCATAAGCTGGAAAATTTTGAAAAAAAATTGAGTTATAGCCCCTCACCTGAACTTTACTGGAAAATTAAGGAGAAACCCCTAATTCTTATTTTGGGGGGCAAATTATAGAATTAAATGGAAAATATAAAATTAAAATTATTTCTAACCCATCATGTTATATATCAAATAAAAGGGCTCATTATGACGAAAACAAATATATTTTTTTCATATTTTTAAAATAAATTAATTAAAAGTTATTAACAAAAATAAAAAAAAAATACCCATTCCCCCCCTTATCTCCGAAACCATAAGCTGTAAAATTTTGAAAAAAAAATAGGTATAGCGCCTCACCTTATCTTTACTGGAAAAATAAGGAGAAACCCCTAATATTCATTTTGGGGGGCAAATTATAGAATTAAATGGAAAATAAAAAATTAAACTTGTTTCTAACGTATCATGTAATATATCAAATCACAGGGCTCATTATGATTAATACAAATATATTTTTTTTTATTTTTTTTTTAATAAATATTTTAAAATATATTAAAAAAAAATATTAAAAAAATACCCATTCCCCCCTTTATTCCCCAAACTATAAGACCTAATTTTTTTTATTTACAGGAAAAATACGAGGAAATCTTTAATATTAATAATGGGGGGCAATTTATAGAAATAAACGAAAAATAAAAAATATTTTTTTAACGTGTCATGCAATATATCAAATGAAGGGGCTCGTTATGAGAAATACAAATATATATTTTTAAAATTAATTGTTTACAAGATATTAACATAAAGATATAAAAAATTCTCATTTCTCGCTTTATTTCCGAAACCATACTACCTAAAATTTTGAAAATAATTAGGGGTACTGGGGCTCACTTGAAATTTATAAGAAAAATTATTAGAAAACCTCCGTGGTAATTTTAGGGACAAATTATACAATTAAATGGAAAATAAAAATTCAATTTTCAAACGAATCATGTAATATATCAAATAAAAGACTCATTATGTGAATTACAAATATATCATATTTTTAAATCATTTGTTTAAAAGATATTAGCAAAGATATTAAACATCGACTTAATTACCATTTTAGAAACTATACTATTTAAATTTTGAAAAATATATTTTATTTGTATTTTTAAATAATTTGAATAACAGATTTAATAATTTATAATTTAAAACTTGACCTATTGTGCCCTTTATCTTCCAATCTATAGAGCCTCAAAATTCAGACAATAGATTATAAAAGGCTTCCCTGGAAGTTTATTAGTAAAACAAAACTCTAATGTTAATTTTTGGGGGCCAGATTAGAAAACTAAATACAGCGAATCATGAAGGTGGTACGGAACCCTTACAATGCGAGTCCAACTCACACTTGACCAAATTATTTATCTTTTACTAAACCAGTTTTCACAAATTTTTGAACAATTTTTCCAATGGTAACATTTGACGGACAATTTTCTCTTCCATATTCTGTACGAAATTGTCTTCCAAATTTTCCACAACTTTCACCAAATTTAAAATAATTTTTAATAACCGGAATATTCCTACTTGTCTTCTGTCAAATAACATATGATATTCTAGTACAAAAAATATAAATGGCGGTAAATTTAAAAATGAACCTCAATTGGTTTAGTTTAGTTTAGTTTATTTATTGGTAAAGTATTACAACTGTGTGTTTTTACAAGTCAAAGGTACACAAGTATGAAATGTATTAAATATGTATACAAAAGAATACATAAAATGTTATTAAAATGGAAAGAAAATAAAATGTCCTATTCACTAATACTTGCTGTCGCCCAGTGGTCGAAATTCGACCAATTGTGTCAATATATCTGGCAGGTTAAGTAACATGAAAATTTTTATCGTGACATTCTATCCTAGGACTTTAGGGAGAACAGCAATTACACGGAACGGATCCAGATTCGGAACCTCTGTGTGATAGTTTCCTCGAAAATCCTAGATGTCGGTCTTACATCTCGCTTCTACAAATAAGTAACGAAATTCAAGTTTTTTTCAGATATAATTCATAGAACTTTATTTGTGTTCAAATTCGTAATTCTTAATTTAATATGACAACAATTCAACCGCTAATGGGCTACCCTACATACTTATTTTTTCTAACCCCCCTGTATAGCTATAATTGCACTCAATTCTCTAACATTTATTAAAATCATCATTATAATAATTCCATCTCATTATATATTTCCACGACCCTGTATATGCAACTGCTCATGGACCACGCATAATATTTTTTAACATTTTTGAACCACCGGATAAACCATTCTGAATATGCCACCGCCTATGACCCTCCATATTTACTCTTTTTGTTTATGAAATTTTTAATTATCTTCTGTAACTATAATTCTACTCTGACCTATATTTCAATCATTATATATATGAAACTCTTCGTGGTCTACTCTATAAATCATTTCCTTTTCTAACATTTTTTATCACCATCCTGTATATCTATAATGCCTCTCACCCTATATTTCATCTTAACTATATATACAACTGCTTATGGGTTACATTTCCATTTCCGCCACCCTGTATATGCATCTATGTATAACATTTTTTGCACCACCCTGTATAATTGTAATTCTACTGCACCTTCTATTCCAAGAACCCTGTAAATTCAACCGCTAATGGGCTTCCCTATATAATTATTTTATTAGTTATAATTGCACTCTTCTCTATATTTTAAACACTCTATATATGCAACTGCTTATGTGCCACCCACGAAAAAAATGATTTCTAACATATCTGGAATCGCCCTGTATAATTATAATATACAACGATTACTTTACCCACTAAACAATAACAACACTTGCATGCCACTTCCAGAAGTACATGCTCTAAGTATATAACAGCATTGGTCTATATATAATTACTCAATGTTTTGAGTCTGGCGGCGGCGGCACATTCAGTTGTTTGGCATTGACATTACTGACGTAAATAATGAATTTTTATTATATTTTATTTAATGAATGAACCAATATTATAAATTAAGATTAGCATTCTGCACTGAAGGTCGTCAGTAGCTACTAAACAAAACAAAAATGGACAAAATCGGTTGAGAAACAGAGGAGAAAATGGTACCTAATCGTTTTGTCTTTGCCTATTTATATATAGATATAGACAACAATGTACATTATAGAGGCAAACACATTAAAAATGTATTCATTGAAATCACTTCCTAAGTACTCATCAAAAGAATAAAAGGCGTGTTTTAAAAGATAAATTCTTACTCTTGTTTTAAAATGATCTACGTTTAAATTTTTTATTTCTGCTGGCAGTGCATTGAAAAATTTAAAGCATTAATAGTCAGTACCCATTCTCGTTCGTTGCAATCTGTGGTAGCTGAGAACGAATTCTCCTCCTTTCCTGGTTGAATGGGAGTGAATATCGTTGTGTGTTCTGTAGCTGTTTTGGTTCTGTTTCATATAGATAAGACACTGAAGGATAAAAGTGCAAGGTAGGGTAAGTAGTTTTAGCCCCACAAAGCTATCTCTACAACACTCGTGGTATTTTAAGCCTGCAATAATTCTAACACAACGGCGTTGTAACTTAAAAATTTGAGCAGAGCACGGAGAATGCCCACAATTTAAAATCGTGTAGGACATATTGGAGCTAAAGGATCCATGATACGCTGTCAGTAATGTGCCCCTAGATACATTTTTTGACAGGCTCCTTATAAAGAAAGTTATTTTACATAATTTGGAGCTAAGGAAATTAAAATGGGCTTCCCAGGTCAACCCAGGATGAATGTAGACCCCTAAGAACTTCACTGGTCCATCACTCTCTAGAGTCGATGGTGAAGATTGTAATGTAAAATTAATGTTCTGGGTCTTACTAATGTTGAAACTAACCCTATTGGCTAAAAACCAATTCTCTATTTCACGCTGTTTGATTTGAGTCCACTGCAGTATTGGGTCTGAAGGTTGGTAGCTAGCAATGTTGTGGTATCATCAGCAAACAGGATAATCAGTTGATTCAATAGATTTTAAAGTTTGGCAAGTCGTTTATGTATATGAGAAATAACGGAAGACCCAACACAGAGCCCTGAAGTACGCCATGCTAAATCCTGCGATTCGCGGAGTGCTGAGTCTCAAAAAGAACGTACTGTTCTCTTGCTTCTAAATAGGACTGTATAAGGGTAATACTGTTCGAATCAAAGTTGTAGTGTGATAGCTTTTTGTAAATGATTTCAAAACTTATACAATCGAATGCCTTCGTTAAGTCCAGGAATGTACCATATATATTATGCTTATTTTCAAAGCCCTCTGTCACAAACTCACTTAGTCGATTAATAGCCAGAGTTGTGCTCTTGTTGTTACGAAAACCAAATTGATTTGGTGTAAAGATATAATTTACTTCAAAGTAGTTAATCAATTGGTCTTTCAATAAAGATTCAAGAATTTTTGAGATTAGTGGCAATAGAGATATTATAGGCCTGTATAGTTACATCTTCAGGATCTCCTTTATTTTTAAAAACAGGTATAACTTTTGCCAATTTGGAACACCCTTTAAAAACATACTACAGATATATTGATATGCACTATTTATCATTTGTTTTTATTACTAGGTATTTAGGTACATAACAAGTAACTGTAGATAAATATACGGTTATTCAGTTGTAATGTGATTTAGTTCTTCTTCTGAACTCGGTTTATAACAAATATTTCCTATTTGTCTTCTAAATTTTGTTTGTGTCATATTCCTGATTTTTTTTGTTTTCTGGGAAATAACACCACAATCGAAATAACAAATTACTGAAAATATTGATAGAAAACTAAACGTTTCAAAGTCGATTCTGACTTCGTTGTCAATGACTTTAAAATATGTACTGAAAATGTAAATTGCAAATTGAAAGTTTGATTTATGACATTTAAGTTGACATAAGAAAAAAATGTTGTTTTTAGATATACAGGTAGCACAAAAAATTCTAACTATAATACATGATCTTTAGAATAGAGGAATACACATTAAGCAAAACATTGTCATTTGTTTACATCGTTGTGTTATCGTAATAAACAAAGTACTCAATAGAGGGGCTGGTATAATATATACATCTAGCGCTTTTACATTCATCAAAGACAAGTGGCTCACTGTCTAAGGCGCACGGCTGCGAATCTAAAGTTCTCGGGTTCCAACCCGAGGACAAATATACTTTTTATATTATGTCATTATTAATTAATTTTATGTACTATTTTCAATTGACATAAAATGGCTAAACATCATTTTAATATTACATAGAATGAGACCTTAAAATTTTTTCAATTGTTGCTACCGTTGAATATATAGGTATATAATTTATTTTTTTTATAAATCTTATTTGTTTGTAATGATTTTAGCTAAGAACAAAACGAACGTTTCTTTGACATCTTCTCTTCTAATACTTATTCGGATCAACAAAACTATTTACAAACACTATCTCAATATCTAAACTTATATTTATTTGCAGATATATTTACTTTAAGAATTATACTTGACTCGTAATAAAATAGTGACAATTACAAGGTAATTACTAAAAGTGCCACAAATAAAGAATAATTTAGTCAAGTGCGAGTTGGACTCCATACTTAGAGTTCCGTACCACCTTCAAGATTCGAATATTCCAGTTTCAGACAAGCAGGGAATGAGAGCATTTTCTTATACTTACCCTTATATCTTGTAAAGGAAGCATTTTAAATTTATAAAAAATATACACTTTGATTTTCCAAACAAAGACTTTTTATTTTATCTGCTTTAGGATTCGCTTGTTTTTTATCACAATACAAGTGTATTTAATTTTCTAATTTGGCCCCCAAAAAGTAACATTAGAGTTTTATTTTACTAATAAACTTTCGGAAATGCCTTTTATAATCTACTGTCTGAGTTTTGAGGCTCTGTAGATTGGAAGAAAACCGGCAAAATAGGTCAAGGTTTAAATTATAAATTATTAAATCTGTTATTCAAATTATTTAAAAATATAAATAAAACATATTTTTCAAATTTTAAATAGTGTAGTTTCTAAAGTGGGAATTAAGTCGATGTTTAATATTTTTAATATCTTTTATACAAATGATTTAAAAATATGTTATATTTGTAATTCACATAATGAGCCTTTTATCTGATATCTGATGCGTTTGAAAATTTAATGTTTATTTTCCATTTAATTGTATAATTTGTCCCTAAAATTACTATGGGGGTTTTCTAGTAATTTATTTTCCGTTTAATTCTATTATTTGGAGGCCAAATAATAGAATTAGGCATTTTTTTCATATTTTTCCTATAAACAAAAAAAATGAGGTCTTAGAGTTTGAGGAATAACGGGGAGAATGGGTAATTTTAAAAAAAAAAAAATTTTAATATATTTTAAAATATACATTTTTTTTATTTTCCATTTAATTCTATAATATGCCCCCCAAAATGAATATTAGGGGATTCTTCTTATTTTTTGAGTAAAGTTCAGGTGAGGGGCTATACTTCCGAAAATTTTTCAGCTTATGGTTTAGGAGATAAAGAGGGGAATGGGTAAAAATTTATATATTTTTGTTAATATCTTTTAATTAATTTATTTTATAAATATGGAAAAAATATTTGTTTTCTTCATCATGAGCCCTTTTATTTGATATATAACATGCTGGGTTAGAAACAATTTTAATTTTATATTTTCCATTTAATTCTATAATTTGCCCCCCAAAAAAAATATTTTGGGTTTTTCCTTATTTTTCCAGTAAAGTTCAGGTGAGGGGCTATACCTCCATTGTTTTTTCAAAATTTTGCAGCTTATGGTTTCGGAGATAGGGGGGGATGGGTAATTTTTTTTATATTTTTGTTAATATATTTTAATTAATTTATTTTTAAAATATGAAAAAAATATATTTGTTTTCGTCATAATGAGCCCTTTCATTTGATATATAACATATCAAACAATTTTAATTTTAATTTTCCATTTAATTCTATAATTTGCCCCCCAAAATAAGAATTAGGGGTTTCTCCTTAATTTTCCAGTAAAGTTCAGGTGAGGGGCTATAACTCAATTTTTTTCAAAATTTTCCAGCTTATGGTTTCGGAGATAAGGGGGGGGAATGGGTAAATTTTTTTATATTTTTGTTAATATCTTTTAATTAATTTATTTTAAAAATATGAAAAAAATATGTTTATTTTCGTCGTAATGAGCCCTTTCATCTGATATATAACATGATGGGTTAGAAACAATTTTAATTTTATATTTTCCATTTAATTCTGTAATTGGCCCCCAAAATGAAAACTAGATGTTTCTCCTTATTTTTACAGTAAACTTCAGGTCAGAATCTATAAATATATTTTTTTTCAAAACTTTACATTTTATAGTTTCGGAGATAAGGGGGGGGAATGGGTAAATTTTGGTATATTTTCTTTAATATCTTTTTAATTAATTTTTTTTAAAATATGAAAAAAATATATTTGTGTTCCTCAGAACGAGACCTTTCATTTGATATATTACATGATGCGTTAGAATTTTTTTTATTTTTAAATTTTTATTTAATTCTATAATTTGCTCCCCAAAATTAACATTAATGGTTTCTCCTTAATTTTCCTGTAAAGTTCGGACAACGCTCTATATTTCCTATTTTTTTCAAAATTTTAGGCTCAGTAGTTTCGGAGATCAGGGGGGGGAACGGTCGATTTTTTTAGATATGTACTCCTGATCGGGTCACCAAACTATACCTTCATACCAAATTTCAACCTCTTCCGTCAAGTAGTTTAGGAGAAAATGGCTGTGATGTAACAGAGGCAGAAATTCTGAGTGATATTATAAGGGTATCCGTATATTGTATATACGGAACCCTA
This sequence comes from Octodonta nipae, assembly GCA_034190945.1. Classification (NCBI taxonomy): domain Eukaryota; kingdom Metazoa; phylum Arthropoda; class Insecta; order Coleoptera; family Chrysomelidae; genus Octodonta; species Octodonta nipae. Next base: position 208,668,723 of record CM067216.1, read on the forward strand.
AAAATAGAGATAGTGAGATAACGAGAAACGGGAAGTATATTTCGTTCAGTCTCAAATGACTGCCGCTTTTTTATTTAATTTGTAGTTAGCTATTTTGACCTTGAGATTTTTAAGTTGGCAGTAATTTTAGTCATTTTTCGACGTATTTAATATTGGGACTTATATTTTTTAACATTTTGAGTTATTTGATATTTATACTATTTATCACACGTTATTTTACACAATTTAGGCATTTATAGCATTTTAGGTGTATAATCATTTTTGTATTTTTGATATCACATTTATTTGTACCATTTTTTGAACCCACCTGTCTAACTGTAATTTTACTTCGCCCAATATTTCAACTGGGTACATTGCTTGCTACTTGAATTTGGATGCACGCACACATCTACCACCGTATACCATATAGAAAACATGGGTCCCCTAAAAAATTTTCTTTTCGACACACGAATGAAATATTTGGTGCCATTTCATTTGACTGCAATGAGAACCGTTACAAACACCTTGTACGATATATGTACTTTCATGGCATATCTTGACATTGAAGCTAGAAATTTTTGATGAATATTGGACATTTATATTGTTTACCATGTTTTGCAAATATTTTTACGATTTTCCAAAAAACGTTATGTTTATGTTATAAATAACTATACGGAATCAAGCTGGTACATTTCTTTGTAGACTACAATTTAAAATATTCAAATTGGTTCAGCCGTGTTAGAGCAAACATTGTAGATTTATTGAAATTCACTAAAATGTAGTCTCGTAATTACTGTTTTTTTTTCTGATTTTCTGGAAAACCGTAAATCTCACGTTATAGAAAATTATATGGTACCTTTCTGTAATATTTCTTAATCCAATGCCGTTTAAATCATTAAATTTGCTGAAGCCGTTTTTGAATAATCACAGGGCATACATAAAAAAAACGTGACGACGAATTGATAACCTCCTCATTTTGGAAGTCTGTTAAAAATGGATTTAATTTCTCTATTAGCAATTTCTTTTCATAATTATATTACACAAAACTTGATGTTGTAAATTTACGGTTATGAGTTTAACTGCTTCGTCTATTTTCAAAATCTGCGTTAGGTTATGTAAATGTCCAGCTGGCTTAAACATGATTGAAATACGAGGAAGTTATGACAACAATTTTGTACATTTACATCTCAAAATAAGTCGTAAAGCATCTATGGAGGAACTTTTCGTGAATTCAAGCATATCTTTATTAAATCCTTGTTAAACGTTTAAAGCATTCCATTTATTTGTTGTGACGGTGGTCCCGGAGAATTTCGGATTTATTCCCATCATTAGCACCCCAACATTGATTTATGTTTGACACCTTTATTTGTCGGCGAATGCCTTACTAAGCAATCTATTTAGTAAATATCTTCTCCAGTACCTCGCGAGAGGGTGAATTTTGAACAGCAGCAGCAAATGCTCCACCGATATGGAAGTCGTACATTTCGTTGTATCCGGCACGGCGAAGAAGAGTCATACAGCTGTTGCGTTCGTGTCAGTGCTTCCTGCGGCACTTTCGTTTGAAATTCCTTCTAATTTTTTCCCTCGACTTCGAGGTGTTTTATCTGGGAACAACTTGATAATTGACTTTCCTTGTTTTCGTGAATTTAACACGTTTGTGAATCAGAGACGACTAGAACTTGGTCTGAATATTTCAATGCTGATTATATAATTTCGGACAAATGAAAAGTTACGCCCAAAAATGTTAAGCTCAGACTTAAATAATAGGTATCTAATTTGTAATGTTAACAGTAATTACACAGTGTGGAACAGTCAAATGGAAAAAATTCGATAACGAATAAAGGAGGGCGTGTTGGGAAAAATGCTTGCACACGTCGATTTGTATTTTTAAATGCGCATTTTTCCAACAAAAAAATATATAGAGTTTGTCATGTAACAGTGGCCAATACCACCTTTATTATTTTAAATGCAAGCCCCTGTATATTATTTTTAGGATTCTCCAGAAAATTCTAGGCGTAATTCATGTACAATGTCCTACAACTACCTTCAATTGTTTCGGAAATATTAAGTGTTTTCAGATTGATTACAAAAATTAACATTAAAAAAAGAAAATTATTTTATGTCACAACTTCGCTTACACTAAAAATCTAATAAGTAATACCGATTATTTGTTAATAATAAAAAAAACAAATAATATACAGGGGCTTTTATTTACAATAAGTAAGTTAGTATTGGCCACTGACACCTGATACACCCTATATATTTTTTCTGTTGAAAAAATGCCCATTTAAAAATACAAATCTACGTGTCCAAGCATTTTTCCCAAGACGCCCTCCTTTATTCGTTATCGAATTTTTTCCATTTGGCTGTTCCACACTGTATAAATTGCTCGTAACAAAAATTTGATTTTAACTCTTTTGCCCAGTTCGTGTATGTGTAAAATGTTTTTAACAACCAAAATATAATTGGTTTATTTATTTCCTGGGTTATTCTATATTATACAAATCATTGGGTCAAATAACTTTCAACAAAAAATTTGAATAGGTTTTAGGATTGGCCATTTCATATTTGTCAAATTTGTTGATACTAACCTTCGTCTGTTTGACATTTTTTTTGTCTTTTAAAAATAGTAAACATGTCAAATATGTTGCAATTGACAACACTGTAAAATGACAAAGATGTGACACACGTCAAGAATGTCAAGGGCTTAAAAGAGGTAGAATATAGGTACTTAAACTCTCAAATATCAGAAACGGTGAATCTAGTCAAATTTTTAAATTGTCAAAAACACTAAATACATATTTTGTATGACGATCCTCCTTTATGCATTACGAATGCGCCTTAAAAAATGAATGTGTTATTTCCCATTTAATTTTACAATTTTCAGTTACCTTTCCACTAAACTTTGACTGAGCCCCTTTATTCTCTTTCTTTAAGTTTAGGCTCAGTAGTTTCGATGATAAAGGAGGGGATTTGTCTAGTTTTGCATATTTTTCTTAAGACTTATTAAACAAGTTGTTTAGGATTTATTTTGGGCAATGTTTTGGACAAGCAGTGTAACTTAGTTTTTGGTTATTTTTTGTATTATTTCGCGCGCATCCACTCTTGCACCAGAGATAATTTATCTACCGAATAGGACGGTACTTTCTCTAGTGATAAACAAGTGCTCATATTCTCCATTATTGTTTAGTTCAATTCCTACCGGTCTTGAAAAGGACACAACTAATATACAACTGGGCAGTGCCTGCTAAGTGACTCAAATACAGTCCACTCCCTATAGAGCGTTCAGCAGAGTAAGTTACCGTTACCCTCTGGCCTAACCATTTCTTTTCTTTTTTTCTATTTGATATTATCAACTTCACACATTTTATCACTCAATGAAAACAAAAGTTGTAAAAAACAAAAAAGAAGTTTAAATTACTCAAAATGAATCATGATGCACATGAAAAAAATATAAAATTTCATTTAAATTAATATTTTTTCCTTATCAATATCAAAAAAAAATATATTTTTTTTCAAAATTTTCTGTATATTTTCGTTAGAATTTTTTTAAACAAATTATTCAAACAATATAGAAAAATATGTTTTTGAGTTTCTCCTGAGTCCTTTTATTTGACATTTTAAGGATGCGTTTAAAAAAATTTCATTTAATTCTATTAAAAATTGCGCTCTATATTTCCCATGAAGTGAAGCCCAACATTTCTATTTTTTTCCAAACGAATGGGTTAAGTTTAATATTTTTTAAACACGGTATGTATATTATTTTCTTTTAATTCTATAATTTGACCACAAAAATTAATAATAGGGTTACTGCTTTATTGTTCCTGTGATGTACAAGTGAGGCCTTATATTTTTAATTTGATTTTAGAATTGAAACAAATATAAAATTTACGTTGTTTATTATTTGCAAACAAATAACGAAGTTGTTATTTTAGACAAAGTTCAAACTTGTTTTCACGTAAACCGAAATATGTAGATCGGTTAAATATTGATCGGTGATCACATGGCGCAGTTAGTAGGATATAGGTACTCTAACGGGATCAAATAATAAAACAAAAAATCTGATATACTATGTATGTAATTGTACGGTACATAAATACATTAACATAAAGACATTTTAATTTTCATCATTATAAATCGGACGGAATTCTCTGAAATAAAATTGCTTTAAAAGTATTCGCAAAATGGCACCTATCAGTAATAAATTAGCAACTGCCATCAAATGTAAAAAGTTGTTGCCAAAAACTTAATTAATTTGACGTCACTTTAACACTAGTTCATTTTTAAAATGGCACGGTTTAATTGAAATTGTCGAAAAAAGATGCAAACACTTTTAAAAGAATTTCTACCATAATTAATATACTGAATTCGTGATACCCATATATGAATTACACAACATAAATAATGAATTAGCGTCGATGCACTTTATTCGTTGAACACACGTTTGTCTTGCCAATCGATTAGAACAATAATGATTTTATGAAAGCGTTGGATCAACGATCGCTGGGTGTTAATACGCAGGTAAACGGGTATAGCTGCGCAGTAAAAGTAGGGTCAACCCACCGTTAAAATACATCAACGATTAAATATAATAGATCTGCCCATTTCACTTACTACTAGTATTTTCATACAATGAAAAATTAATTTAAAATGTTGTTTACCACAAACCATATATTTCACAGCAAGTAATTAATTTTAATTATAATAATTTTGACGACTTGAATTTAAATTTAAAATACACCATAGAATAATGAAATTATTATTTTAAATTAATTCTGAAGATTCGCTATTGGCAATATAAAAATAGTCAGTGTATTGAACCTAATAGATGTCGGTGACATCTACCGTCTATTGAGTAATTTTAGTATATGAAGGCATACTATGCTATAACATATACCATACTCTTGACAGATGGTTCGAGTGTTTTATTTAAAAACACATAAGTAAATATATATACAGATATATATCCACATATTTAGAACTATATCATTCAACGTATGACAGCCGTTTCGAACCAGGAGTTCTCGTCAGATACGCTTCCTTGAATGACAAGTTCTAAAGTGAAATACTTGGATGTTATACACATCAGTAAGACAACAGTCAGTGTATTGCACCTAATAGATGTCGGTGACATCTACCGTCTATTGAGTAATTTAAGTATATGAAGGCATACTATGCTATAACATATACCATACAGAGAACTTGTCATTCAAGGAAGCGTATCTGACGAGAACTCCTGGTTCGAAACGGCTGTCATACGTTGAATGATATAGTTCTAAATATGTGGATATATATCTGCATATATACAATATAAAAATACCTTAAACTGCTGCTTGTAGCACAATTGTTAAATTACTAGCCAAAGCTTGAAGAAAATCTCCCAATTCGCAGTAAGTAGTCCAATTCGGCAAGCCTGTAGTGACTTTCGATGTAAAATCCTCAGAATGTAAAGTTATTAAATGATTTGTGATTCCCAATTGTTTTTTTTGTGTTCTGTGATATAATGTTCCGTTTTGTTTGGACTCCTAGGCCAAAAATTTGCTGGGTTGCCTCCTCCCCTTCTAGGTTAAAGGCAAAGTAGAACTAATGAGTAATACTTATTGGAGATTTACTTTGAAAAGTGGTGTATTATAATTTACTGGACTAAATATCGAGTATTAAAAGCAATGGTGTAAGGAAACTTACATTTATTTTGTGATTATTTGACCGTTTCAAAACAGTGAACTGTTTTCAAAATCCCCAAAAGTTCTATCACATATTCATAACTAAGTGCTGAAAAATATATGGTGTACAAGTTGAATTCTATAATTAAACTTTTACTAGTGTAGTAATGTTTCACTTGCTGATTATATCGAGCATTTTTACATAATTGTAATATATTTCAAACATATTCACAGTTCTATTTACATCTTTTTACATAAGGTGATATGACAAATGTGTCTGTTCAATTTCTTGTTAGATTATTAACATATATTATCAATTCTGGTTATACATCTAGTACTCTTTGTAACATCTTACTAAAATAGTATTATTCCAGGAAAAGTTTTTTACAAAGTTCAGAATGAATTTTTTCTGTGGAAACAATTATAAAGCGATAATTTGTGTTTTTTTCACATCGTGTAACTTGTTACCAGAACAATCTCAAAATCATAATTTTGTATATAAATTTACTCGAAGTTATGTTTATACATCTGTTCCACAGTTCTTCCAGTCCAAGTTGTGGCAATTATTTCTTCCATATATTTTCCTTTAATGTCTGTATCGATATAGTTGGCTATTTTCCAGTTTCTGTCACTTTATAAATGTGTTTTTCCACCTATCACAACATTCATTACAGAAACAACGGACAATTGTACACACTTAGATTTGTCATATCGCCATAAAAATATGACATCACAAGAAAACTTATTTTCTACGGTCGAAATGTTCTAATCTACACCTCAATCATTGTTGACACCACTGCAAAAGTATCTGAGGGTCAGCTGGTGGAGAACCATGTGAACCTGGTGAATATTCAGTTTCCGGGGGCCAATAAGGTGGATACCTTGTCGCTGCTTCTTGACGGACGCTACAAGGACTAAACGGTGTTGGGGATGGGTATCCTGTAAAGACAAAAATTAAATTATTTCGCGTTGTCACTGTAAATGCTGCAGGTTTTTCTAAGTTTAACAAATAGCGGGCGTTAAGTTCAATTTTACACGAGGGCGTAGAAATATATTCAGCACTCTGAAGAAAAAATCAACAATTTGTGATTCCATCGGTGTACTACGGACTCAGTGGTCAAAATTGTTTTTGTTACAAGGATTTTGAATTGTACTGTCATTACAAACAAAAACAATATTATTTTTGTCAGCCACTTTCAGGTTTTTGCGATGGTTAGATTGTCTATTTCGCCTAATATTATAGAGGGAAAACTTAGCAAAAGAGTACGTCAGACCTCGAGAAAAACTTAACAATAAGAGAGAAGGAAAATAAAGTGGACGTATCTAACTCTGTCTAAAATCGAGTGTGATTAGTGCAAGATTGAGTTGGTCACGTGACGTTTAGCCATGGCTTGCAGCACTATAAAAAGAGACATACAGAATGTCCACTAGGTTTTAATCCTCTCACATACCAGCGTTAGATATCTACGTGTACATGCGCCCATCTCGCACGCACGCCTAACATACCTGTTTATCAAAGTATGTATGTATGTATGTAGTCCAGTGTCACTCCGACGCGCAATACCAAAACCCTCTACTAGGCTTGTAGACCCCGCCCACTCACTTCCGTCTGGCCAATCAGGACAGACTACGCTCCCACCGGTTGGTCCATCCATCGACAGTTTTATTCGCTTCGAGCATACAATGATGTACGAGGGTGAATCTAATATGAACCGGACTTTTGTTTTAAAAATTTTATTGGTACAATCAATACAAATTTTAATACATATTATTTTTTACATGGTCTCCTCTCTTATGTATACATTTTTCCCACCGAATCGGAAGTTTTTTAATACCTTTCTCAAAGATTGAAACTGGTCGTGTTGATAACCAATTGCGCACAAACGTTTCTACACCTTCGTTGTCCTCAAAGTGGTGGCCTCCCAGTTCTTCTTTAAGTGGCCCAAAACATGTGGTAGTCACATGGCGACAAATCAGGACTGTAAGGCGGGTGTTCAAGGGTTTCCCAATGCATTTTGTTCAATTTTCCTTGAGCCAATGCAGCTGTATGTGGCCGAGCGTTGTCATGCAACAGAATCACATTTCGGATAGACATATCCCGCCTCTTTTGCCGATAAGCAAGTTTCACTTGTTGGAGTAGTTCGCAGTAATACTCAGCATTAATTGTACGGTGTTCGGGCAGAAAATCGATCAGCAGTACGCCTTTCAAATCCGAAAAAACTGTTGCAAGAATTTTCCCTGCAGAAAGACGGGTCTTACTTTCCGCGGTGCTGCCTCTCCAGGTTTTCGCCACTCCATGCTTGCACGTTTGGACTCTGGGGTATAATGATGCACCCATGTCTCATCACAGGTGACAATATGTCTCAAAAACTCACCCCCCTCTGCTCGATATTTTGCTAACAGCCTTTCACATACGGCAAGACGGTTTGCTTTCTGATCTTCCCTTAGAAGGCGAGGAATCCATCTTGCACACACTTTTCGGTAACCCAACTCATCTGAAATGGTTGATTGAGCACTCCCGTATGATATTCCAACGTGTTCAGCAAATGCCAATACTGTAAGATGGCGGTCACCTTCAATCAGCTCACGAATTGCGTAGATATTCGCCTCATTGATGCTTGTCGTGGGACGGCCTGCATGAGGCTCATTTTCCACTGTCTCTCGGCCATCTAAAAACTTTTTGTGCCAGTCGTACACTTGGGTCCTTGAAAGTGTTTCATTGCCGAACTGTGCAGATAGTCGACCCAAAATTTCAGACGGTCTAACGCCCTCCCGCGCCAAAAATTTGATAACAACACGTTGCGCAACAGACGTATGCATCTACTACGCCTCGCCAAACCGACGAACTCCCCTCTTCTTAACATCCCTACCTAACATATATCGAGACGTCACGCCACTCGAATTACCTACAGGGCAAGAAACAGAAAAGTCCGGTTCATATTTGATTCACCCTCGTATCAATCACGCCCGGGATGCTGAACATGTCTTTTGCACATGACGTTTATATTTATGGATATTCCTTGTAGTCTCTATACGATGAAATACGTCTGTCTACTTAAAAGTGGTTGCAAACAGGGGTGTTAATGTTAAAGGTAAGTAGGGCAAAAAGTGGGACGCTTTGTCTTTCAACAGTTACCCTACTGCAACTAAAATATCAGAATCATTATTCGTTTTGTAAGTAGAACCTACTAACGACGCACCGCAAAACGTTCGGGGGTTGTAAATGGGTATGAGGTCTTGACAAAAATATTTCCTATATTCTCATAACCAGTTGGCATACCCAATGATGTAAGCATATTTCAAATTTCAGCCAAATATCTTTTAAAATCTAGATCCTATGAAGAAAATCATATAAAAAATCTTGAAATTTAAACATCCTGTAGAAGGAAAAAAAATCCTCTGTATTAGGTCAGGTAAAACCTTAATTAATGAATAAATTTAAAAAGTTTATAATGAAAATTATTCCTTAAAAGACCATCTATAAAAATGGTCGGGTGTTATTTTTTTTGTAAAATGATTAAAAAAAGTTATATCGACAAATAGAATTTTTTTCCTCAAAGTTCCATTGATTTTCGCTTATATTTTTTTTATTATTTATGGTTCTAAAACTAAAACTTATTTGACAAAAGTTGTAGATAATTATATTTGCAAAAATGTTAAATATTTTTTTGTGAGACCTGTAGTTTGTCATATAAACCATAAAAACCATTTGGAACTCTTTTTACAAGATGGCGGCTGTAGGACAAGAGTTGCAACCCCACAAACTTGGATTTAACTTTACATTACCCCCCCCCCTTCCCATTGATATCTAAAAAATAAAATTCAGCGTCCTCTGACAAATCCAACCCCAAATGGACTATTCCGCCATTTTTATACATATTGGCACCTTGTGATACACCTATCATTGATTGATTGATCTTGAGGTTTCATCGAAATGTCAAATAAAATATAGAGGGTGGTATTTAAAATGCTTCACTTGGGACAACTTCCGGAAAAACCGGCAGTGATCTACAATTATTTTCTTGCAAAATGTGGGTCGTTACAGCTTTATACCTTTGCATTTTAAACCCAAAGTTAAAATTTCTAACATTGACACTCGGATGTAGTTTCCCATTAGCTGAAAAGTGTCCTAAGACCCTGTATATAACAACAACGCATATTGCGTGCTGATGTTTAAAATTTGTATGTGGTTACTAACTAAATTAGGCAGATGTTTCATCTAACAAAAAGCCTGAATATTTGTAAACTAAGTCTGGAAGCTTATAGTTCGGGAGCCAGTGACATTTTGAGGTCAATTATTTCCTCTGGATCAATACTTTGTGAAAAGCTTTATTTAATTATCCTATGAAGCGCCGCGAACATCAGCTAGCCCACGGTGGGTGGGTTATGGCATGGGAGCTCCCCAATCCCGTAAAAAATATTTTAATTGATTTCCTTCCGGTTGAAAATTTGTCAAACAACAGTTAGAACAATACTCTAACGAAAAAAAAATGTCAGCTGGCTACAACATGGTGGATTCCAAGTCAGCTGCTGATACGAAAATTTGTTTGGTGATTGTTTATATTATTATTTAAACAAAAAAGGGTCCGCTGGCTGTATGTGGGGGGAAATTTTTTTACGGGATTGGGGCGCGCCCATGCCCCAACCCACCCAAGGTATTCAAGCTGACGTTCACGGTGCTCATAGGATAGCTAAAGAAAGCATTCCACGAAGTATCGAACGAGAGGAAATTGGTGATTCAATTCTGTCTCTGGCTCCCGGACTATTAACCGAAGAATTTAAACTCTGTTGATATAATTATTTTGATGTTTATGCAAACGATTTTTTATAGTGACAGTAATTATTATTATTTATTTATGTTAATTGAACTTAACGCCACTTACTAGGAAAAAATAGCGTCCGCTGGATAATAGAGGGCAGAAATACTCGTTTTCACTCTTGCGGAAATTATAAAAACTAAATTTAAGGAACGCCAAGCTGAGTAGAAAGTAAACATTCAAGGCCATCATATTAAAAAATATACCTTGTTGAGGATATCCCGTTGTATTACAAGTTGAATAGGACGCTGCCAGTTGTGATTGTCCTAACCAAGCTGCATCGTACCTCGAATAAGGAGGAGGATACGTAGGAGGAGTAAATAGATTTCTTGCTAACGGCAATCCGTGCTGACTGAGAGCATCTCCGAAGAAGGCTTTAGGATAGGCCGGGGCAGCTCGGTATGGTCTCTTCATCCTCCTCCGTCTCTTGTAATTGCCGTTTTCGAACATGTCTGCGTACTGGGGATCTAACGTCCAATAGTTGCCTTTACGTTCACCGCCGCCTTCCCTAGGAACCTAATAACGAAACGAACATTTTTTTATAATACGATTACTAACGATCAGAAAATTTTGGTTCACAATGGTTTCTGAAAAATGCAGATAATTTAAGTATGTGGAAAAGCAAAAGCAGTTTTTTACCAAAATATTTTTTTTAGAAAGAATTAAGTTCATTATAGAAAGTTTTTTGCTTTGTTACAAAATGCGTAGGTATTCAGGAAACCTCATAAACAAAACAATTTATCCAATTGAGAAAAATAGAGAAACCAACCTTCTTCTTCTTCTTCAGCAAGGGTGTCTCTTGCGAGACGGGGGTGGCTTTGATCTTTCCGATCTCATTAGCCAGAAACCAGTGTTATTTATCAAATTTGTTATAATATTTACAGTTTCTATATACAACGCGGGATAGCCTTGGAGTTCCGGCCACCACTAAACTAACACATAATTCACTTCACAAGCGTCTTATTCACTTTATAGCGTCTATGGGATGGGGATACAAATCTTTAAATGTTTTTCGAATCTTTGTCTAATATTTTAGTAGAAGATCTTAGATCACTAACCCTTTAAACCTGATTCCTTTTTTATTTTGATCATCTTAATTTAAAACTACTAATCTAGCCTATAACACAAAACACTTCTCATTTCAATAACAACACATAAACTGATAACAATTCTGAAATTATAAACGGTATACCCTACGATTCCGGTCTATAAGAAAAAAATAAATCTATAGAAAATAAATACAAAGCAAAAAATATTTATAGAAGAAATAATACACTAAGATCAACGCTGGCCGGACAACTACACAAATTCAAGAAATATTGTGTAAAGTGACCCCTGATTTTGCGGAAAGGCATATACCGAAGGAACATCAATACTTTCTCAAATAAGAACTAAAAGAACACAAATACAACGTCTCAAGAAGACATATAGACAGATCAAGATTGGACTGAGACAAGACAAAGATATTACTTAAAGAAAAACACACTAAGAACAGAAAATTCAAAGAAACTGTCCGCACTTTGATAAATAATGTAGAAATTGGGGATCTAGGCAACAGATCCTGTCAAATGAACATAAAAAAATACATTTGAAGGTCAATTCATCATTATTAATCACCTATACCGTGCAAACCGATACGAACGCTAATAAAACATTATAAAAAAATATATAACCGACTTCCACTTATAACTAAAAAGCTAAAAATAATTATAACAAAATACAACTCTAGTAAATAAATAACACAGTCAATGTTGTTAGGTACCTACCCAGAAAGTAAAGAATGTAAACATTAAAAGGTGCTCATTCTGTACAAATTAATTACCTACCAATCTAGTATATTTTTGGAGTCGGTGCCATGTAAATCCACAATCCCGCATTGCCTACTTAGGTAGTACTTCATCAAGCTTGATTCTTGCTTGGCACCGACTTCAAAAATATACCAGATTGGTAGGTAATTAATTTGTACAGAATGAGCACCTTTTAATGTTTACATCTTTTACTTGCTGGGTAGGTACCTAACAACATTGAATGTGTTATTTATTTACTAGAATTGTATTTTGTTATAATTATTTTTAGCTTTTTAGTTATAGATGGAAGTCGGTTATATATTTTTTTAAATGTGTTATTTTCAACTTTTTAGTTTTCATTCTTTATTTTTTATTTTATATGTACAACCTTAATAGACAGGACCAGGTAACATCGAAAGCCTCAACATTACACAATGATATATTTTCATTTAAATTGACAGGTAAATGTTTACGAACAAATTGTACTAGTACGCGTAGACTAATAAGCCCAAAATATATTTATACCGTATGGACCACGGCATGTAATCTTTTCTCATCTTTTTTGACAACTCTGTATAACTATAGATAATTCCACTCCACCCTATGTACCAACCATCCTGTACGACTGCCGACGGACAAGCATTTGTTAGATGCCTTCTGTAAACTATAGGACGGAGTTGAATCCATCCCATATTTAGGGAGTCAAATCCGTCCTATATTTCAACCATAGTATATAACTCCTTGTGGGCTATAAATTATTTCATTTTTAACATTTTATATTATCGCCCAGTGTAACATTAATTCCTCTCCACTCTTTATGCAACTTCTTAGGGACTATAAAATACATAATTTTTTAAGCACACTGTATACATTTAACTCAACTCCAGTTTATATTTCAACCATCCTGTATGATTTGTTTACGTCCACATCATATAAAAGTTTTTAATCACCCTATATAATTTTAATATCAAATTTTTTTCCAAGATTTTATACCACCAAACGTCCACTCCACCCTATATTCTAACTATCCTGTATATACAGCTGCCTATGGACCACTGTCATTCCACTCCGTCCTATATTTCAATCATCATATAAATGCAAATCCTTCTATCACTTTATTTTGTGATTTTGTTTGCTATTACTAAACACCCTGTGTATGAACGCACCAAATAGCAGTTTACAGTTTGACATGTGTTGTGACTGAATTTTCTATTAGGCCGGGAGAATGTGACAACCAAAAGCACCCTCTTTGCGAAATGAAAAAATGTTCATTTAAATAGGTATTTGCCAGGTATAGAAACAACACGAGCTTGCTACTCATTGATTTAAGGAGCCGAAAATCCTATGCTTTACTACCTATATGCTTGAGATGTACATAGAAAATATTCAAATTCACAATTAAATTTAAATTTCCAGTGCCTAAAATTCCCGCACTATTACGTTGGAATTAAAATATTTATGACGAAATGTCCGATATGTCATTTCGCTGAAATTTTTGATAAGAATTTTTGAATTTTCGGCAATTTTCTGCAAAACTGCAAATTGCACGTCGCAGAAAAGTATATGAGATCACCTAGGGATCTTCCTTAATAGATTAAACGTTAAAAAACTAGACACATCCATAAGGAATTTTCGAAAAAAATATGTTAGGGATATTGGTCAATTTCCATGCACTCATGTGTTCATTCACAAATTTCATCACTTTGCCAATAGAATTCTTTTCCAAGATTTGAAGTTTCACCAATCCGGATATACACTCTATTAAACAAGACCATATTCATTCAAAACGGTTCACCACAGGAGAAGAAATCAGGTAACATACATACAAAAAAAAAGCGACGAATTGATAACCTCCTCCTTTTTGGAAGTCGGTTAAAAATTGACTTCCTAGTCTTAACCCTAATACGTCAAAATAATAGCATAGAGGTCAACATATAGCGAAAATCCACTTTCACGAAGACCACATTTATCCAGCACACCCTACACCCACAAACTTGCAGCTTATTACACATTGCCTCTCTCAGAAAAGTTGTTTAATATACCAAACTACCAAAAATAACAACAAATTAGTTCAACCATTAATTTATCCCACTGTGTTGGTTTTTCACGAACCTTCAAAATACGTGCCCCTCACATATTTTGGAAACGTAACCGACAGAATTGAGAAATTTTTTTCCAAACACAACATCAGAGTCAGTTTTAAGCCCCAATACAAATTTAGTGATCTTTTATTTAATGCCAAAGACAGAACAGTTAACAAATATCTAAATTCTGGAGGGTATAAGCTTTCGTGTTCGGATTGCAATAGTTTCTATGTCGGTATGACATGCAGAAATTTTACCACCCTCTACAATGAACATTTTTGTTCATTTAGATATAACAAAACAAATTGAACATTCCCAAATCACTGTTTACAAACAGAGGATTTATTCCCAAAATTAACAGATCCAGAAATTATTAACGCACACAATTTTAATCATTTAATCACCCCCTTAGAATAAATGACAATTTTCAAGAGTATTAGCGAGCTTTCTTCCTCGAATTTGATTTTAAAGGCTAGTTAGATATGCAATGATTTCAAATAGTACCTTTGGGGGTTTTTCCCAAATTTTACGTTATTATAATATTGTCCATCATTATACTTAATTAATACCTATATACTTTTTAGTGATATATACAGCACAGGAAAAATACCAGAAGATTGGCTGAAATCTGTATTTATAACAGTTTCCAAAGAACAACAAGTCAGGAGGTGCAACGATCACAGACCAATAAGCCTGATGATCCACATACTAAAAGTGTTCCCCAACATTATAAACGCTCGAATAAGAAACAAATGCAAAAATCATGATAATAGGAAATCAAAGGTCCCAATATTTCAGACTATTAAATGCTTTAGGCGAGACGCAGTTCGGTTTTAGAAATACTTTTGATACCAGGGAAGCTGTGAATATATAGGCTTTCGACAGATTGCTACACAGAAAGCTTATAAACTGGTGTATAAGCTTTCTGTGTAGAGAGACACCGGTGTTAATGGAAAAGACTTACGTATAATTAAGAACATGTACTGGCGACAGAAGGCAGACGTTCGAATCAATGGAAGATTTACAGAAGAACGTCAAATCCAACGAGGCGTTCGACAAAGATGCGTCCTGTCTCCGCTGCTGTTTAACTCATATTCCGACAAAGCCTTTAAAAAGGCTTTATATGAAAAAGAATTCTGGGTCAAAATCAACGGTGAGCTGATTAACACCATTCGAAATGCTGACGATATGGCTTCAAATTCTCATAAATTCTGTTAATGCAGTGGGACAGGATACCTCAACGCGTCACTACAGATAAATAGACAGAACGTTGAGAGAGTATCCAATTTTAAATATCTCAGATGCTACATCAGCGAGCAACTCGACCCTGATAAGGAAATTAGATGCAGGATTAAATCGGCCCCTACAACATTCCAGAAGACAAGATCACTGTCTTGTAATGACAGCCTGAACCTAAAGCTGAGATAAAGAATGATTAAATGTTACATTGGTCTGTGCTGTTGTATGGAGCTGAAATCTGAACTCTGAAAGCTACCACAATCAACAGCCTTGTTGTACGGAGCTGAAGTCTGGACATTGAAAGTTGCCACAATCAACCGCCTAGAAGCATTTGAAGTCTGGTTACATAGGCGAATGCTGATAGTAATATGGGTGGCTCTGCAAAGAAATGAAACAGTCTTAGACAGGGCGAATGCAGTTCGTGAACTTTTGACAACGGGTAAATTCCAAAAGCTGGCATACGTCAGCCATATTCTCAGAGGAAATCGTTACCTGATCCTTCAACTTACAATGAAGGGCAAAATAGACGGCCGCCGGGGCGTAGAAAGAAAACAAATCTCCTGGTTAAGGAACATCCGGAAAATGGACAGGCATACATAGCGCCGAACAACTGTTGAGAGTGGCTGAAAACAGGGATCAACTCGCCATCGTGATTGTGCCCCATAAGAGAGACCTGACAGGGTACAATAAGAAAGAATATCCATGGTATGTAGTATATTATGAAACTTCATTAATCTGTAACTCATTCATCAGTTTATTCCTGATTGTTATAGCCATTTTGCCGGAACATAAAAGTGAAAATTTCAGTGATATAATTTTTTTTCATTTATTATAATTATGATTGAGTATCACAATGCAGCGTCTTCCACCTTTTTTTTAATCAGTCAATCAATTGACAATTGCAAGAGAAAGTCAAACTCACTAATATAGTGCAAATTACTATAAAAAAATTGTTTGCCAACAATCCTTATCAGGAATCGAAACGTCAAACAGATAAGTACAATACATCCATACATCAATTAATCATTAGAGAGAGTTTTTCGATAAGAAGGCAACCAGTGTTGCGGACAGTTCCTTGATTTTAAATTACTATCTGATTTTTCAGAAACCATTGTCAGGAGTGAAACCCCAAATCAAACCCAAAATAGCTATTTCCCTCCTCAATCATTCAGACACTAAATTAACGATACAAAAAAGTAACTAAGAATATACTTGCCTTTACAAAACATTCATTGAGACTCAGATTATGCCTAATGGAATTCTGCCACCCTTTCGTGTTACTTTCGAAGTAGGGAAATTTTGAGGTAATGAATTGATATATTTCAGACAGCGTTGCCCTTTTGAGTTGAGTGGACTGTATCGCCATGGCAATAAGGGCGACGTAGGAATACGGAGGTTTAGTGAGGTTGTTGGAGTTGTTGTTCGTCGTGGACGAAGCTGTTGATGACGTTGGCTGCGGCTGTGGTGAGTGACAAGAGGATGCGCTGGGTGCTCTTGGTTCTTCACCAGATTCTATTGAGCCAAGGGATGCGTTGCTGTTCCCGCTGCCGGGTAAGAGGCTGCTGTTGGAAATGGTGGTGTAGTTGGGGACTGGAGACAACCCTGGAATATAAATAGTATAGCAAAAGACAGATATACATTGATTAATGAATATAAAAATTGCTTAAAACAGTGGCACGAGCTAGAACTTAAATTATATTAGACTAGCAGGTCTACTTCGCGGCTAATGCGCCATTTTCTCTCATGTAACGTTCGCCTAGCGAGTATAGCAGCGACGCGTTGATTGAATAATTATCGGTATATTTAAACAAATCCGCATTAAAATCCGGTGTGTAGTTTAAAAGATCTAAGCATAAAATGTTTAAAAATCATTAATTAATAATCATTAATTTTTGCTGTCATGTTGCGGCTGAATTCTTGTTGCCAATTGTTTATCGTGCCTTAGTAATACTGTATGCTTTTACAGGGTGTGATACGATTATTAAAACCGGAACAAAAAAGACAGAAGAATATTATTATAAATTATTTTAATAACATGTTTAAAAATCCTTGAATAATAATTAAAGATCATTAATTAAAGATTTTTAAACATGGTATTTAAATTTTCATCTTGGAATTGTACCTTTTTAATCCGTAGTTTCTTAGCCATTGACAACGGAGTCTGATCTAGACCCCGAAACGTTTGGAATATACAGCAATTTCCTTCAAAGTGTGGTGTTATTTCCCAATAAACACTTAGAAATGGTATTGATGTTTATCCATAGTAGTTTTTCGCGCGCCCCCATATAATAGGCATGCGTACTAGAGAGGCGCAACATCACTTAGCATCCATAGCGCGCGCACAGTTGTTATAATCATTTAAAAACAAAGACTGTAAAGAGATAATACCAATATCCCTCTTCGGGATGTTTTAAACCTTAATTTAGCTTTTTGTGGGTTCAAAATTGATAATTTTTTCTAAGTTATAGAACTTAAATAGTCATTTTTAGGTTTTTTCCAACTTTAAATCGCTTTGTAATTCAAAAACGATCATCTGCAAAGAAAAATCACAAGAGATCTTTTTAGTTTAGATTAATTTTTTGATCAGGTTACCGTCCGGCAACCTCCGGATTTGTTTTTAGGGTACCATTTTGCAAAAGAATCAGCAAAAAAACGAATCGGAATAATTTTGCTATCGGGAGCGAAACTCCTGTCTGGACAATACCTAGTTATTTCTTTCCTTCAAACGAAAGTAGTGAAGCCGAGATATTGTTTTCCTATAGACCCGAGGCCGTCGCAGCCGTTACTGGGAATTCCCTTGAAGATTCCAGGACACATGAAGAAAGTTTCCCGATGGTTCGTTGACTTGCCCGAGAATTCCGAGAGAAATATATAAATACGGACAGCTGGCTATGAGATTCATTCATTCAGTATTCGACGGTCGTATAGTTTAGACAAATTGTAAATAGTTCTGTGAATATAAATCGTGTTAAAGTAGTGGAAATAAATTAGAGTGAGTTGGACTATGCTTTTAAATAAATCCAAGAACTGAACCCGAGTGTGAAAATAAAAACATTACAGTACTTAACTATTTAACAAATTTTTTATGACAAGACTCGTATACAAGTAAAAAAGGGGACTTGTGACGATTTTATTTTAGATTTGAGACAACGCAGATCTTTCTATGAAGCTAAGAATATATATTTTTTAATATTAAGATGTTAAAAACTGACTTAAAGGACTTCAATCATAAATACAAGGTTCTGTAAAAAGTTAAGGTACATATATCCAAATAATCGGACATTGGCTATGTTAACAATACCTACTTATTTTCTGTCCTCCAAACGAAGTTAGTGTAAAAATTGATACATCAAACCTCAAGCATTTCAAATTACCCTCGTAATTAAACAAATCTGGAAATTCAATTCTTTATCCCAGAAATGCTGCGATACTGGCATCCGTATTAATTACCCACCCCTTATAGCATCATCATTAGTATAATGCTAAACGGAAGCGTAATGCAGAATGGATAAAATGACAGGTGCCGTGTAATTGGGCTTATAACCCCGAGGCCAAAGGTGATAATTAATCGAAAAGCGTACAGCGTAGGGTGAGCGGAAGTTACAGATATCATGAAACGCCCTCATGATTCCGAAAATACAGGAGAGATATTCGATCTTGGGCTGATGATTCAATTGGCTAAACCCACGAATGTTTACCAAATTTTCTGATGATAACTCAGGAGACCGTTTTGCGTACGCTGTTGCATCGCTTGGGGAAAATTCTCATTACACAACATGCATTATTTCAAATAAATTTTAGAATGTGGTTAGAAATGTATTAACTATTAAACAAGAGTAGTAGACAGTTGTCGAAAGTTGATCGTAGTTCATGAAATTCTGAAGTTGGAACTTGATTGAGGTTCTTTTGTCAAAGAGCTCTATAGGAGAAAAAGTAGGCGTGGTCTATTCTACAGCTAAATTTATAAAAATAATTGACAAATTTTTTATTTTTCTATATTAATATAGGCCAAATTATGATAATATGTTAATAAAATAATTAACATCACAACAACAAATTTTTTTTACTTGTTATGTATTAAAAAAAAACTATTTATTATGTCATTTTGGTGATATAATGACATAAGTGCATGCATTTTTCAACTCTGATTTAACCTTGTTAATACATTATTATTCAACAATTTTTTTATGACAATTAAAAAAGGGACATGTGACGAATTTATTTTAGGTTTGAGACAACGCAGATCTTTTTATGAAGCTAAGAATATATATTTTTTAGGGTTCCGTATATACAATATACGGATACCCTTATAATATCACTCCGGATTTCTGCCTCTGTCACATCACAGCAATTTTCTCCTAAACTACTGGACGGAAGAGGTTGAAATTTGGTATCAATATATAGTTTGGTGTTCCGATCATGAGTTCATATCGTAAAAGAACAAAAATTGATTTTAGGGGTACTTCTGGGGGGAAAAACTAAAAAAATCGACCGCCCCCCCCCTGATCTCCAAAACTACTGAGCCTAAAATTTTGAAAAAAATATGAAATATAGGACGTTGCCCGAGCTTTACAGGAAAAATAAGGAGAAACCATTAATATTAATTTCGGGGGGCAAATTATAGAATTAAACAAAAATTTAAAAATAAAAAAAATCAAACGCATCATGTAATATATCAACTGAATGGTCTCATTCTGAGGAACACAAATATATTTTTTTCTTATTTAAAAAAAATATTTAAAAAGATATTAACGAAAATATACCAAAATTTACCCATTCCCCTCCCCCTTATCTCCGAAACTATAAAACGTAAGGTTTTGAAAAAAAAATAGAAGTATAGGTTCTGACCTGAAGTTTACTGGAAAAATAAGGAGAAACCTCTACTTTTAATTTTGGGGGCCAAATTACAGAATTTTCAAAATTTTAAAATAAATAAATTAAAAGATATTAATAAAAATATAAAAAAATTTACCCATTTCTCCCCCTTATCTCCGAAACCATAAGCTGGAAAATTTTGAAAAAAAATGGAGGTATAGCCCTTCACCTGAACTTTACTGGAAAATTAAGGAGAAACCCCTAATATTTATTTTGAGGGGGCAAATTATAGAATTAAATGGAAAATTAAAATTAATATTGTTTCTAACCCATCATGTTATATATCAAATGAAAGGGCTCATTATGACGAAAACAAATATATTTTTTCATATTTTTAAAATAAATTAATTAAAAGATATTGACAAAAATATAAAAAATTTTACCCATCCTCCCCCTTATTTCCGAAACCATAAAACAAAACAATGGAGGTATAGCCCCTCACCTGAACTTTACTGGAAAAATAAGGAAAAACCCCTAATATTTTTTTGGGGGCAACTTATATAATTAAATAGAAAATATAAAATTAAAATTGTTTCTAACCCAGCATGTTATATATTAAATAAAAGGGCTCATGATGAAGAAAACAAATATATTTTTTCCATATTTATAAAATAAATTAATTAAAAGATATTAACAAAAATATAAAAAATTTTACCCATTCCCCCCCTTATCTCCGAAACCATACGCTGAAAAATTTTTAAAAACTGGAAGTATAGCCACTCACCTGAACTTTACTGGAAAAATAAGAAGAAACCCCTAATATTCATTTTGGGGGGCAAATTATAGAATTAAATGGAAAATAAAAAATTATAATTGTTTCTAACGGGTCATGTAATATATCAAATCCCAGGGCTCATTATGACGAATAGGTACAAATATATTTTTTTAATTTTTTTAAAATGATTATTTTAAAATATATTAAAAAAATATTTTAAAAAAATTACCCATTCTCCCCGTTATTCCCCAAACTCTAAGACCTATTTTTTTTTTGTTTATAGGAAAAATATGAAAAAAAAATCCCTAATTCTATTATTTGGCCTCCAAATAATAGAATTAAACGGAAAATAAATTACTAGAAAACCCCAATAGTAATTTTAGGGACAAATTATACAATTAAATGGAAAATAAAGATTCAATTTTTAAACGCATCATGTAATATATCAGATAAAAGGCTCATTATGTGAATTACAAATATATCATATTTTTAAATCATTTGTATAAAAGATATAAAAAATATTAAACATCGACTTAATTCCCACTTTAGAAACTACACTATTTAAAATTTGAAAAATAGATTTTATTTATATTTTTAAATAATTTGAATAACAGATTTAATAATTTATAATTTAAACTTTGACCTATTTTGCCGTTTTTCTTCCAATCTACAGAGTCTCAAAACTCAGACAGTAGATTATAAAAGGCATTTCCGAAAGTTTATTAGTAAAATAAAACTCTAATGTTACTTTTTGAGGGCCAAATTAGAAAATTAAATACATATGTATTGTGACAAAAATCAAGCGAATCCTAAAGCAGATAAAATAAAAAGTCTATTTTTGGAAAATCAAAGTGTATATTTTTTATAAATTTAAAACGCTTCCTTTAAAAGATATAAGGGTAAGTATAAGAAAATGCAGTCATTCCCTGCTTGTCTGAAACTGGAATATTCGAATCTTGAAGGTGGTACGGAACCCTAAGTAGGTATGCGAGTCCAACTAGCACTTGACCAAATTATTTGAATTAAGGTCTCATTTTCCGTATTGCCTTGATTCATTTTCTAACGAATTTGTATTCCAAAATGGTTGGATGAGATTTCATCACTTTGCTTTGCTGCTGATGCCCTTTGAAGTAGTCAGAAACCAAATTATTGAAAACAATAAAACCACTTTGTATAGGCTTAAAAGTACTTCCCAAACTTCTTCGTAAACTGATCTATTATTCTCATTTTTAATTAGATAGATATTGACTTAATTTCTGTATTTGTGTTATCGCAGCATTGAGCCGCAAATCAAACTAATTTGGATAACGAAAATACATACATCTCTAATTAGAAGATAAAATAATTTATTTTTGTCTCTAAATAATTCACTATCAATCGTCAATGACGTTCACTAAACGTCACTTATCCTCGCCTTGTTTGTCCCGGTGACCTGTAACCTCTTCGCGTTGATAAGATAACTACCAGGAATACATGTTCTCGGTTAAATATATACTCTGATGTAAAATTAAACTTCAATGCTTGTTTATTCCATATTTATTGTTCTTACATAAAAACTGACTGTGCGTTTATAATACTTTACGCTATATTAACATTGAATAAATAATAACAATTTTGATGGTGTAACAAATTATTGAATATATTATTTTAAATAAAAATGGGAATATGTTCTTCATCAGAATGCATTAAGAAATGCTTTAGAATGCTGGGAAATTTCGAAAATACAATTAGTAGATAATAAAATAGTTTCGGTAGAGACAAACAGGCGGACACAATTAAATTTTAACCAACGTTCATGTTCCAAGAGGGGACGGCAATAGAAAATCTACAAATCGATCAAAAATACATGGATCCGAGAAAACACATATTTATTTTATTTAGTTATTTAACCAATATATATACACAATAATATCAGGACATTATTACATAATCTCCACAGAGGTAATCGGAGTTACCTGTTCGTGGTCTTGCCTAAAACTAATAATATATAAACCTATCCTATCGAAAATATATACTTAACATAAAGGAAAATATTTAAAAATACATAAAATAAAAAAGAACATAATAGAAAAAATAAATAAATAAATAAAACATAATTTTTCAGGAAGTTTCAATAACAATGGTGACTTTTTTGTCCATTGCCTGATTCTGTTATTATCTTTATTAATTATCCACTTTTTTAATTTATTTTTTATTGCACTTACATTGCTTAACGCTTATAGTTCATTTGGAAGAATGTTGTATACATTTATTGCTCTTATAAAACTGCCTTTCTTACAGACTGTTCTGGATCTAGATGTGGGAGAAGAATGCTCTACTTCCTCGAAATACTGTTTGAGTTTAGGAATTATTCTTTCTGCGTATTGTAGTGATATTTTAAAGATTCAAGTGACAAGAGCTCCTCCAAATTTAAAGGATTGTTATGTAAGTTCGTTTTATTCTTGTTTACGATTTTTAATGGTTTCTTTTGGTGGCTTTGCAGACGTTTGCGTAACTTCATCAATGTGTCCATTTTGATAATCTTAGAGAGATTATAGAATACAAATCCTAAATACTGTTTTTCTAAGAATGTATTCTACATGTTTATCCCACTTCATTCTGTAAGATGATTCCCAAATATTTACAGGATTCCACCCTATTCAGGTTTTTTCCGTTGACTAAAATGTTTAGGTTTACCGGAACACTAATGTTGCCATTTCCGAATATCATGTAAATAGTTTTGTCCAAATTTAAAGATAGTTTATTTAAAGCTAGCCAGTTATTTATAGCTTTAAGATAGTTATTCATCTTGATCTCTACTTCAGCCCAACTTTCTCCTATAGATATAACTATTATGTCATCCACAAATGATATTATAACGTCATCAGGCATAGTAGTTAGTACGTCATTAACGTACAGAATGCATAACAATGGTCCCAGTACTGTTCGTTGCGGAACACCTGTTCGAACTTCATAATATTCACTTACAACCTCATTTACTTTAACACGCTGTTTTCTGTCTTGCAAATAAGAAGTCATGAGCTTATAAGCTTTCCCTCTTATTCCATAACAGTATAATTTTTGTACTTAATATCTTGCGATTGGCAGTATCAGATGCTTTCGCTAAGTCTAGAAATGTAGCTGCAATTGGGGTACTCTTATCGCTCTTCATAAATTACATTTAAGGCATCCTTTGTACCTAGTGCTCCTAAATCCTCAATGAAAATACACCTCGAGCAAAATTTGCAGAAAAACCATCTTTCACAAGTGATTCCTATGAGAAAGATTTACCGAACGTCAACCGCATAGTGGCGTCACTGCATACAAGAGTACAATGGCCCCCACATATACAATATTCTTATGCATGGCGACCATTGTACCCTTGTATGCAGTGGCGACACCATGCGGTTGACGTTCCGTGAATCTTTCTCATACAAATGCAGTGTGATTGCCTTCGCTTTTGCGGGTCGTCACGTGACAGCCTTCTTACATCCTTATTTATTTTAGAAGATGTAAATTCTTCCCATTTTCGCCCACAGTCTCGCATGTTCTTATTATTATTAGGTCTACGCATATAAGTTTGTCATCCATATACTAGGGAATGTTGCCCTTATGTGGCCTTCTTACTTCTAACGTATGTCAAGTCTCTACTTTAAAATATTACAAACAGAAAATTGGAATGATTTATTGCGTTGTAATAATCATTCCAATTTTCTGTTGGTATTGTATATTAGTTGGATGTTATATTTGTTTATTTACTATAATTTATCGATATGTATTCTATGAACAAAGTGACTCTCAATATATAACCTGGTTCCTGTTTCTAACACAGTTGTATGGGTATTTCAAGGTCAAGAAGTGAAGCTTGACCTTCAAAAACGTTAATCTCGCTCTTGAGAGGGTGAAAACCAAAGCAACTAAAGAATGGTCTACGACATAATAACGAGATACAGGAGCATCAAAGTGCCTGAGAGAGAAGGATCCCATTTAAAGGGATCTCTAGACACGGATGGCAAATGACTGAAGAAGAAGAAGATATGAATGATGAAAAACGCGATTAAAATGCACAGTGGCATTCAATATTTCGTAAATTAAAAAACAACTACAACAATAAGATAAGTACATGGTGTTCCTCGTATAACCAAGAATAAATTTCGGATAGCAAACTCAAGTATAGCTCAGAGATACAAACTTCATATCGACATCTGGATAATTAATTGCGGAAGCCGATACTTTGTGATACTCGATCATATTCATAATGAAAGAAAACAGAATTTATCTTAGTTTTTATATCACTTTTTATTTTCACTTCACTGTGACTAGTTCTAGACCCATTAAAAAAATTGAAAAAAATCATGAGTATAAATATCTTTATTCCTGGAGAAAATTTAACTGGGGAATTGTATTTGCACTTATTAGATAATGAGTTAAAACCCCTTATAACCGTCCCTTATAACAGGCCGGAGCACCTCCACACTATGCCTTCCCTGTACGAAATTGGCTTAATAAGACATTTCCAGATAAATGGATTGGAGGAAGAGGCGCTATAGAATGACCAGCAAGATCGCCCGACCTAGCGCCCCTTGACTTTTTTTATGGCTACATCAAAAATCTGTGGTGTACAAAACTCAACCTTAATCAATATTCCTGAACTTAAACATAGAATAGTGGAGAAGTGTGAGCGGATTACACCAGAAACGCTTCAAAAAGTGAGAGAGGAATTCGAGCTGCGACTTTACTATTGTCTTGACAACAATGGCGGAAATTTTGAACATCTAATTTACGTACAAACCAATTCGAAGGCTAATACAATATTAATAATATAAATACAGGTTGATGAATCAACACCTCTGCGCCTGACAGAACAACAAGTTCAAGTGTACCACCAGACAACTGATCAGAAGCTGCTCAAATGGAAAGAGAAGCCCCTTCATGGAAGACATATAAATCACGTCAACCAAGATTATGTCGACAGTTCAGCGTAGAACTATTGGTTGATCTCTGGTCATATGTTTCCTGAAACGGAAGGCTTTATATTGGCAATCCAAGATCAAGTAATTCCAACTAAGAACTATCTAAAGTACATCGTCAAAGACCCTTCTATCAACAACGACAGATGCAGATATGGTTGCTAAACAGCTGAATCTATCCAGCATATTACAGGAGGTTGCCAAGCGTTCGCTGCAACTGAATACAAAGAACGACACGATGCTGTGGCAAAAATATTGCACCAGAAACTAGCGCTGAATTTTGAGCTATCGCAATCGGTAAGAACACCCTACTATATATACAAACCGGAATCTACTTTAGAAAATAACAACTACAAGCTGTACTGGGACCGCACGATACTGACAGATCGCACTGTTGCTCACAATAGACCAGATATAGTTTTAGTAGATAAAATCTCCAGGAAAACAACCTTAATTGATATAGCAATCCCTAACAACAATAACATAAATATTAAGCAGGCTGAAAAAATAGCCAAATACAGGGATTTGGAATTTCAAATAAAGACACAGTGGGACATGAACAACACACGAACTGTACCAATTGTTATGTCAACAACACAACTTCTACTAAATAATTTAAAATACCTTTTTTCTATTTATTTTCGAACGTTTCAAGGGCATATAATTTCCTAAGGGTGCGTTTTAGGGAACATGTTAAAAGGTACTTTTTGGCTTATTTTAATGAGTTCTAACACAGCAGAAGTTTCGAATCCTATTTTAGAAACACCTTGCATATATTTTTTAAATGATAAATGATTTGTTGTAAAATTTCACGGAGGAGAAGCTATAAATGCAAAAAGTTGAAGATTCTCAAATCGTCGACAATACAGGGGGTCCGGTCCACCTACGTCGAAATCATATGCAAAACTTTCTTGATATATATGAATATGTTGAAAACAAGTTTATTATATCCAATAGTAAACGAGATTGATCAAATTAATGAATGTTGCTTAATAGTAAAATATCTTATTTTTGGACATATCGAAAAAGTTAACTAGATTTGGAAACTGTATTACTAAAAATTGTAAAATGAAGAGACCAAAAATAAAACTTATTTAACAATAATTCACTTGAACTTCTAGTGAATTAATGGAGTGAAATTTCTTAGCTCATTACCGGCGTGGATTACGTTTACTACAACGTTAAGGTCAGTCAACGATTTCCATGTAAATTGTCAATTTAATATAACTAGCTGTCGCCCAGTGGTCGAAATTCGAGTAATTTTGTCTATATCTCTGGCAGGTTAAGTAACCTGAAAATTTTATCGTGACATTCTATCCTAGGACTTTAGGGAGCACAGCAGTTACACGGAACGGATCCAGATTCGGAACCTCTGTGTGATAGTTTCCTCGAAAATCCTAGATGTCGGTCTTACATCTCGCTTCTACAAATAAGTAACGAAATTCAAGTTTTTTTAGATATAATTCATAGGACTTTATTTCAATCGCTAATGGACTACCCTACATATTTATTTTTCTAACCTCCCTGTATAGTTATAATTGCACACAGTTCTCTAACATTTGTTAAAATCCTCATTATAATAATTTCATTTCATTATATATTTCCACCACTCTGTATATGCAACTGCTCATGGACCACGCATAATATTTTTTAACACTTTTGAACCACTCGGTAAACCATTCTGTATATGCCACTGCCTATGAGCCACCGTATTTACTCTTTTTGTTTATGAAATTTTTAACTATCTTCTGTAACTATAATTCTACTCCGACCTATATTTCAATCATCATATTTATGGAACTCTTCGTGGGCTACTTTATAAATCATTTCCTTTTCTAACATTTTTTATCATCATTCTGTCTATCTATAATTCCTCTCACCCTATATTTCATCCTCCCTATATATACAACTGCTTATGGGTTACGAAATGTTGCATTTCCATTTCCGCCACCCTGTATATGCATCTCTGTATAATATTTTTTGCACCACCCTGTATAAGTGTAATTCTACTGCACCTTCTATTCCAAGAACCCACTAAATGGGCTTCCCTATATAATTATTTTATTAGTTATAATTGCATTCTCTATATTTTAAACATCCTATATATGCAACTGCTTATGTGTCACCCACGAAAAAAATGATTGCTAACATATCTGGAATCGCCCTGTATAATTATAATAAACAACGATTACTTTACCACTAAACAATAACAACGCTTGGATGCCACTTCCAGAAGTACATGCTCTAAGTATATAACAGCATTGGTCCCTCTATATATAATTACTCAATGTTTTGAGTTTGGCGGCGGCGGCACATTCAGTTGTTTGGCGTTGACATTATGGACGTAAATAATGAATTTTTATTATATTTTAATTAATGAATGAACCAATATTATAAATTAATATTAGCATTCTGCACTGAAGGTCGTCAGTAGCTACTAAACAAAACAAAAATGAAGAAAATCGGTTGAGAGGCAGAGGAGAAAATGGTACTTAATCGTTTTGTCTTTGCCTATTTATATATAGATAAATGTAGGTTTTTGGGGTTCTGAAGAGCAAACCCGGATTACCAAAGACATGATAGATATAATATCTTAAATTTTTACACCATTCTCTTCGTACTGATTTATTAATTTAAATCAACCCTCGCGCTTTATTTCCTTATTCCGAGCGCCATATTTTGGTCATTTACCGTATTCTGCAAAATTTATGCCCGCTTTTAAAAGCCTCGTTGGCTCACATCGTTAATACACCCTGGTTATGTCAAAAATGAAATTATTACAGACACCTATAGATAATTATATTTTCAAAATGCTTGTGAAGTATCATATGTAAACAATAAATAGTTTAATGTCTTCACTAATGTTAGTTACACCATATTTGTCTAATGTTTAATAATGTTGAAATTGATCTGTTTATTGTACATGACGTACTTCACAAGTTTAGTAACTCGGTTGATTATGACAATATTTTGTTGCAAATAGGTTTATTATTTGATTGTTGCAGGAGAAAGAAATTTTTTTCTTATTAATTAAGTTCCTTTTTTTTAAGTCAGTTTTTGTTTTCTTTTTTAATGTGTTTATTTAAAGACAACTGTAGCCGCAATAGCCGGTATTTAACATTTCTTAGGTATAGTTTTCCTGACAGTAATGCCAGTCCTTTATCTATAAAACACCCCTTATACCTGTAAGATAAGGAAGTTATCAAAAACTAAAAATATATAATTTTAATTTGGAGACGTGTTTATTTTAGAATTCAGCAAATATATTTAAAAGTGCATTAACTCATTTTTATAAACAAATCGAATATTTCCCTTGATACCAGGTAGAATTGATGTATACAATGAACTTAATGATCAACAATGAAACAGTGCATTTAGCAGTATGCAGCCCTCACAATGAACTCAGCCAAAGCACGTATTTAATAGCAGAATGTCCTTTTAGCGAGCAGGAGGAACCGAGTCTAATTATAATTACTCGCGTTCGTGGGTAAGATGATACAAGAGAAATGACACGTTTTTGCAATGAATTCGTTACCAAATGAACCGGTACACTTCGAATGATTCAAAACAGTCAGAACTTATAACATTTGTAATATATCTAGATCAGGAGTATTTGATAAAAAAAAATAATGCTGACTGTTCAATTTTTTCAAACACAAGTTTGTCTAGAACATATGGTTACAAAAGGCCTTTTTATGATATTATATATATATATATATATATATATATATATATATATATTCTCAACATCAGTCTATTACTTAATTGCTAAATTAAATATTGATATTGCATATGTCTCAAAGCAAGATTATTTAAAATTTATCTGGCACATCATCTTATAGTGAGAACTTTTATTGCCTCCTCCGCATGTTACTCAAATTAAGTTTTGATAGAAAATTGACGTGTGCCACATTACACAGTGCGAAATGGGCAGTGACAGGTTTTTTGCTTTATTTGAAATATATACTTTTTTGAAGACGCGTGTTGTAAAGACCGACATCTAGGATTTTCGGGGAAACTAGCACCTAGAGGTTCCGAATCTGGAGCGTTCCATGTAATTGCTGTTACCCGTAATTCCTAGGTTAGAATGTTAAGATGAAAATTTCAAACTTAAATGTCAAGGTATGCCATGAAAGAATATCGTACCCTATTTGTAACGGTTTACATTCTACGAGGCTTAAAGTCGAATGAAATGTATAGAACAGAAAAATTGTATTATTACGGTATACGGTGGTAGGTGTGTGTGCGAGCATAGAAATTCAAGCATCAAGCAATGTGTGCAGTTGAAATTTAGGGAGAAGTAAAATTACAGTAATACATGTGTACTTAAGAACTTGCATATATAGGATGGTTGAAACATAAGGTGGAATAGAATTAAAGTTATAGAGTGTGGTTCAAAAACTGTTGTATTGGGTGGCACATAAGTAGTTGCGTATACTAGGTGATTGAAATAAGAGTGAAGTAAAACTATACTCATTGGGGTGAATCAAAATCGGAAAAATATACGTAAAAAACTGTAAACATCATGGTAATTATCAAAATTTCAGCCTAAATATCTAGTTTAAATGTCAAGTTTTCATTTTAGTTCGTTTGAAGTAAGTTTTTTTGTAGAGACGAAGTTGAGTTAGGCGCCTTATAGTCGCATGAAAGCCAAAAATATTCAGATAGTTTGTGGAAACGAAAATTTGTTATGTTGTAGGTCAGTGCATGCATGCATATAATATTAGGTAGTACATAAGCAGTTGTACACGTAGGATGGTTGAAATGTAAGTTGGAATTTAATTAGTTATACAGGGTGGTTCTCAAAATATTGTATTGGCACATAAGTAGTTGCTTATACAAGGTGGTTGAAATAACTGTGGAGCAAACCACTAGTTATACAGAGTGGATATTTGCGTTATAAGACGGAGAATAATTACAATGATACAAAAGGCTTTAAAAATTGTCACAAGCAGTTGAATATACAGGATAATTGAAATATAAGGTGGAGTGGAATTATCGTTTACGGGGAGTTAAAAAAATTTTATATAGTGTGAAACATAAGTAGTTGGTTATACTTGACATATGTGGCGAAGTAAAATTATAGGTATGTGAAAGTTAATAGGATAGAGAGGATTAATCCTTATACAGGGCGGTTGCGACATCGTGTGGAGTTAAATTATAGTTGTACAGACTGGTTCAGACGGACGCTTCAGCAAGCAATACCAAACACCTGTATATACAGTATACCTTGTGAATGTGGCAATCTTTACATTGGAGAGACAAAGCGACCGTTGGACACCAGGATTAAGGAACACCGCACAGCTACTCAAAGGGCGGAGCTAACGAAGTCTGGGCTAGCTAACCACGCGTGCACCGAACACCACCACATCAACTGGTACCAGGCGCGGGTAGTTCACAAGGAGGAGCATTGGCATAAAAGAAAATTTATAGAGACAGCATATATAATTTCGAAGGAGAATATAATTAGCAAGCCCAGCGTCCAAATTAAAAACATTTGGAAACCCCAGATCCGACGACGCTGATTGGACTGGATGAGACCCAATGACGCATGACCGATTAAAGGTATAAATACCAGGGATAAACTGAATTTCCATCATTCACCTGATGATAGCAGATAGAAAGCTATTGAAACGTTGTGAGATCAACCTTTTCAAGATGATGGAAGTCCAAGGAAACTTCGAGGAATGAGGAACATTTTCTACAAGATTCAGACTCACAAAGGTACTTAACTTAAACAAAATTTATAATCTTTGTTAAACCTAGTAGACAATTTAAAAAAGTAATGTGAATATTTATTATACATTTTTTACTGATGTGGCATAATTGAATTCATTTTATAATTGTAATTATTCTTGTTTGATATTCTCAAAAATAAAGATATTTAATTTTTTCTGAGTTCTTTGGAAATGACACCATATAAACTGTATATTTAAAAAAGTCCAAACATTTATGGTCTAAATCAGATCCTGTTTTCAATGGTATTAACTCAAATGAACAAGAAATTAAAAAATAAAAAGGATTTGTTATGACAAATTTCGTAAATCACAATTTGACATTACGAATCCTTTAGATTCATTTGGATCAACCCCACTTCTTTTCAATTTATTATACCTTAAGTTCCGAACATAAACATTTCCATATTTGTATAATACCAGCACCTCCACCAAAGCTTACTATAGTCGGTAAATTTTTTGCCGATTTTCATCATTCATTCATCATTTGCATAAGTTTTTTATTCCACCGGGCAAACACTAACCTTTATCAAATGATTAGTTAGAAGTATAAGCACAACAAACAATTTAAAAAATTTTCTAATGTGCAATTCAATGTATTAGTCAAGGTTTCGTTTATTTTATTCCCTAGTAAAAAATCGATTTCAAAAGGTTTCAATTTATTTAGCTTCCAATAATAATAGAAACAAGGAAGTAAAGCTTTCCTGTGGGAAACATTGTAAGTATACCAATTCGCAGGCCATAAAACGCAGTTCAAATTGAGTGTGTGCCCTACTTTAGCTTTCGGAATACGCAAGGAAATAACTCAGATATGCGCCGTTTGAAGTTTTCCCTTTTGCATTCAAAAGCGCAACAAACGGTTGAAAAGTGAACGGTTTGGTAAAGATCAGTGACGTCTAAAGAATATTTAACACACGTTACCACCTCATTAGTTATTTTGTCTGGAAACATAAAGGCGTCTAGTTGTGAACGAAAGCCGTAATTCTTCTGGTAAAACGTATTTAAGAGTAAATGAAAAGAGGGTCTCAGTACGCAAAGGGTAAATTATGAAGGTTTCCATTTCATATTCTCATTACACCTAGTTGTTTATTCATTGTTATCATGAGCAAGTCGGTGAAACCACTTAATATTTTTTGATACTGAGATTGTTTCAGAATAAAATTTTCCAGGTTGATTGACATTAAATTGCAATACAATAAATACATATTTAAAAAAATAATAACCGAATTCAAAAAAAAATTAACTAAAAAGCATGAAATAATTTTTTTCTACAATTAAATACTTTTTATGAAGTCGGGGCCAAGCTAAAGAGAAACTCTTTTGGGAAGTTGTACTTTTCATAAATTCCCTGTTTAAATTAGCATCGACTTCAGGAAAAGTATTTATTTGTTGTAGCAAAAAATGTTTCATGCTTTCTAGTTAATTTTGTCGTTTTTAGGGTTCCGTATATACAATATACGGATACCCTTATAATATCACTCAGGATTTCTGCCTCTGTCACATCACAGCAATTTTCTCCTAAACTACTGGACGGAAGAGGTTGAAATTTTGTATCAATGTATAGTTTGGTGACCCGATTAGGAGTACATATCTTAAAGAAGATTTGATTTTAGGTGTACTTCTGGGGGGGAACTAAAAAAAATCGACCGTTCCCCCCCTGATCTCCGAAACTACTGAGCCTAAAATTTTGAAAAAATAGGAAATATAGAACGTTGCCCGAACTTTACAAGCAAAAAATAAGGTGAAACCATTAATATTAATTTTGGAGGGCAAATTATAGAATTAAATAAAAATTTAATAATAAAGAAAATTTCAAACGTATCATGTAATATATCAAATGAAAGGTCTCATTCTGAGGAACACAAATATATTTTTTTCATATCTTAAAAAAATATATTGTTAAAAAGTCCGTGGGTTCAATTTAAAATTATAAAACTAATATTTACTTTCACTTTCCTATAAATCCATTTACATTAAAACAGCTGATTCAAATATCACAATAACAATCCCATATACGCTAGTCGTCGCGGTATATCTGAACTCTCCATCGTAGCTGCTTCCTTTATAAGCCAGCCTAGAAAATTCTCGTAAAATCAATCATCACTCCTTCCGCTGCCGAGTCTTTTCGAGAACCGTTTTTTTTATCTCAAAACGTTTGTTGTCGTACTGAAATGAAACATGGTCGGCCTTGGGTAAATTTCGTAACAATATTTAAAAAGATATTAACGAAAATATACCAAAATTTACCCATTCCCCCCCCTTATCACCGAAACTATAAAACCTAATGTTTTGAAAAAAATTAGAGGTATAGGTTATGACCTGAAGTTTACTGGAAAAAGAAGGAAAAAACCCTAATATTCATTTTTGGGGGCAAATTATATAATTAAATGGAAAATATAAAATTAAAATTGTTTCTAACCCATCATGTTATATATCAAATGAAAGGGCTCATGATGAAGAAAACAAATATATTTTTTCATATTTTTAAAATAAATTAATTAAAAGATATTAACAAAAATTTTAAAAAATTTACACATTCCCCCCCCTTATCTCCGAAACAATAAGCTGAAAAATTTGGAAAAAAATGGAAGTATAGCCCCTCACTTAAACTTTACTGGAAAAATAAGGAGAAACCCCATATTTTCTTCTTGGGGGGCAAATTATAGAATTAAATGGAAAATAAAAAATTATAATTGTTTCTAACGGGTCATGTAATATATCAAATCACAGGGCTCATTATGACGAATACAAATATATTTTTTTAATTTTTTAAAATGAATTTTTTTAAATATGTTAAAAAAATATTTTAGAAAAATTACCCATTCCCCCGTTATTCCCCAAACTATAAGACCTAAATTTTTTTGTTTATTGGATAAATATGAAAAAATCGCTAATTCTATTATTTGGGCCCCAAATAATAAAATTAAACGGAAAATAAATTATTAGAAAACCTCCATAGTAATTTTAGGGACAAATTATACAATTAAATGGGAAATAAAGATTCAATTTTCAAACGCATCATGTAATATACCCGATAAAAAGCTCATTTTGTGAATTACAAATATATCATATTTTTAAATCATTCGTTTAAAAGATATTAACAAAAATATTAAAAATCGACTTAATTCCCACTTTAGAAACAACACTATTTAAATTTTGAAAAATATATTTTATTTATATTTTTTAATAATTTGAATAAGAGATTTAATAATTTATAATTTAAAACTTGACCTATTTTGCCCTTTATCTTCCAATCTATAGAGCCTCCAAATTCAGACAGTAGATTATAAAAGGCTTTCCTGAAAGTTTATTAATAAAATAAAACTCTATTGTTAATTTTTGGGGACCAAATTAGAAAATTAAATACTTATGTATTCTGATAAAAATCAAGCGAATCCTGAAGCAGATAAAATAAAAAGTCTATGTGTGGAAAATGAAAGTGTATATTTTTTATAAATTTAAAACGCTTCATTTAAAAGATATAAGGGTAAATATAAGAAAATGCACTCATTTCCTGCTTGTCTGAAACTAGAGTATTAGAATCTTGAAGGTGGTACGGAACTCTAAGTATGCGAGTTCAACTCGCACTTGACCAAATTATTTTTTAATGTACCTATTTATTTTAAAATTTTTAGTGATGCAATGCCTTAATTGGATGCAGTTTTCAAATGTAATTAATTTTTTCGATATTGCCTAACATCAGTTATATTACTTTCATTTATTAACTTGACTAACCTCGTTTACTGTTTACTGTTGAATAGAATAACTTTGTCTGGTAAAAAATTGAATTGTTACATAAAATAAAGGTACTTAAACAAAATTTATATTCTTTATCAAACCTAGTACACAATTTGGAAAAGTGACATGAATATACAATTTTTAGTGATGTGGCAGAATTAAATGCATTTTATAATTCTTATTACCCCTGTTTGATAAGATTTTTATATATTATGAAAAATAAAGGCATTTTATTTTTATATATACAGATATATATCCACATATTTAGAACTATATCATTCAACGTATGACAGCCGTTTCGAACCAGGAGTTCTCGTCAGATACGCTTCCTTGAATGACAAGTTCTAAAGTGAAATTCTTGGATGTTATACACATCAGTAAGACAACAGTCAGTGTATTGAACCTAATAGATGTCAGTGACATCTACCGTCAATTGAGTAATTTAAGTATATGAACGCATACAATGCTATAACATATTTAGAACTATATCATTCAACGTATGACAGCCGTTTCGAACCAGGAACTCCTGGTTCGAAACGGCTGTCATACGTTGAATGATATAGTTCTAAATATGTGGATATATATCTGTATATATATTTACTTATGTGTTTTTATATAAAACACTCGAACCATCTGTCAAGAGTATGGTATATGTTATAGCATTGTATGCGTTCATATACTTAAATTACTCAATTGACGGTAGATGTCACTGACATCTATTAGGTTCAATACACTGACTGTTGTCTTACTGATGTGTATAACATCCAAGAATTTCACTTTAGAACTTGTCATTCAAGGAAGCGTATCTGACGAGAACTCCTGGTTCGAAACGGCTGTCATACGTTGAATGATATAGTTCTAAATATGTGGATATATATCTGTATATATATTTACTTATGTGTTTTTATATAAAACACTCGAACCATCTGTCAAGAGTATGGTATATGTTATAGCATTGTATGCGTTCATATACTTAAATTACTCAATTTTATTTTTAAGCAAAATTCATATTTGCTGACAAACCTCGTATTCAGTTGAAAAAGTGACATGTACTGATTACAGTATATGTTTCCGACCATGCAAATATTTTGATTAAGAATCATTTTTTCTCTAAATAATATTCTAAAAACGTTTTCCGTTTGAACTTAACTTATGAAGAGACCCTGTATATAGAAACCAACTGAGAACCTCCATCCTGAAGTTGATTAATTATAATTTTTAATAATACAGCACAATCGGATGCAGTTTTCCATTCTAATAAACTTTGCTTGATTACAATTTGATATATAATAAAAAATTGATATATTTTTTGAAAATGACATAAGTAGATGCAGTTTTTAATTCTAATTACCTCTATTTGATAACAATTTTAGATGTTAACAAAAATGAAGATACTTTAATTTGTAATCAAAAGTCCTCTTTGATGACAAACTTTGTCTACAGTTAAAAAAGTGGCATGGAATGATTACTGTTTACGTTTTAGACCATGCAAATCTGTTTGTGAAGAATAACTTTCCCTTAAAATTATTAATAAAAACAAATCGTTTAATTCATGAAAACCCCCTGTATACACATATTAACTGACATTTATTTTGATTAATTCATCTTATTTACAATTTACCCCAACTTTCGAACAGTTATTACCAGCAACACCATCAAAAATACTGTATAAAAATGTCGTTAAAAAGTTTTCTCAGATTTTTTAAAAACGGTGCAAGCTATGTAATTGAAAAACAATATGGGACCACTTTGGGATTCCCCTGGAACTAATCCAATTATTTTTTAATTCATTATTCCACAGAACATTTTTAATATCGTTTTAATATCAGCGACTCCACCAAAGTTTATTGTATAAGGAAGTCGGTAAAACACTTTTGCCCGATTTACTAAGAAACAGTACATGTTATGTTATTGATTAAATACGAAACCACTTCGGGCTATTCCGGATCTAATCGAATTTCTTTTCAATTTGTTTGTGTTCCAAATAAAAATTGTCCCATATTTTTAATACCGGTGACTCCACCAAGGCATAGAATATAAGAAAATAGGTAAAAAAGTTTTTCCTCATTTTCTAAGAAACGGTATGTTAATGGAAAAAATATGGGAACACTTCGCAATCCCCCGGAACAGGGTCCCGTATAAACGGTTGAAATTCCTTGAGGCGTTTGCGAGTAATCGGTAAACAAACATAAAAAAACGAAATTTTTAAAGACCGTTAAAAATGACAAAAACAACTAATGTTACAAAAATAAAATAAATTATAAATTTGTAGAAAGTTGCACTAAAAGTTGAATTACTATGCACATAATATTTAATAATTAAACATATATTTAATAATTTGTCTTACTAGTAAATAAGTAATTTCCGTATAAAGGTCTGAAAAACCCGATTTTCTTTCAAAAATGTTAGAAAAATAATATAATAATAATTTGTTTAATTCTTTACTATACATTAATTGTTTTGTGACTATCAGACAATATAGGTACATTGATAACTAGATCCTTTTTGATAGAAACCAACCGTTATACATTCTGGTCAGATTCCAATCAGAAGTGTATTATTTTGTCTGTTCATTGGGTTTACTCACCTCCAAATTTTTTCTTATCTGTGTATGGAGACGTTTCAACTCCGAGTATGGAGTCGTTGTCAATCGTTTAGTGTTGTTTTCGAGGTTTTTTCTAAAAAATTTCGCTTTGATCTTGAATTTGTTGTTTGTCAAAAAAAATTTGACACTGACAATTTGTCGTTTGGCGATCACTTGACGCTGAGGTTACCGTTTTTTTGTGTTCTGTTAGCAATAAATTCCTCCAGGCCAAATGAAGGTCGACTGAAAGTGCTCCGATTTCAGTGTTGTTTATCATCATACAGCTGGCTTCTTTAAGTTTTCTCTTTTTTAAATTTTCTTCTTTCAACAAAATCTTTGTTTTATTCCAGTCTATCCTATGGCTGCCGGTGCTCGTTAATACATGATTGGCCAAATTTGATTTGTCCACATGTCCTCTGGAAATGTTATATTGATGTTCTTTTTTCCTTACTTCTAAAGGTCTTGAAGTTTCACCGGTATAAGAATGGTCACAGTCACACAAAACACTGTACACACAATTTTTAGAACTCGGGGTTGGGTTAAACGGTTTGGTATGTGTGAGGATAGAGCGCAAGGTATTATTTGTTTTAAAAACAGTTTTAACGCTGTATTTATTTCCTAACCGCTTAATTTCTTCCGATACACCTGGGATATATGGAATTATGTTTATAATTTGGTTGTCTGAAACTGAAATCGGAGCACCTTCAGCCGACCTTCATTTGGACTGGAGGAATTTATTGTTAACAGAACAAAAAAACGGTAACCTCAGCGTCAAGTGATCGCCAAACGACAAATTGTCAGGGTCAAATTTTTTTTGACAAACAATAAACTCAAGATCAAAGCGAAATTTTTTTAGAAAAAACCTCGAAAACAACACTAAAAGATTGACAACGACTCCAGACTCGGAGTTGAAACGTCTCCATACACAGATAAGAAAAAATTTGGAGGAGTGAAAACCCAATGAACAGACAAAATAATTCAAGACCTCCTCAACAATCTTTTCGAAATTACTTCAGAAGTGTATTGTGATTGTGTTTTGCCTCTCTGTGAACAACCCTCTTACACAAGCCCAACTCCCACTTGGGTTTAGTCCCAAATTAAAGCCTACAAAAGCCACTTTGGTCAAATCCTGATAGAGTTCACCGAAAATTATAATTTTGATGTGATTCGTTCGTATAAATATTTTTGTAATGTTTTAAGAAACTTATAGAAAATAATTACCAAATTTGGACCAGTTTTTGCAAAATAATTCATAATAGAATCGATGAAGGTATTTTGCATCATTGCTGTCATCTTTACTGATTGATACATTTGAATTAAGGTAAAACATTGAAGGTTGTGGGACCAATTTTTGATTTTAGCGCCATAAAGAGTGAGTAAGAAGTGATAGATTATACAACAATTTTAGATTTTTTAGTATTTTTTTTGTCCGAATTAACTCGAGATACAACTTTTGGTATTTGGAACCTTGTTTTATTTACCCAAAAGTGATTAAAACCTTTTCCTATAAATATGATTGTAATGTTTTAAGACAAGAAGAACTTACCTATAGAAAATAATTGTCAAATATTGATCAGTTACACAAGAAAATTACTTTGTATCATTACTGTCATTATATATATTTATTCCACAACGTTTTGTAGCCAAATAATGTTTGATCAAAAAATATATTCAAAAACTACAGTAAATATATAATAACAATTTAGTAAAACCATACAATGTAAAATAGTCGTTTTAA
Organism: Octodonta nipae; assembly: GCA_034190945.1. NCBI lineage: Eukaryota > Metazoa > Arthropoda > Insecta > Coleoptera > Chrysomelidae > Octodonta > Octodonta nipae. The sequence goes on from CM067216.1 coordinate 208,708,626, forward strand.
AAAATATTGTTCGATTATTTTATATTACTTACCGTTTTCGTGAATGTTCGTCAATGACGAGAGAGCGGGCAGACTGTATGAACTCACATTGGGTTCAGTTTTCACTTTGTGCAAGTCAGCCGATAACAAATCCTGGAATAAACGACATTCTAAGTAATTTATCTATAAATAGATACAAGAAAAAACACAGCACGATTACAGTTTATAAGAAAAAATATAATCTATAAATTGCATATGTCATTCATTGTGGCCCATGGTACCATTGTGTCTATTGATTGTTAACAAACTCTTACATCGGAGATAAAATACTAATTATGAATAGTTTATATTTAAAAAGAACCCACTTTAGCTGAGTTAATATAAAAACCGTTTAGAAACCGTGTGCAATCAATCACTATTTTTAGAGATATGTTCTTTTTTATTAGATTTAAGGTACAATTAAATTAAAAATTTTAGCGTATTCTTATTTCTCTGTCTTCTTCTCTCTCTCTCTTTTTCCCCCATTCCTAATTTTTATTCTTTGTCTATTTTTTCCAAATATATTTTAACTTTTTATTTGTTTTATTATTTGTACCACTTTCTATATATGCAACTAATTCACTCTATATTGCATCCACACTGTATATGCTTCTGTGATTTATATAACTTATTGGTATATTATTTACTGAATCACCCTGTACAACTATAATTCAACTCAACAATATTACAACGGTCCTGATATCTTTAAAACCCTATATGCCTAATATTCCATTTACGCAACTTCTCATGGTCTACCCTTTTTAACAAAATTCACCTTTTTGAACCACATTTTTTGACTATTATTTTACTCTACGATTTATTTCAACCACCCGGTATATGCAACTGCTTCTAAAATTTTTTGACCTCATGTCTATAATTATACCCCGTCCTACGTCCTATAGTTAAAATATCCTAACAGCTTATGCTTATACAGGGTGAGTTTTTTTTGATGATCAGTATGGGGATCTCGGAAACTAGCAGAGATAGAGCAATGGTTAAATTGGGAAAGACTTGCAGTTTTAATGGCCCAATTTAATGATACTTTCGAATTTTTGTAAAAAGTCATGGCTTACTAGATATTTTGAAAAAACTAAATTCTGTCGATTTAGTCAAATCCCTATAGCTCCTTTGTTTTTGATTTTATAAAAAAAGTGTAAATATCAAAATTGAAGAGAATTGTATACCGAATATGATTGTCATGTCATCGTCTATAACTGCCAAATCGGGACACCGGGGTGGCCATTCGTGTGGCCCATTTCTTCATATTCAAGAGTTTGGATAGATATTATCTAAGTGTTGTCTTACTAATAACGAGTTATGAGAAGGTGCTCCATCATGTTAGAATCACTCAATTTCTAAACGCGTTCTAAAATTCAAATTATGCAACATGTCTTGAAAGGTGAAATGCAAGTAGCGCTCCCCAGTAAGTGATTCGTCATAGATAAAAGGCCCCAGAAAACTAGACCGTATGATACCACACCAAACATTAAAACCAAATCTTATCTGGGGTCGTCTTTGTTCTACATTGAAAGGGTTTTCTTTAGCCCAGATATGCTCCTTGTGTCTATTGAACATACCGCATTTAGTAAATCTAGTTTCATCTGAAAATAACACCTTTAATAGAAACTGTGGATTGTCAAGGCACATGTCTCTAAATCATGTACAAAACAAAATGCGTCGTTGTTCGTCACCAGCATGCAAAGTTTGATAAACTGAAAGTTTGTACGGGTGGAACTTGTGCGCTTTCAGTACCTCAACTACAGTTCGTTGAGATATGCCAGCTTCTGCAACAATCTCACGAGTTGATGTAGATGGATTTTGATTTACCATTGCCAAAACATTTATTTGTGCTGTTTCGTTAATTTGATTACGTTCATTTGGTGGTTTAGGAAAAGATCCATATCTGCGTAAACTATCGTAAAGCCTCTTAAATGTACCCAGAGCAGGTTGACGACGATTAAAATATCTAAGAAAATATTCCTCAGCTGCACGAACTGAATTTTTATGTCATGATATAACATTCCATCATATTCAGTTTTTCTTCGTTAGAATATTCCATTTTATCACGAAAACTTGTCAATATCGACTGTCAGTTCAGCACTACTAATGGGATTACTCTCAAATGAGGAAACGTCAAAGTGAAAACAATCTTTTTCATGGCTACCTACGTTATAAGTGAAAATAAGAGAGGAAAGCGTCCATAACTCCGTTATTTTTATTAATAACTATATGGAGTATTATATCGTTGAAAAGCTCTAAAAATGTCCGATTTTTTGAGGTCATAGCCAACTATAGTTTCCATTCAAAAAAAGATAAGTTTGTGTCATATCTCGAAAACGAGAGCTGTCACGCAAACGAGGACATGACAATCATATTCGGGATACAATTCCCTTCAATTTTGATATTTACACTTTTTTATAAAATCAAAAACAAAGGAGCTAAAGGAATTTGACCAAATGGACAGAATTTCGTTTTTTCAAAATATCTAGTAAGCCATGAGTTTTTACAAAAATCCGAAAGTGTCATTATTTGGGCCAGTAAAACTGCAAATCTTTCCCAAGTTAACCATTGCTCTATCTTCGCTAGTTTCCGAGATCCCCATACTACTCACCAAAAAAAACTCACCCTGTATATTAGAAACGAATTGAAAATATTCTAGCTGAACAAAAAAAAGAACAAAAAGATATAAAGGAAAGAACATTTAGAAAGAATGGAAAAAGATCGTCTTTCAATTTTTTATTTATAAATTCGTAAATGTAAGGGAAAAGAAGCAAAAAAGAAGAAGATCAATAAATTATTTCTGTTTGTTAAACACAATCGGAGTTGTTACTAATTACTCCCAGTGACTGATTAAATAAACAAATTTAAATGTACCAGTTTAAACTCGATGTCGTATAACCATGTTAAATTTTTAAGTTCCGCATCAAATTTATTATCTGAATTTGAGAACTATAAAAAATTTGATTATGATGCACTTAGCGAAAGAAACTACTTTCATAGAAGAATTAGTAACATATGTTGCTTCTAAGAAACACATGTTTATAAAACATCGATCATTGTTTATAAAACACAATGAACAATTAAATAATATGGGCAATATAAAATCCAGTAACCCGTTGCAAGATAAAACAAATGCCGCAATGTGATATGTAAATAAACAAAACTATGAAAAAATTATGGTATATATTTGTCGAACGAGTAAAAGAAGTATAAAATTAAATAAATAGTAATTGTTAAACACTTTAGCTGATATTTGTTTCAAACATTGATATCTTATAATTAAAGAATAATAATTTCGTTGTAAAATAAAGAGAAATTTAAACTGTTCTTATATTTAGTTTCGCTACATTTCAATTTGAGATAACCGTTTAATAATTATTTTACGAAAAATATATATATTTTTTGATTTTTAGTTAATTATTATGAAAAATTAAATTTACTCTGACATTTCCTGGAGTAAAAGTAGATACTAAGCTAGAGTGTCTTCAGTTAAGACCCAAGATGCAGAGGTATTTGATAGTCAAACTTTGAATTTAGTTAATAATGAACAGACATTGGGCAATATGATTAATTCATTTTTTTAAACGACTTCGAAAAAAGAGGAGGTTATCAATTCGTCGCGTATTTTTTTTTTGTATGTATGTTACCTGATTTCTTCTCCTGTGGTGAACCGTTTTGAATTAATATGGTCTTGTTCTTTAGAGTATCTATCCGGATTGGTGAAACTTCAAATTTTGGAAAAGAATTCTATTGGCAAAGTGATGAAATTTGTGAATGAATACATGCGTGCATGGAAATCGACGAATATCCCTAATATTTTAGTCGAATTTTCGATAACTCCTTATGGATGTGTATAGTTTTTTAACGTTTAATCTATTAAGGAAGATGCCTATAGGTGATCTCATATACTTTTCTGCGACGTGCAACTTGCAGTTTTGCAGAAAATCGCCGAAAATTCCAAAATTCTTATCAAAAATTTCATCGAAATGACATAACGGATATTTCCTCATAAATATTTTAATTCCAACATAATAGTGCGGTAATTTTAGGCACTGGAAGTTTTAATTGCGAATTGGAAAATTTTCTATTTACATCTCAAGCATATAGGTAGTAAAGCATAGTATTTTCGGACGTTTGGTGGTATAAAAGTGTTGGAAAATAGGTGAAATTAAAATTATATAGGGTGATTAAAAAACTTTTATATGATATGGACGTAAACAAATCATATACAGGATGATTGAAATATATGCTGAGGTTGAATTATATTTATACAGTTTTATTAAAAAATTATTTATTTGATAGCCCATAAGAAGTTGCATAAAGTGTGGAGAGGAATTAATGTTCACAGGGCGATAAATAAAATGTTAAAAATGAAATAAGTTATGAGGTAGCCCTCAAGGAGTTATATACTATGGTTGAAATATAGGACAGATTTGACTCCGTAAATATGGGATGGATGCTACTCCATCCTATAGTTTACAGAACTCAGCTAACAAATGTATGCTTGTCCGTGGGCAGTCGTATGTACAGGATGGTTGGTACATAGGGTGGAGTGGAATTATCTATAGTTATACAGAGTTGTCAAAAAAAGTTGAAAACAGTTACATGGCGTGATCCATAAGGCATAAATATATTTTGGGCTTATTAAGTCAACGCGTACTAGTACATTTTGTTCGTAAACATTTACCTGTCAATTTAAATGAAAATGTATAATTGTGTAATGTTGAGACTTTCGATGTTACTTGGTCCTATCTATTAAGGTTATGCATACAAAATAAAAAATAAAGAATGAAAACTACTTGAGTTCAAAAAAACTAAAAAGTTGAAAATAAAACATTTTAAAAAAATATATAACCGACTTCCACCTATAACTAAAAAGCTAAAACTAATTATAACAAAATACAATTCTAGCAAATAAATAACACAATCGATGTTGTCAGGTACCTATCCAGGAAGTAAAAAATTTAAACATTAAAAGGTGCTCATTCTGTACAAATTTAAATATACATATTGATTAATCCATTAAAATTAATTTTAAAAACAAACAACAAAATTTTAATAAAAAATCGAACTCATTAAATCAACGCTTCTTACAAAAAATATGAGTAGAATTTATTGTGCGGTGAATGGTTGAGGTGGTAAATCTCATGAAAATTTATTACTATTCATGCGATACCTAAACCTAGTAGCAGTTTTGTTTAAATCGAAGTTTTTTTCGGAAAAACAAAAGCAATAGGTTAGAGCCTGGCAACGTGCTTTAAAACTAAAAAATACAAATCCTCATATGAGAGTGTGTTCATTACATTTTAAAAAGAGTGATTTTATCGTATCAGGTAAGTTGACAACGGTTAACCTCAAAGATACGTAAAAATGTAAAATTTTCAAACTGACCTTTGAATATCGTGAGGTTTTTCTTTTACATGAAATGCTTCGAAACATAATGCAGAGAAAGTCACAACAACACTGCTTGGATTATCATTATTTTTACCACATTTTATCAAATGTCCAGCTTACAGAATTTTTTCTGCGTCCAGCCCAGAGAAAAAAATTCGTTTATAGGAAACATAAAACTAGTACTTTATTTGACCACCAGACGTCGTGGTCAAAGTGGTCCGTGGTCAATACAGTGGTAGGCGTGTGTGTGTGTGTGTGTGTGGGCGTGAATCGAAATTCAAGCAGCAAGCAATGTGCGCAGTTAAAATATAGTTCCAAGTAAAATTACAGTTAGGCAGGTGGGTTGAAAAAATTTTACAATTGAATGTGATATTGGGTGATCCATAAGCAGTCTCATTTATAGGATGGTTGAAATATAAGGTGGAATAGAATTAAAGTTATACAGGGTGGTTCAAAAAATGTTGTATTGGGTGGCACATAGGTAGTTGCGCATACAAGGTGATTGAAATAAGAATGAAGTAAAACTATAATTATACAGAGTGGATCAAAAAACTTAAAAAATGGTTAAATAAGCATATGCAGTAAGGATATTCGAGTTATAGGACGGAGGGTTAAAAAAATGTTAGAAGCAGTTGCACATACAGGATGATTGAAATATAAGGTGGAGTGGATTTATAGTTATACTGGGTGGTTAAAAAATGTTATATAGTGTGGAACATAAGAACGTAGTTGCTTATACTTGGGCCCAGTAAAACTATAGGTAAACAGGGTGATTTAAACAATAGAAAAATAGAAACAGTCAATAGGGTGGAGAGGATTAATTCTTATACAGGGTGGTTGCAACATCGTGTAGAGTTGAATTATAATTGAACCGGGCGATTCAGAAAATAATTTATATTAGATGACCAAGGCACAGACATGAATATAGGGTGTTGCAATATAAGGTGAATTAGAGTTATACTTATAGCAATTGGTCCAAATAATGAAATAAATAAAAAAATATGTGGATAATATAGAAAAAAAATACAAATTAGCGATAGAAGGAGAGATAAGAATACGCTATTTTATTTTAAGCCAGTTGAAGTCGGTTCTTTTTTAAATATAAATTATTATATACAGATATATTTTTTTATTAATCAAAAACAACTGAAATAATTAGTCTAAAAATAAATTATTTCAGTTAGAACATTAAACAATCAGTTACGGATAAACATAAAGAGTTTTTTTTTGCAGTTATGATAGTACTATCAGTTTGTTATTCGTATCCTAAATTTGTACTTGCTCTTATTACAAAACTTCTAAAAGGTCAATGCGATCTGTAAAATAAACAATATTTATCAACCACTAATGATAAATAGGCGTGTATATTTTATCCACAATTTGAATGTTTTAATAACTTACAACATTTAATTATATAAATATCAAAATAACTTCCAAATGACTACCACAACTAATATTTGTTAATATATAACATACCTGAAATTATTCTGATCAGTTATTTACAAAAAATAGCAAAAAGGTAATAGGACCAACAATAATACTGTCAATATATAAGTTACGTTTTATGTATTCAGATTCAACCTTGCTAGTTGACAATTATCATTAGAAAGCCCTGCAGGAAATAGTTCTGTGAAATTTTTAGCGTAAACATATTTATATGGTCCATATGAACTACTTTGGTTTGGTTGTTTTCTGAAGAATAATTGTGGCATCTCTGGTTTTATATTTTCTGAGTTCTTTGGGAATAACAGCACATATAACTCGAAGTTTCCTTGCACTTCCATCGTCTTGAAGTGGTTGTTCTCACAACGTTTCAATAGCTTTGGATCTGCTATCGTCATCAGGTGAATGATAGGGAATTCTCCTATTTATATCCTTAACCGGTCATGGTCATTGGGTTTTATCCGGTTGTTTGTCGGTGATGCGTAGCGGCAGAGGCCCAAGAAGAGCTTGCTAAATGTCTTTAAGTTGGACGCTGGACACGCTAATTATATTTTCGTTCGAGATTATATATGCTGTCTTTAGGAATTTTCTTTTGTACCAGTACTCTTCCTTGTGAATTACCCTGGCCTGGTCCCAGTTGACATTATGGTGTTCGGTCCATGCGTGATTAGCCAGCCCAGACTTCGTTACCTCTGCCCTTTGAGTAGCTGTGTGGTGTTCCTTAACCCTGGTGTCCAGCGGTCGCTTTGTCTTTACAGTGTAAAGTTTGCCACATTCACAAGGTATGCTGTATATACAGTTATTTGGTATTGCTGATGCGTCCGGCCTCGTTCTTCAAATCATGCTCCTCAAGGTGTTGTTGCTTTTGAAGATCATTCTGATTCCATAACTGTGTGCAATTCGTCTAAGTTTCTCCGACAAGCCTTTGGTATACGGTAATAGTAGAGTTGCTACTGTGGTGTCCTGTTTCTGCCTAGGTGGTTTGTCCAGCTCTTCAAATGCCCTGGTCTTCTCTAAGTTTCACCTGTTCTTTTTTGAAGGCTTCTGGTGTGCTACAGATATTTTTGGCTCTATGGATCAGTGTTTCGATGATACCAGTTTTCGTTTCTGAGAGGTGGTTGGAATTGTAGTGAAAGTATAATGCTGTATACGTAGCCTTCCTGTAGACTGTTGTTTGGATTCCGGTCCTAGTCCTTTGACACTGTACATCAAGGAATGGTAGGCACCCACTCTCTTCCATCTCCATAGTGAATCTAATGGATGGTAGGGATTGGTTATATAACTTGTCATCATATAATCAACAAAAAAACAAAAGAACTTAATATTTTTGCTGGTTTTTATTATTCAAATAATTTACTTCTGAGTTTGCTGTTAAAGCAATAATTATTATATTATATATTATATTAAATATATATTATATTAATTATATGTAATATAAATTGTTACTGACGTGATGGTATAAGCGAATTGCTTTTGAATTTTATGTCTATAAACAGGTGTATAACAATTAAATTTTTTTTTTCGAGACGGTGCCAAGTTAAAGTAAAAATAACTAGGAAAGTACATTAATGAATTGTACTTTGCAAGATTACTGTTCAACTTGGCACCAACTTCAGAAAAAGTATTTAGTTGTTGCTGGAAAAAATATTTTTTGTTTTTTATAAAAGATACTTTTTTTCAGTCGTTTTTTAAATTTGTTTATTAATATTTCGTCCTAGTAGGTAGATTTCATCGCATTCGAAACCCTATGAATAATCATAATAATAAAATTTTGTTCACATAAATAATAATGAAAACCCGCTATTCCAGTAAAACGGCCATCGAGTATTTCTGGAAAACACAACTTTCCACAACAGTTTTCCGTAACTCCAGAGCGAGCTGGATTAATGAGGAGGAGGCTGCAGTTCAGAATTGTGATAAGATGCAACACCAACCATTTACAACGGAAGACACGTCCAATATAATGAAACATCTCCATAACTGGAAAGCACCAGGACCAGATGGTGTGCAGAATTACTGGATAAAGAAACTTTACGTCACCCACGAAAAATTAATAGTCCTTATTAATGATATAATTATCCATCCACACAATATGCCTAGTTTTCTTACGCGTGGTGCTACATACCTCTTACCAAAGGATAACTTATGTACACAGGACCCAGCAAAGTACCGACCAATCACTTGTCTCCCAACCTTATACAAACTTATAACATAGTGCATTAATCATCGCCTTTTCAGACATTGTGAGCTAAAAAACATAATTACCGAACAGCAAAAGGGATGCGCGAAAAACTCGATGGGGTGCAAAGAACAACTAATACTTGATTCCGTTGTCTGCAGTCAAGCCCACGCCAAACGATGACATCTCTACATGGCATAAGTGGACTACAAAAAGGCCTTTGATTCAGTTCCACATGATTGGCTCATTCAGGTGCTGAAACTCTATAAAGTAAATAATTGTATTGTTAACTTTTTAGAATATGTCATGACTACCTGGCAAACCAAAATCTTTCTGAATAAAGCCGACTGTTCGATACAAACCGACTCTATCCCAATCAGAAGGGGTATATTCCAGGGCAACTCTCTTAGCCCGTTGTGGTTCTTCCTTGCCATGAACCCACTCTCACACAAACTAAACGCGACTAACTTTTGGTTCAGTCTCAAACACAACAACGTACAAGCACTAAAGATAAACCATTTGTTATACATGGACGACTTAAAGTTGATGGCAGCTACAAAATAACAGCTGCATGATATGCTTAAAATAGTAGAAGGGTTCTCTAGTGACGTCCATATGAAATTTGGCCTAGACAAATGCCGAATTATTAATATAGTTAAAGGTAAAATACAGCAGAGGCACTTCGAAATGGGAGATGGCACCTCAATTGAATCTATGGGGGAAGGTCATAATTATAAATACCTTGGAGTAAAGCAGGCTCAATGTATTGACCACTTAATTATGAAAAAGGAGCTAACAGCAGAGTTTTATAGAAGGGTAAGATGACTGTTGAAAACTAAGCTTAACAGTAAAAATCTGTTTCAGGCTATTACCACCTATGCGTGCTCAGTACTCAGTTACTCATTCGGAATAGTTAAATGATGCAAGACTGACATTGAACAACTACAACGGAAAGTTCTAGTTCTACTAACAAAAGCTCAAAATCACCATCCAAAGAGCTCTATAGAACGTACAACGTTGCCACAGTATGAAGTAGGAAGAGGATTGGCAGATATAGGCAAGTTACGTGATCAACAAATTTCTAATTTGCGTAATCATTTCCAGAAACTCGCAGAATTTTCTGATCTACACAGAGTCATATGTCAGGTTGATGACTCAACACCTCTGCGACTGACAGAACTACAAGTTCAAGTATACCACCAGACAACTGATCAGAAACTGCTCAAATGGAAAGAGAAGCAGCTTCATGGAAGACATATAAATGACGTCAACCAAGATTATGTAGACAGTTCAGCGTCGAACTACTTGTTGATCTCTGGTCATATGTTTCCTGAAACGAAAGGCTTTATTTTGGCAATCCAAAACAAATAATTCCAACTAAGAACTATCTAAAGTACATCGTTAAAGACCCTTCTATCGACAACGACCGATGCAGATATGATTGCCAAACATCTGAATCTATCCAGCATATCACAGGAGGTTGCTAAGCGTTCACTGCAACTGAATACAAAGAACGACACGATGCTGTGGCAAAAATGCTACACCAGGAACCAGCGCTTAAACTTGAGCTATCACAGTCGGTAAGAACACCCTACTATATATACAAACCAGAATCTATTTTAGAAAATAACAACTACAAGCTATACTGGGAATGGACGATATTGACCGATCGGACTGTTGCTCACAATAGACCAGATATACTTTTGGTAGATAAAGTTTCTAGAAAAACAACTCAATTGACATATCAATCCCTAACAACAATAATATAAATATTAAGCAGGCTGAAAAAATAACCAAATATAGGGATTTAGAATTTCAAATACAGAAATAATGGGACATGAACAACACTCGAACGGTACCAATTGTTATGTCAACAACAGGAGTAGTCCCAAAACATCTATTAAACAATTTTAAATACCTCGGTCTGGGCGAACATCTTTACCAACTGATGCAAAAAACCGTTCTGTTAGGAACAGCCCGGACACTATGTGTGCCTTAGAGGGAGTGTGATGCCATACATTGTATGGTCAAGTCGGGTATAATCAAATTTTGTTATGAAAAACTAAAAGGCGAGTTTTTTAGTTGCAACAAACAAAAAAAGTATTTCAGGCCGAAATTTCAAAAGATTTTATAAAGGCAATTAAGAAGCACTTCATTTGTGAAATTTTATCTTACCAGTCTTATTATTACCAACATGATTTACAATGTTGATATTAACAAACCGTTGAAGGGTATATTTCTGTTATACAAGGTCTCTGTAATGTTTATAATTAGTATCGATATCACTCGATGAAACGAAAGTTCATGAAGCTCATATATTTAGTTTAGATGTCATTGATATTATCAGACGTGAGCGCTGGACATGTTAAAATTATTGCTAATCTACGACCTACTTGTTTGATCTAAATCAGCAATTTTGAATTCTAATGCGTTAGCAATATTACCAGACCGAACATAAGCGGCCTTTGTATCATTTGCAAGAACACACGGTGTAAAAATTTGCACAGGGAACATTTTTTAACCAATTATTAGCATTAAAACTTTGTGTCTGAGAGAAATTAAGAAATTTGAACCCATAACTTAATAATTTTAACAGATTGTTAACCTTTTGTAACGGTATATTAAAAATAAGTTATTAAAAGGCAATAGCCTCATGGATTTTGCATCTTGAGAAATTTTGCAAAACATTTGTTCTAAGAATGCTATAGTATCATTGCTTCACATTATAATGCATCGGAATATATTTTAACATCTGCCGAAGACGAGATGAAAATTGCTTATGATGACAGTTGAACGAACTTAAACGATAGAAAGCTTATAATTGTTCTAGGATAAAAATATATCTGTAACAACAATATGGAAGAAGTCACTGACCTCAATGCAAAAATGTTATTAAGAAAAAAATGTCAATGATGGTAAGGTAATAAATTTACTTTATTTTTAGGGTTCCGTATATACAATATACGGATACCCTTATAATATCACTCAGGATTTCTGCTTCTGTCACATCACAGCCATTTTCTCCTAAACTACTGGACGGAAGAGGTTGAAATTTGGTATCAATATATAGTTTGGTGACCCGATCAGGAGTACATATCGTAAAAGAAAAAATTTTGATTTTAGGGGTACTTCTGGAGGGAAAAACTAAAAAAAAACGACCGCCCCCCCTGATCTCCGAAACTACTGAGCCAAAAATTTTGAAAAAAAACGGAAATATAGAACGTTGGCCGAACTTTACAGGAAAATTAAGGAGAAACCATTAAAGTTAATTTTGGGGGGCAAATTATAGAATTAAATAAAAATTTAAAAATAAAAACATTTCAAACGCATCATGTAATATATCAAATGAAAGGTCTCATTATGAGGAACACAAATATATTTTTTTCATATTAAAAAAAAATTATTTAAAAAGATATTAACGAAAATAAGCCAAAATTTACCCATTCCCCCCCCTTTATCTCCGAAACTACTGAGCCTAAAATTTTGAAAAAAATAGGAAATATAGAGCGTTGCCCGAACTTTACAGCAAAATTAAGGAGAAACCATTAATGTTAATTTTTGGGGACAAATTATAGAATTAAATAAAAATTTAAAAATAAAAAAATTTTCAAACGCATCATGTAATAAATCCAATGAAAGGTGTCATTCTGACGAACACAAATATATTTTTTTCATATTAAAAAAAATATAGTTAAAAAGATATTAACGAAAATATACCAAAATTTACCCATTTCCCTCCCCCCCCTTATCACCGAAACTACTGAGCCTAAAATTTTGAAAAAATAGGAAATATAGAGCGTTGTCCGAACTTTACAGGAAAATTAAGGAGAAACCATTAATGTTAGTTTTGGAGGGCAAATTATATAATTAAATAAAAATTTAAAAATAAAAAAATTTTCAAACGCATCATGTAATATATCAAATGGAAGATCTCTTCTGGGGAACACAAATATATTTTTTTCATATTTAAAAAAAATATAGTTAAAAAGATATTAACGAAAATATACCAAAATTTACCCATTCCCCCCTTATCTCCGAAACTATAAAACGTAAAGTTTTGAAAAAAATAGATTTATAGGTTCTGACCTGAAGTTTACTGGAAAAATAAGGAGAAACCTCTACTTTTAATTTTGGGGGGCCAATTACAGAATTAAATGGAAAATATAAAATTGTTTCTAACCCATCATGTTATATATCGAATGAAAGGGCTCATTACGACGAAAACAAATATATTTTTTTCATATTTTTAAAATAAATTAATTAAAAGATATTAACAAAAATATAAAAAAATTTACCCATCCCCCCCCCTTATTTCCGAAACCATAAGCTGGAAAATTTTGAAAACACAATGGAGGTATAGCTCCTCACCTGAACTTTACTGGAAAAATAAGGGAAAACCCCTAATATTTTGGGGGGGGGCAAATTATAGAATTAAATGGAAAATTAAAATTAAAATTGTTTCTAACCCAGCATGTTATATATCAAATAAAAGGGCTCATGATGAAGAAAACAAATATATTTTTTTCATATTTATAAAATAAATTAATTAAAATATATTAACTAAAATATAAAAAAAATTACCCATTCCCCCTTATCTCCGAAACCATAAGCTGAAAAATTTTGAAAAACTGGAAGTACAGCCTCTCACCTGAACTTTACTGGAAAAATAAGAAGAAACCCCTAATATTCATTTTGGGGGGCAAATTATAGACTTAAATGGAAAATAAAAAATTATAATTGTTTCTAACGGCTCATGTAATATATGAAATCCCAGGGCTCATTATGGCGAATAGGTACAAATATATTTTTTTAATTTTTTATATATTTTCAAAATATATTAAAAAAATATTTTAAAAAAATTACCCATTCTCCCCGTTATTCCCTAAACTCTAAGACCTCATTTTTTTTGTTTATAGGAAAAATATGAAAAAAATACCTAATTCTATTATTTGGCCTCCAAATAATATAATTAAACGGAAAATAAATTACTAGAAAACCCCCGTAGGAATTTTAGGGACAAATTATACAATTAAATGGAAAATAATGATTCAATTTTCAAACGCATCATGTAATATATCAGATAAAAGGCTCATTATGTGAATTACAAATATATCATATTTTTAAATCATTTGTTTAAAAGATATTAAAAATATTAAACATCGACTTAAATCCCACTTTAGAAACTACACTATTTAAAATTTGAAAAATATATTTTATTTACATTTTTAAATAATTTGAATAACAGATTTAATAATTTATAATTTAAACTTTGACCTATTTTGCCGTTTTTTTTTTCAATCTGCAGAGCCTCAAAACTCAGACAGTAGATTATAAAAGGCATTTCTGAAAGTTTATTAGTAAAATAAAACTCTAAGGTTACTTAGAAACTAGAAAATTAAATACATATGTATTGTGATAAAAATCAAGCGAATCCTAAAACAGATAAAATAAAAAGTCTATGTGTGGAAAATCAAAGTGTATATTTTTGGAAATTTAAAACGCTTCCTTTAAAAGATATAAGGGTAAGTATAAGAAAATGCACTCATTCACTGCTTGTCTGAAACTGGAATATTCGAATCTTGAAGGTGATACGGAACCCTAAGTATGTGAGTCCAACTCGCACTTGACCAAATTATTTATAACGCTATGATGCTTTCAATTCGTTTTAATTGGAGGAACCTGGTCTGCGCTGTGAGGCTCTAGAGGCAGAAAATGGTAACTCCTGAATCGGAAATATTATCCTAAGGCGGCCCCTATGAGTTGGTCGTAGTGCAGTCCAATCTATAATATTTGTTGTCAGGTTCGAAAATAGCAAGTTTGACTTTCCGCAGACAACCCATGTGCCAGGGAGAATTGACGGCATAGTGCTCAAACGTTTTCTTTTAAGCCATAGACACTCATGGTGCCGAAAATGAGTAGTAAATTTGTCTCGTCCGGCTCATAGTCTATTATTTTTGATTACTATTTTTCTACCAATTCCTCGTATTCTCTCATACACCAGTTTATAGAGCAAACATTTAACTCATTTTCTGACATAAAATTCTTACTCACGTCAGTTACAGTTTATAGATAATTATTGGTAAGATTTTAACAGCACACTCGTAGAAGTAAACTATTTAAATAATAAAAACCTGCAAAAATACGATTCTTTTTGTTTTTTTCTTCTATAATCAAAAGTAATGAAGGAATCGTAATGCCGTCTACAGGGAAGTTGTAGAGAATAAGAAATCCTTCTTAATAAGTGTTAATACATCCTGATGGATCATTTTTTACCAAGGAAACTCAGAAAAAATGGTCAAAAGTGGATTATTTTCAAAAATTAAAACTTTCTGGTAACTAATATTGAAATATTACTTCAAACGATGTCAAACGATAGTTTGATACTATCGAATAAGTAGTTTTAAGAACAATTCAAAGTTAAATAATTTAGGAAGCTATTTTGCACATCCCACCGTATTAACGAGACTAGTCCGATCAGGATATACTAAAGATATTTTGAAAATTCATAAATTCCCTTCATTTGTCTATCTTGGTTATTCGCTATAATGCTGAGAAATTGGTTTAAAATAATAATAAACATGGCATTAAATGTACGAATATGCGACAGCCAGTCAGCGGTGCACTGACAATAACTGTCAAGGGACATGGACGAATCTAGAATTTTCTTAAGGTGGGGACACGAGATGAAAATTATAGTAAATTGTATCTTCTCCGACTTGACCATACAATATATGGCCTCACACTCCCTCTAAGGCACACATTGTGTGCCTTTAGGAGAAAATTTACTAAACCCCAGATATACATACTACATATCAAAAGGGTTTAGCTCTGTGGGAGCCCTTGCCAGGTTATCAGACCCGTGGGTGGCGTCGTGGCTGCAGTTCCCCATGAATTTTTTGACCATCCGGGCTGTTGCTAACAGGGCGGCTTTTTGGATCAGTTGGTAAAGATGTTCGTCCAGACCGAGGTATTTCAAATTGTTTAATAGATGATTTGTGACTACTCCTGTTGTTGACATAACAATTGGTACCGTTCGAGTGTTGTTCATGTCCCATTGTCTCTGTATTTGAAATTCTAATTCCCTATATTTGGATATTTTTTCAGCCTGCTTTAATATTTATATAATTGTTGTTAGGGATTGCTATGTCAATTAAAGTTGTTTTTCTAGAGACTTTATCTACCAAAACTATATCTGGTCTATTGGGAGCAACAGTCCGATCGGTCAATATCGTCCAGTCCCAGTACATTCTGCAGTTGTTATTTTCTAAAATAGATTCTGGTTTGTATACATAGTAGGGTGTTCTTACCGACTGTGATAGCTCAAGTTTAAGCGCCAGTTCTAAGTGCAGTATTTTTGCCACAGTATCGTGTCGTTCTTTGTATTCAGTTGCAGCGAACGCTTGGCAACCTCCTGTGATGTGCTGGATAGATTCAGATGTTTGGCAACCATATCTGCATCGGTTGTTGTTGACAAAAGGGTCTTTAACGATGTACTTTAGATAGTTCTTAGTTGGAATTACTTGATCTTTGATTGCCAATATAAAGCCTTCCGTTTCAGGAAACATATGACCAGAGATCAACCAGTAGTTCGACGCTGAACTGTCGACATATCTTAGTTGACGTCATTTATATGTCTTCCATGAAACGGCTTCTCTTTCCATTTGAGCAGTTTCTGATCAATTGTCTGGTGGTATACTTGAACTTGTTGTTCTGTCAGTCGCAGAGGTATTGAGTCATCAACCTGACATATGACTCTGTGTAGATCAGAAAATTCTGCGAGTTTCTGGAAATGATTACGCAAATTAGAAATTTGTTGATGACGTAACTTGTCTATATCCTCTTCCTCCTTCATACCGTGACAACGTTGTACGTTCGACAGAGCTCTTTGGATGGTGATTTTGAGCTTTTTTCCGAATGAGTAACTGAGTACTGAACACGTGTAGGTGTTAAAGGCCTGAAACAGATTTTTAGTGTTAAGCTTAGTTTTCAACAGTCGTCTTACCCTTCTATAGAACTCTGTTGATGGGCCTTTTTTCATGGTGGAGTGGTCAATTCGTTGAGCCAGCATTATTCCAATGTATTTATAAGTATGGCCTTACTCCATGGATTCAATTGAGGTGCCATCTCTCATTTCGTAGGCCCCTGCTGTATTTTGCCTTTTACTATATTAATAATTCGGCATTTGTCTAGGCCAAATTCCATATGGATGTCACTAGAGAACCCTTCTACTATTTTAATTATATCATGCAGCTGTTGTTTCGTAGCTGCCATCAACTTTAAGTCGTCCATGTATAACAAATGGTTTATCTTTAATGCTTGTATTTTGTTGTGTTTGAGACTGAACCCAAAGTTAGTCGCGTTCAGTTTGTGTGAGAGTGGGTTCATGGCAAGGCAGAACCACAGCGGGCTAAGCGAGTCTTCCTGGAATATACCCCTTCTGATTGGGATTGAGTCGGTTTGTATCGAACAGTCGGCTTCATTCAGAAAGATTTTGGTTTGCCAGGTAGTCATGACATATTCTAAAAAGTTAACAATACAGTAAATTGTATTTTTTTTTTCTCAGCAGCCCATATTGGCCTATTTTTCCATTGATTTATAAAGTTAATGGTTACCTGTATACAGTTTACTGATATTAATTAAATAACGTTTTCCAATGGCTGGAACCGCCACTGTCAAGACATCGGAGGGTCCGCCGTTTAAACCAAATTACAAAAGCAGTATTAATACCTTTTACGGCACTATAACTATGATGACTATGATATACGAAATGAAAGTAAGTTTTCAAAACATACTTTGAATATGGCTATCGAACTATAGTGATACGATTCGTTCTGCAGAATATTTCTACAAATTATTTAAATTGCAATTCAGCAAGATCTGCTTAACATATGATATCGCTCTACAGCGTTATTAATCTCAACGTTATAAGCGATCACTAGGAGGCAGATTAAAGTCCCAGCTGTTATTACAACTAAGTTTTGAATTTTTTTAAATCCATCGCTTTATATCGGTTTTTCCAGATTTTCTTTATGAACAATGGTGCAATCAAAATTTATAAACACTCATTTAAGAAGATTTTTTAATTCTCTACAATTTTTCTATTGACGGCATTATGAACATTATAAGCACAAAAACGAAAATATCCCATATTTTTTGAGGTTTTTAAGGCCCAAATAATTTGCTTTTAAGAGTTTGCTGTTAAAATTATGTCAGTGACTTATAAACTATTATTTACATGATGCTTATGCGGTGTGCTGTTGAATTTTATGTCACTTAAAAATCTCTATTGACTGGTGAATCAACTTTTTAATTATTTGTCAGGGCAGGCAGATCGCGATAGGAGGTTTTGAATGTTCCTACAATGTTTAGTGATTCCCCTTCCTTATTGCCGTTAACAAATTTTTTCTACACCTTCTAGATTTTTTACAACCATAGCCAACTTGGTTATTTCTTATGACCGCCATATTGCATTTATACGTCATTATATAGCACCTAAAAAGAGCTTTTCAACCATGTCCTAAACAAATAAAGGCACTCTTTTATTTAACATTAAATGTAAAAACAGTATTGCACCCTAACACCAAACCTTTATTTTAAACACTCAACGCCGTTTCAACAACTCGTAAGTTGTCATCATCAAGGAGTAAACCAAACTGAGTTTTTTTTTCAATGGATTGAACAACGGCTGCCTTAATTTCCTCTACTGTATTATAAGTACTAGCCGTTACCCGAGGTTTCACCCGCATTCGTAATGTCCAAACTTTCTCAAAAAGAAATAACTTATAAAACATATGGATTATCCTAAATAAAAATTTTTCTAACTTGTTTTAAACCACCCTACTTAACTATAAATGCACCAATCCCTAATATATTTCACCCAAACTGCAAGAACTTATGGGCGACCTTATATAACAATTTTATTCGACATTTTTTAATCACCTTGAATAACTGTAACCCTACTTCACCCTATATTGCAATAATTTTGTATATGCTGCTGTTACTTGTCACCCAATATAAACCAGCAGTATAACTCTTCTCTACCCTATATTTCAGCTATGCAACTGCTTAAGGTCTACGCTGTATAACAATTATTTCTGATATATTTTGAACCAAATTTTAAAGTACAATTTCTCTTTAACCATCTATTTTAATCACCCTTTATATACAGCTTTTTCTAACATTATGTTAAACACATCTAATAATATAATCTTGCTTCTCCCCATATTTCGAATGAACTAG
The DNA here is from genome assembly GCA_034190945.1 of Octodonta nipae. Classification (NCBI taxonomy): domain Eukaryota; kingdom Metazoa; phylum Arthropoda; class Insecta; order Coleoptera; family Chrysomelidae; genus Octodonta; species Octodonta nipae. The sequence continues at coordinate 208,727,899 of CM067216.1, forward strand.
GCTATTTCACAATTTTTCTCAACATTATAATTTCTCTCCACACTTCATTTAAACCACCCTTCATTTACAAGTTTTTCTGACCTTGTTTGAATCACACTGTATAACTATAACTTTACTGCGCCTCATGTTTCAGGTATGTGCAACTGTTATATAACAAAAATTTTCTAGCATTTTTTACCCACCCTGTGTAATTATAACTCTACACCACCCTATATTTCAACAACCTTTTATATACAACTACTGATTTACCACCCTGTATCCTTAGAATCCTACCCCACCATATATCTCAATCATCGAGTAAATGGAACAGCTTGTAGATCATTACATTACTTATTTTTTAAACCCACCTGTATAACTGTAATTATACTCCGCGACATATTTCATCCATTCTATATATGCAATTGCCTGTGAATATAAAACAAGTTTTTAACCACAACTTAAACTCACTAAAACTAAAATTCCACTGCATCTTATATTTCAAACGCCCTGTATAAACAACTGCTTCTAACATTTCTTCAACCCATTTCATAACTATAATATCTTATGGACATAATTCAATGATCCTAACTGCTTACATAACATATTTTTTTCCAAGATTATTTATCCAAACTGTATAAATATTCTACTCTTTTTCAACCACTTGGTATATATGGAACTGTTTATGGCCCACTCAATATAACTTTTTTAGACCACCCCGTATAACTAATTCCACTCTGTCTGAATTCAACCACACTGTATATATGCAGCTGCTCATAGCTCACCAAATATATTTTTTTAGATTTTTTAAATCCAATTAATTCTACTTTGCTCTAAGTTTCCTATATACAGAACACCCTGTAAAATTACGCTCGTGATATCAGTTGATTTTTGTTAAATCGAAACATGTTGCATTAGCACATTTCGAATTTTGAATAAAAGCTAAGTTGATGCCAGTATCGAATATGTTATGCGTGCGGTGGAATCAATTGAGTAATTGTATTACCCAACATGGTAGAAGTTTTTTCGCTATATCTACCGTTTCTGTCAATTTAGGGAGATAAAATGTCTACCAGATTTTAAGTCAAACTATAGGTTTTGCAACGAAAAAAGATTCAGCAAAATCAGTTCAGTAGTTGTTAGGTGATGCCCGAACAAACAAACAAACAATTACAATTTTATAATAGTATCGATACAATATACTTTATTCTTTAAGTATCCCCAAATGCAAAAATCAAGAGTGGTAAGGTCAGGTGAGAGAGCAAGCGGAGATCGAGTTCCGATTCAATTAACTCATTAATTTCAGCCTCATAGAGTTTTCACACAGTAAGTCCTCCAGGGACTTCAGAGTTTGTGGAATGTGTACGCTAGGAAATAAGGAACTAACATCAAACGATACCAAAATTTCTCCAGGTTTCAGCGAAACGTTTTGTATTGATTCAATAAACTCTAAAGAATTCTTTACGCTAAAATCTTGCGGTGGACAAGGTAAATTTTCGAATCGTTTTGTTAACCACTTCGCTAACTTATAAGATTTTCCGGTTTGTGAATTTTTGGAAGACCATATAAATTCTGGATCGTTGTATTAGAAATCTGTTATTTAGAATTCAAGTACTTTGTACTGATTACTGTAAGTTGCTAATAGTTTACTGAGTGTTTAAATAAAGGTTTGGTGTTAGGGTGATCGCTCCCACCGAGAGCCTTAAAGTTAGTAAGTTTAATATTAAAATGAGATAATCTTAACTCCAAGAGCCTACAAGAAGGTAACGTCTATGGGTTTAAATCTCAAAACAACTATTTTAAATATAATAGCCCAAGAAATCTGGGTTTAAATTTATATTTAGGTAAATTTAATACAGGATCGCCCCCGAAGGCACGGGTCTGGATCCACCCCTCATCAAAGGTTCCACAGTATTTCCATTAAATATTTTATTATTATATAAAAATCAAACGCCCATAGAAATTGATAATAGTTAAGTAGCACTAAATTGTGGAAGACATTACTTGAGCATTTGAAATGGCTATGCTAGCTTAACACTCATTTAAATGTATAAGAGTTGGAGAAGGCCATTTTTCACAATTGTATATACAAGCAGTGCACAGCAAAAATAATTTGGTTAAGTGCGAGTTGGACTCGCATACTAAGGGTTCCGTACCACCTTCAAGATTCTAATATTCCAGTTTCAGAAAGCAGGGAATGAGTGCATTTTCTTATATTTACCCTAATATCTTTTAAAGGAAGCGTTTTAAATTTATAAAAAATATACACTTTGATTTTCCACACATAGACTTTTTATTTTATCTGCTTCAGGATTCGCTTGATTTTTTATCAGAATACATATGTATTTAATTTTCTAATTTGGCCTCCAAAAATTAACATTCGGGTTTTATTTTAATAATAAACTTTCAGAGAAGCCTATTATAATCTACTGTCTGAGCTTTGAGGCTCTGTAGATTGCAAGATAAAGGGCAAAATAGGTCAAGTTTTAAATTATAAATTATTAAATCTGTTATTAAAATTATTTGAAAATATAAATAAAATATTTTTTTCGAAATTTAGTAGTTTCTAAAGTGGGAATTAAATCGATGTTAATATCTTTTAAACAAAGGATTTAAAAATATGATATATTTGTAATTCACATAATGAGCCTTTTATCTGATATATTACATGATTTTATCTGATATGATGCGTTTGAAAATTGAATTTTTGTTTTCCATTTAATTGTATAATTTGTCCCTAAAATTACTAAGTGGGTTTTCTAAAAATTTTTCTTATAAATTTCAAGTGAGCCCCAGTACCCCAAATTATTTTCAAAATTTTAAGTAGTATGGTTTCGGGAATAAAGCGAGAAATGAATTTTTTTTATATCTTTATGTTAATATCTTGAAAACAATTAAGTTTAAAAAAAATGAAAAATATATATTTGTATTCCTCATAATGAGCCCTTTCATTTGATGTATTGCATGAGGCGTAAAAAATATATTTTTTTCTATTTAATTCTATAATTTGGACCTCAATATTAATAGGGATTTCTTCATATTTTTCCTGTAAACAAAAAATATTTTAAAAATATGAAAGAAATATATTTGTTTTCGTCATAATGAGCCCTTTCATGTGATATATAACATGATGAGTTAGAAACAATTTTAATTATATATATTTTCATTTAATTCTATAGCTTGCCCCCCAAAATGAATATTAGGGGTTTCTCCTTATTTTTCCAGTAAAGTTCAGGTGAGGGGCTATACCTCCATTTTTATTCAAAATTTTCCAGTTTATGGTTTCGGAGATAAGGGGTGGGGAGGAGGGGGAATGGGTAAAAATTTTTAAATTTTTGTAAATATCTTTTAATTAATTTATTGTATTTTTTCAAAACTTTACGTTTTATAGTTTCGGAGATAAGGGGGGGATGGGTAAATTTTGGTATATTTTCGTTAATATCTTTTTAACTATTTTTTTTTAAATATGTAAAACAATTTTTTTTTAAATATGTAAAAAATATATTTGTGTCCCTCAGAATGGGACCTTTCATTTGATGTATTACATGATGCGTTTGAAATTTTCTTTATTTTTAAATTTTCATTTAATTCTATAATTTGCCCCCCAAAATTAATATTAATGGTTTCTCCTAATTTTTCCTGTAAAGTTCGGGCAACGTTCTATATTTCCTATTTTTTTTTCAAAATTTTAGGCTCAGTAGTTTCGGAGATCAGAGGCAGAAATCCGGAGTGATATTATAATGGTATCCGTATATTGTATATACGAAACCCTAAAAAAGAATAATCCCCGAAAAAATATGTACCTGTAGATTTTCATAAACATTCCCTAATGATGTAAGCCCTAAATTATAGACTAAATTTCAAATTTCAGCTCGATATCTCTTAAACTGAAACAGCTATACAGGAGGATTTCTAAACATCTTGTATAAGAACAAGAACAACAAATTTCAAGATGAAAACCCCTAACGAAATTCAAAGGCATTCTTATATAGATCTATGCGAAACCTTTATCGAAAAGTTGAATTAGTAGAAATATCACATACCTTCACTTTTACTCTTAAAACTTTTCGTAAAAATAGAACTTGCAAAATCGCAAAAGAATGCTTGTTTACAAAATTAAATATTGACATATTCGCATTATAAATTAGGCAAATCATAAAGTGTTGGCAGCTAAAAATACAAGAGAACCAACATCACTAATATTTCGCTTGTAACTCAATACCCATGAAAACAATAACGCCGAGTTTTTCTTCGCAATCAGCGATTCGTACGTGCTCGAGCAATCTCTTAGGAAACCGTAAAATATCGTATTATCGCTCTAAAGAAACATAAATCCATCACAGTATGAAATTATGAGCGATATATTCCGTTAAAATTCGTGCAATGATTCGTCGTATAGTGTAAACATTCGACCTACACACATCTGCGATATTCCAGAAAGGCTGAACAATGAACAAGTGTGACGATTTTTGAACGATCGACTGTAATCAATATAGGCAAACGAGAAGAAAATGTGACTTCATTAAATATTTGTTTGAGACCAGACATTCATTTCGTACATCAAGAAAATAAAACTTAAGTCTGGTGGCTTTATGTTGGCGATATCTATATATAAATAGGCAAAAACAAAACGATTAGGTACCATTTTCTCCTCTGTCTCTCAACCAATTTTCTTCATTTTTGTTTTGTTTAGTAGCTACTGACGACCTTCAGTGCTGAATGCTAATATTAATTTATAAGATTGGTTCATTCATTAAATAAAATATAATAAAAAATAATTATTTACGTCCATACTGTCAACGCCAAACAACTGAGAGTGCCGCCACCGCCAAACGTTGAGTAATTATTTATGGAGGGAGCAATCGTTAGACGCTGTTTTATTCTTAGAGCATGTACTTCTGGAAGTGGCATGCAAGCGTTGTTGCAAATCTATTTTCATATGTGTAAATGTGGGCCCCGATAAGAAGCTTTCGCTTCAAAAAGAGCACGATGTTACACTACGTAACATTGTGATGTAATTTTTAAATTCTGCTAATTTATATAAACACAGAAAGTGTGAACAAAGCGAAATTATTAATAAAGAATATTAATTGTCTGGTAAACGTTGTTAGTAGCATATCCTTGATTATTTTTATGTTTTTTTTTGTCAATTTAAATGTCATAAATCAAATTTTCATTTTGCAATATAGATGAATAAATATGAAGCCATTGACAACGAAGTCAGAATAGACTTTGAAACGTATGGTTTTCAATCAATAGACGTCGTTTTATTTCGATTGTGGTGTTATTGCCCAAAAAACATAAAAATAATAAAGAATATTAAGTTTCAGTCTTGCTCAAAACATTTTACAGTTGAAAACACGAAACATTTAAACTCTTCTTCCACCATCATTCAAAAATGTTTCTCAGATTTCTAATATCTATATATAAATAGGCAAAGACAAAAAGATTAGGTACCATTTTCTCCTCTGCCTCTCAACCGATTTACATAATTTTTGTTTTGTTTACTACGACCTTCAGTGCAGAATGCTAATATTAGTTTATTATATTGGTTCATTCATTAAATAAAATATAATAAAAATTCATTATTTATGTCCGTACTGTCAACGCCAAACAACTGACATTACCGCCGCCACCAGTCGGTCAAAACTCAAAACATTGTGTAATTATATATCGAGGGAGCGATCGTTAGATATATTCTTAAAGCATGTACTTCTGGAAGTGGCATGCAAGCGTTGTTATTGTTTAGTGGTAAAATAGTCAATATAGTAGATCACTATTGATTTTTCGGACGCGTTGCAGTAACTTTCATATTCAATATTATGTTTTTAATGTGAATTTAATTACTTGATTAATATATTATTATCACAACCTTCCCGAATGTATTAAATATTCAAGTTCTCTTAGGGTTGTTGGTCTTCTCTTTTCATTAATATTCCTGATCTTGATTGAAACCGCAAATGACGAAAACTTTTAGGTTCCAAAGAACAATCTCCCAATTATTATATCGAATATTTTGCCAGGAGCGGTTCCAGCCAAAAATTTGGAGGGGTCATTCATTTGTCAAAAATATTTCGAATACCGACATTTGATTACATTTTTATTTTCTTTTTATTTCAATAGATTTGTCAATATGAGTGAACAATTTTGGTCATTACATCTACTTCTTCGATTTATTCACAACTCTGTTTCTTATAAAACTATACTTTTTACACTTTCATGAAATAGGGTCGAATTTCGACCACTGGGCGACCACTAGTAATCGTTATTTGGGAACAAAGTGGTGAAGAGTTACAGGAATTATATAGATACATCTAAAAAAATAACAAAAATCGACTTCAAAAATAAATAATTAAAGAGCATCAAATAATTTTTTTTTGTTACAATTAAATCCTTTTTATGAAGTCGGTGCCAAGCTAAAGTGAAACTATTTTGGGAAGTATTTATAAGTTGTGTGGAAAATCAAAGTGTATATTTTTTATAAATTTAAAACGCTTCCTTTAAAAGATATTAGGGTAAATATAAGAAAAAGCACTCATTCCCTGCTTGTCTGAAACTGGAATATTAGAATCTTGAAGGTGGTACAGAACCCTAAGTATGCGAGTTCAACTCGCACTTAACCAAATTATTTTAAACCGGTTTTTGTTTTTTTAAAAATGTATTTATTTTACAATTTTTAGTGATTGGATGCAGTTTTCAAACCTAATTAACTTTTTCGATATTGCTTAAAATAAGGTATTTTACTTTTAACACATTGCCTTCCATATGCCTGTGTTGTGAAAAGTGTTGACTGGAAAATACCACTTTTATATGACAGATTTATGGGATAAATTCGTCACTCAATTATGACTGATATGTCCTCTCAGAGTAATTTACGAGTAGTTCAGAAGTGGCCATGATCAGTCATAAATGTGTGACGCGTAGAACACGTGATATCAAGTTACTGTCCATCAAACATTCTACTCAAATGAGTATAGAAACCAATAAACCATCGAAACGTTCAACCAATAAGCAGAAGACTAACGGACCTAAAGTGACACCAGAAATAGTTGCAGCTTACAACAAAGGAAAAGCTGGTATTGACTTATCTGATCAGATGTCATCCTCTGCCACAACTTTTAGGAAATGTGTTAACTGGTATAGAAAGCTAGCCATGGAATCTTCTAGGCATTACAGTTGTTCATGCCTACTTGATAATGAAAATGGTTACAAAAAATAAAATCACTATTCGGATCTTCAGACAACAACTGATTCAAGATGTATTACAACTACAAGAAACACAACCACCTATAAACAAGAGTGGTCATGCATTATCTACAAAAAGAAATGAACATTGTAAAAATCTTCGTCGAATTTGCAAATCTTGCTAACAAGAATTTAAGAAATTCAGATCAGATGACAGATCTGGAGTCAGAAAGTCAGGAAAAAAAGGTGATGACCTATTGTCCTGCAAGTCTTGATCAAACTTTCAAGTTTTTTGATTGTTTTGAAAATATTCACACTTAGGTTACAATTTTTTTACTAAAATGTATGATTTATGTCCAGCAATTTTAGTTTAATTGTGCTTCGGTAGCCACAAAATTTATAATGAAGATTCCTTGGAGGCCACACTACTAGAATCCTATATAAAAATCTATCTAGTGTCATCCAAATTTGACTGACACATCAAGATGTAAAAATTAATATGTCACTCATATATCACCGACATGACCTCAATGGGTAGATATTATTTGATTTTCGACGTCAAAAATCAAATAATACACATTGTCAAATATTTTAATTTACATCTTAGAATTGTGCCTTTTTTATCCGTAGTTTCTTAACCATTGACAACGGGGTCTGATCTAGACCCCGAAACGTTTGGAATATACAGCAATTTTCTTTAAACTGTGGTGTTATTTCCCAAGAAGCACTTAGATAAACTTTGTCTAATAACAATTTCAGTTATTATCAAAAATAAAGGTAGGTACCAAATATATATTCTTTATCAAACCTAGTATAAAATTTAGAAAATTAACATGAAGATCTATTATACAATTTTTAGTGATGTGCCGTAATTAGATGCATTATATAATACTTATTACCCATGTTTGATAAGAATTGTATATATTATGAAAAATAAAGGTATTTTACTTATAAGCATAATTCATATTTGCTGACAAACCTCGTATACAGTTTAAAAACTGGCATGTAATGATTACAGTATACGTTTCGGACCATGCAAATATTTTTATGAAGAATAACTTTTTCGCTAATAATATTCATAAGAACGTTTTGCCTTTGAATTCAACTTGAGAAGACACACGGTATATAGAAACCAACTGTAAACCTGCACCTTGAAGTTGACTGACATTTATTTCGATTTATTTCCAATCAACTTTATATTTATTACAATTTTTAATAATACAGCACAATTGGATGCAGTTTTCAATTCTAATAAACTTTGTGCGATTACAATTTTAGATATTATAAAACTCACTTTTAAACAAAATTGATATATTTTATGAAAAATAATATATAGTTAGAAAACCTACATAAATACTTATTATACAATTTTTAGTGCAATGGCATAAGTAGATTCAGTTTTTAATTCCAATGACTTCTATTTGATAACAATTTTAGATCTTAACAGAAATGAAGATACTTTAATTTGTAATCAAAATTCCTCTTTGATGACACACAAAAAAAGTGACATGGAATGATTATTGTTTAGGTTTTAGACCATACAAATCTGTTTATGGAGAATAAATGTTTCTCTTAAAACTATGAACAAAAAGGAATCGTTTTTTAATTCAATTTATTTACAAGTTACCCCAAGTTCCGAACAGTTAATACCAGCAACTCCACCAAAGCTTACTGTATAAGAAAGTCATTAAAAAGTTGTTCTCGATATTCTCAAAAACTTCGGGATATCCCGGAACTAATCTAATTTCTTTACAATTTATGCTATGTTCCGAATAGAAAAATTTCAATATTTTTACTACCAGTGACCCCACCAAAGCATACTGTATAAGAAAATTAGTATTCTCTAATAAATGGTACAAGCTAATGTTATTGAAAACAACCACTTCGGGATATCCCGGAACTAATCCAATTTCTATTCAATTTATTCCATATTTCGAATAGAAAAATTTCAGTATTTTTACTACTGGTGACCCCAGCAAAGCATACTATATAAGAAAATCAGTATTCTCTAAGAAATGGTACAGGCTAAGTTAATGAAAAAAATTTGGGACCACTTCGCGATCCCCCGGAACAGAATTCAGTATAAACGGTCGAAATTCCTTGAGCCGTTTGCAAGTAATCGCTGAACAAATATAAAAAACAGAAGAACAAACTATCTGGTACACAATTCGCAACACCAAGAAGGCGATATTGAAATTTAATATTGTTTTGGGATTTGGGATAAAATGCCTGGATTACGTGTACGTCGAATGTATGGCCAACTAAGTAAATTTGAAAGTAATTTCAGCCTAGTTAATTCCCCGGCTCTTAGGGTTACAAGTTTATTTGGGCACCCAGTATAACTGGGGCAAAGAGTTACCTAATTAGATCTTAATTAATCTAATCTTAAATATAGGGACATTAATACATTAAATAAATAGAAGGGATTGAATTAAAAACATAATAAAGGTGAATAATCTAAAATCGTTTACAATCATTAAAAAAAGGAAAAGAAACAATAACCTAGTTACAATAAATAACAAATGAACAATTAAATAATAATTAATGAGATATTGACAAACCACACTACGTCTAAAATTGACTTTAAACGAATAATACACAAACAAATATATATATACATGTCCTCGTTTGCGTGGCAGCTCTCGTTTTCGAGATATGACACAAACTTACCTTTTTTTGAATGGAAACCATAATTCGCTACGACCTCAAAAAATCGGACATTTTTAGAGCTTTTCAACGATATAACTCGATATAGTTATTCATAAAAATAACGGTGTTATGGATACTTTTCTCTCTTATTTTCACTTTTAACGTAGGTAGCCATGAAAAAGATTGTTTTCACTTTGACGTTTCCTCATTTGAGAGTAATTCCAATAGTAGTGCTGAACTGACAGTCGATATTGAAAAGTTTACGTGATAAAATGGAATATTCTAACGAAGAAAAACTGAATATGGTGGAATGTTATATCATATGCCATAAAAATTCAGTTCGTGCAGCTGAGGAATACTTTCATAGATATTTTAATCGTCATCAATCTGCTCTATGTACATTTAAGAAGCTTTACGATAGTTTACGCAGATATGGATCTTTTACTAAAGCACCAAAGGAACGTAATCAAATTAACGAGGCAGCACAAATAAATGTTTTGGCAATGGTAAATCAAAATCCATCTACATCAACTCGTGAGATTGCGGCAGAAGCTGGCACATCTCAACGAACTGTAGTTAAGGTACTGAAAGCGCACAAGTTCCACCCGTACAAACTTTCAGGTTCTCAAACTTTAGATGCTGGTGACGAACATCGACGTATTTTGTTTAGTACATAGTTTAGAGACATGTGCCTTGACAATCCACAGTTTCCATTAAAAGTGTTATGGTCAGATGACACTAGATTTACTAACTGCGGTATGTTCAATAGACACAAGAGCATATCTGGGCTAAAGAAAACCGTTTCCATTTAGAACAAAGACGACCCCAGATAAAATTTGGTTTTAATGTTTGGTCTACTATTCTGGGGCCTTTTATCTATGACGAATCACTTACTGGGGAGCGCTACTTGCATTTCTTGCAATATACTTTTCAAGACATGTTGCATAATTTGAATTTGAGAACTCGTTTAGAAATTGAGTGGTTCCAACATGATGGAGCACCTGCTCATAAGTAAGACAACACTTAGATAATATCTATCCAAACTCTTGGATAGGAAGAAATAGCCCACGCGAATGGCCACCCCGGTCTCCCGATTTGGCAGTTATAGACTTCTATTTATGAGTTGCGCCAAAAAACAAAGTATACAAAAGAAAGTAAGGAACAGTGAATATCATATTGATTGTTGTTAGATACCTACACACAAAGTAAATAATTTAAACATTAATAGGTGCTCATTCTGTACAAATTAATTCCCTACTTATCTAGTATATTTTTGAAGTCGGTGCTAAGCAAATTTAAAATCCTACATTGCCTACTTATCTAAAACTTCAACACAGTTAATTGTTGCTTGACATCGACTTCAAATATATACTAGATGGGTAGATAATTAATTTGTACAGATTGAGCATCTTTTAATGTTTACATTTTTTGCCTTGTGTGTAGGAACCTAACGACATTGAATGTGTTATTTACTGTCTAGAGTTGTATTTCGTTATAAGTATTTTCAATTTTTTAGTTATACTCGGTTATATATTTTTTAGAAATGTTTTATTTTCACTTTTTAGTTTTTTTATGAACTCGGGTAATTTTTATTGTTTATTTTTTATTTTGTATGTATAACCTTATTAATTGTCACTCAATTTTTTTCTATTAGGCCGTGAGTAAGTGACACCAAAAGCACCGTGTCGCAAAATTGAAAATTTTTCTTTTAAATCGGTATTTGCCAGGTATATAAACAGAATGAGCTTCGTACTCACTGATTTCAGGATCCGTAAATACTATACTATTCTAGCTATGTGCTTGGGATGTACATAGAAAATTTTCAAATTCGCAATTAAAATTTCCAATGCCTGTAATTCCCTCACTATTACATTGTAATTAAAATATTTATGAGGAAATGTCATTTACGTGACTTCGATTGGATTATTGATGAAAATATTGGATTTTTCGGTGATTTTCTGCAAAACTGTGTGTTGCAAGTCGCAGAAAAGGATATGAGACCACCTAGGGGTCTTCTTTAATAGATTACACTTAAAAACTATCCACATCGACAAAGGGTTTTATACAAATCGACCAATATGTTAGGTATGTCGGTCGATTTCCATGGATGTAATGTGTTCATTCACCAATTTCATCACTTTTCCAAAAGAATTCTATTCCCAAATTTCAAGTTTCACCAATCCGGATATATACTCTTTTAAACAAGATCATAATCGTCCAAATCATTGCACAACAGGAGAAGAAATCAGGTAATTGTTTTCTGAATGAGAATTGTGGCATCTCTGGTTCTTTGGGAATAACTACCACATAAACTTGAAAGTCTGTATATTTCAAAAGGTCTAAATTAGACCTTGAAACGTTTGGAGTTTTGAAATATACAGACCTTCGAGTTTATGCGGTAGTTATTCCCAAAGAACTCATAAAAAATTTTTTAAAAATAAATAAAAAGAGATCAGGTGATTTTCTGCATCTTGCACGACGTACAAAAGTATATGAGACACTTAGGGATCTTCTATAATAGTGTACACTTTAAAACACTATAGACATCGACAAGAAATTTTGGAAAAATCGACCAAAAAAACTCAAGCCCCAGATACGATCTTGATAAAATTTGATTAGCAGAAAATTTTGTCGGGGTAGGTTGGATATTTTTCTACTTCTTGCGAAGTCAGCTAGTATGTAGCTAATTTTAGTAATTCCTGATCACTGTGATCATGCCATGCCCATTAAAGCTGAAGGGTTGCGATTTTAATCGTAGAACTCAATAAGTGCAATTTTGTGCTAGCTCCTCCAATATTTAATGTTTTTTTATTATATATCGCAATATCACGGTTATACGACGTATTCATTTCATTATTCGATTACTTAGAACGTGTCGAATTAAGAGTAAGTATAATTGTAAAAAGAAATCGTTATCGCGTAATTTGACACCCGCGTAGTCGTGTTGAAACTGACGACTTGTACCCTGAAGTTTCTTATCTTCTGCGATAAGACGAGCGTGTAGACTATTACCATGTTTATGATGTATTTGATATATTTTGCAGATAAAAAATTGAGATGCTTATGAGATGAAATGTGAGAATTTAAATTGTAGAGATTAAAGGGCGCCATAGATCTGAAAATATTTTTTAGCATAAAACTCAGAATTTTCTGCGATACATTTTTACAAATCATGTACTAATAAACCAGAGCTGAAGCCTTTGAAAATGGCAAAAAGTAAAAAAAATAATGTTGGATAACACCCATTGAAAAAGGAAGAGAATGCAAAACAAATTACAGGCGATTTGAGGTAAATGGGGAAGCGGTAGGGTTTTTAAGAGTAAAAACGGTTTATTACGGCAAAAGTTGTAGGAAATATACAACTTTTGTGTTTACTTTTTTTTTACATATCCTGAAAATTTAAGTGACAAATTCAAAAAAACAAGTTTTTGTTTTTATTTTTACTAGCGATCGCCCAGTGGTCGAAATCCATTAAAATTATAAGTTGAACATTATTGGCGTTATTTTCTCTCTATAAGAAATAAATAAATCTAAAGTAGAAAAGTAAGCCATTTATATCCCTATTGTTTCGTTTTGATTACGTTTATAAAAATAATTCATGAAATAATTATTAATTTATGTATATAATTGTAGGATTATTTTTACACAAATATGTCTATGTAACATGTTCGATCTAATTATCTGCGGATTTTTCTTTGTAACCTAAAAGTTTCCGTCATTTACACACAAACGATTTTAAAAAACCCAATGAAAACTCCAATTTAATGTCATTTCCATTGTCGGCAACACTTTCGGACTATTGTGAAAATTATATTATATTAATGATAGGATCATAATCACAACAAAAAATTACCAATATTATTTTCTTCGAAAGTTAGTACTACTTGTCCGAAAAATCAATACTGATCTATAATCTCCAACACTAAATATTTTCCTATTGAACTATAGGCAACTCCAAAGATAGTATAAATACATTTTTAAAAAAACAAAAACCGACTTTAAAAGAAAATTAACTAAAAAGCATGAAATAATATTTTGCTACAATTGAATACTTTTTATGAAGTCGGTGCCAAGCGAAAGTGAAAACATTTTGTGAGGTACATTGATGAGTTATACTTCGCAACTTCGCTATTCAAATTGGCACCGACTTCATAAAAAGTATTCAATTGTAGCAAAATATTATTTCATGCTTTTTAGTTAATTTTCTTTTGAAGTCGGTTTTTGTTTTTTTTTTAATGTATTTATTTTACAATTTTCAGTGATGCAATGTCTGTAATTGTTAATGATTTATCCTACAGCTGTAACATTCTAGTAACATTTTTTTAACCATCCTTCATAACAATATTTGTACTCCGCCCTGTATGTCAGCTATCATAAATTTCCAACTGCTATGAGCTACCTTATATAATTATGTTTTCTTGCTTTTTACTAACCATCCTGTATGATATAATTACATTCGACGTTATATTTTAACCATCTTGCATAGGAAATCTTATGGATCACCAACATTTTAATAACTACCCTATATAATTTTATTTTTACACCACATATGTATATTTAAATGCGTGAAATTAATATGCAAATTCATAAGATTTTACTCATCCAAAAATCGCCCGCCTCGGCAATTTTATCACTTTGAAAAGTTGAATTCTCCAGGTGTAAAAATATAATGCTAGGAAAATATGAGGTAGGCATTAAATAGTTACTTGTTCGGAACATACAAATACATTTTGTATTGGAAAAATGATTACAAGAGCAGTTTTACTCTCAAATCATCCTGTATTGAAAGAATTTTTACAAGAAGAATCTCACTCTTACGTAGGTTACTAAATCACCCTGTATTGAACACCTTTAAATTAAAAATCAGCTATTTTGAATGTCGCAAACTGCCAATAACTTTTTTAATTATTTAATTTCTCTGGAAAACAATTCGAAATCGTTAGAGCTTTTTTCCACAACTCAATTATATATATATATATATATATATATATATATATATATATATATATATATATATAAACAAACCTTGTTCGTTATATAGTATTAGATTATTTCTATTTGAACAATTGAACAATTTTAACAGAAATGAAGATACTTTAATTTGTAATTAAAAGCCCTCTTTGAAGGCAAACTTTGTCCACAGTTAATAAAAATTGACATGGAATGATTACTGTTTATGTTTTACACCATGTAAAAAAACTGTTTGTGAAGAATAACTTTTTTCTCTGAAAATTAGGAATAAAAAGAAATCGTTTAATTTATGAATACACACTGTATATTCATATTAACTGACACTTATTTTGATTTTGATTAATTCATCTTATTTACAATTTACCCCAAGTTCCGAATAGTTAATACCAGTAACTCCATCTAATCTTATAATACCCGCGACTCCACCAAGACATATAATATAAGAAAATAGGCAAAAAGTTTTTCCCCATTCTATAAGAAACGATAGAAGCTATGTTATTTGAAAAAAAGTTCTGACCACTTTGAAATATCACGGAACTAATCTAATCCCTTTTCAATTTGCCCCACGTTACGAATAACATTTTTCAAATTTTATATAATAATACCGGCTCCTCCACCATAGCATAGAGTATATGAGAATAGGTAAAAATAGTTTTTCCCCATTTTCTAAGAAACGGTAAAAGTTATTTTAATGAAAAAAATATGGGACCACTTCGCTATCTCGCCAAACAGGATCCAGTAAAATGGTTGAAATCCCTCAAGCCGTTTCCTAGTAATCGGTGAACAAACATAAAAAAAAGCAACATAGATACAGACGAATTGAGAACCTCCTTCTTTTTGAAGTCGGTTAAAAAGATGGTCATCACACGGCTTTACCCAGTCACTGCCTTGTTAATATGCAGTATGACTCCTGATTTAGGTTCTCTGACAGCGAGTTTTCACTTGGGCATAAAACCCTATATCATGTTATGAAACTGACGTAACTTGTTTAATTTCACTTAGCAATTAAATTGTTGCTTAATTATTTTTTCTTTAAAGTTATAAATAAATTTATGTCATCATACAACTGTTATTTCACATTGCAAGTACAAGTTAATATCTGTACTTAACTTTTGAAATGTCAAGTAAGTTATACAGTGTGCAATGTACCTAACGTGTAACATCATAATAAATTATTTTCGCTTTTCACTGTCAAACACATTCGCAAACAATTCGCATAAATAACCGCCAATACGAATGCGAATATTAAAAAAACACGCGAATATTCGCTGATGCGAATGCGAGTATTCGTTACATCCATAATTCCTAGTATAGAAATCACACGAAAAAATTCGTAGGTTTACTAAAACCTGTAAATAAATTACGATACTAACAATGGATTGAAAAATCTCGAAAAGTTAGTATAATAACGATTTTCTCAAATATTTTTTTTATCTGATTTAAGGTGCAGGTGCAATCCTATTGATTATTTTAGCGTATTCTTATCTCTCCCTCTCTCTCTAATTTGTATTTTTTATATTATCATGTTTTTTAACTTTTTATTTGTTTTATTATTTGACCCACCTTCGATAAGTGTAACTCTAATTCACCCTATATTGCAACTTCCCTGTATATGTTTCTGTGAATTGGTCACCCAATATAAATTATTTGTCTTTCATTTTCTGAATCAGTCTTTACAACTATAATTTAACTCTACACGATGCTGCAACCGCCCTGTATAATTATTAGTTCTCTCCACCCTATACTGTTTCTATTTCTCTATTGTTTAAATCACCCTGTATACCTATAATTTTACTAGGCCCAATATGCCAATATGCCCTATAACTCGAATATCCTTACTGCATATGCTTATTTAACTATTTTTTAAAGTTTTTTTATCCACTATAGTTTTATTTCACTGTTATTTCAGCCACCTTGTATACGCAATTACTTATGTGCCACCCAATACAACATTTTTTGAACCACCCTGTATAACTTTAATTCTATTTCACCTTATATTTCAACCCTCCTATATATGAAATTGCTTATCTACCACCCAATATCACATTTATTTGTAAGATTTTTTGAACCCACCTGTCTAACTGTTATTTAACTCCGCCCATTATTTCAACTGCCCACATTACTTGCTGCTTGAATTTCGATGCACGCACACACCTACCATCGTATACCATATAATAATACTTAGTTTATGATGTTATCTTTTGTGTGAAGATACAAAAGTTTTCATAGAAACATGCATTTTTAATATTCTGGAACTAATGAAATTTTAATCAAGAAAAGTAGTAGGTACGTGTTTCATAGGAACATTAATTTTAAGAGAGTTCTAGTCATAAATTAAAAGTTAATCTGACAGAAAGACCGGGAAATCGTACCCAATTTTAGTAATTAAAGATATTGTCGAGGATTTGCGGATTCATATTACTGCGACGATCGTTAATTTCCATCGCGGATTACTTCTTTTAATGGTCGAGAATTGGGTACAAATTGGTTGTTCTTTTTGGAATAGATTATGAAAAATTGATAAGATTCCAGCGGGCTCAGTACAGACTCTTCTGATAGAGGATTAATTGCTAAGAAAAATATTTGAAATTGATCGAACTTGGGTGAAAACTTATTATAGTTTTTTAGACTTATTTCGTACGATGAGAGTATCTTTTGATGTGATAATTCTCGTTTCTATTGTTTTTTATTTTTGCTTTCAATTCAACCTTCTAAATTGCTCATTACGTTTATAGAGTACTGACAAATCTGTCCTTGCTTTCAGCTCAAATCTAAGGTGCATTAAATTTTGTTAACAAAGGAAAATATCATAAGTATAAGTATTTATTTCGCCTATTCGTTCGGATATTCTCTCACAATTTTCTTGCAATTGTCATTGTACTAAGTAAATTTCGCAAAATTGCTCGGATTACTGGTCTAGTCTGGGAGTAAAAGATGTCTTCATTATGATTAACTAGTATTCTTGTAGGTATATAAATAGGGTATTGTATATTGTGTGTTTGGAGACGTTTCAACTTAAAATCTGGAGTCGTAATCGCTTTGATTGATTATGAAATTATAGGGTCGTTTGGTACTTTCACTATCTCTATGAAGAAATCATTTTCTTCGGGTGCTTTATCATACTCCATAAACTGTATACTCTAGGGGTGCCTCTATTTTGGCATTATTTTCCTTTATTGTCTACACAAGTCAGATATACGTTTTCATACAACTATTAATATAGGAGTGATGTACCAAAAGGTCCACCAAGCCCATAGTGATTGCTTGTGCACATTTAAGACCTACAATTTATAACCTAACATTGTGTAGAGCGTTTTGAATTTTAAATTTTTTGAACATTTAGGTTGTAAACTTCAAAGGTAAAATATGTCAAAAAAATATATTTTACTCTAGAATAAATGTACCTAACATAACTTAATAAATGGCTAGGTACATTTTTTTATATTCAAACAAATCTTCAAAATGTTTTTAACAGTCAGAACTTTGCAGCAATGGGACCATGTAATGTAAAATTAATTAACTATAAGATACCCACATTGTCAGAATACATTAATTTACAGTATGATTTTCAATATAAAAAATATACTTACCAACGTAGTAACCCATGTCGATATAAAGAAATACGAATCACATACTGTTAATTAATAGTAGTTAAATACACCTATTTTTTTTTTTAATTGAAATTGAAACCTTGAAAATACTTTGAAATCTTTTCTGACTGAATTGAACACTTTCAACCTAATCGCTACAAAAGTAATGAAATGTCAAAATTTAAGTCAAATTTCCAGCAGATGGCCAAGCGTTCAGGGTTGTCAGATCTACCTATTTATCGTGAATTTGTGCATAATTCCACAATTTATTGTAATCTTAGTTAAATAATATGAAAGTTATCTGACAAAAATAAAAGGACTCTAAACTAAAAGTTTAAGGTTAAAATAAAGAAGATATCAGAAATAAATTGATGAGGTGCAACTTAATTCTGATTTTAAATGACAAACCATATTTACATTGCAATGAATTTTGCAAACTGCAAACTTGCTGCTTCCCAATAAACGGCGATTATTATTTATTATAATTTTTCGTTGGTCCTTTTAGTTTTACATTTAATTTAGTTTGTCTTTCACATTGGAGTCAACCTATCTTATGATTTAAGTAATATGGCGGCACTGTTTGACATTGACAGTATTGATGTAATTAATGATTGTTTAAATTATTTTATTATTTAATTATTGAACCCATATTATAAATTAATTTTAGCATTCTGCACTGAAGGTCGTCAGTAGATACTAAACAAAACAAAAATAAAGAAAATCGGTTGACAGAGGAGAAATGGTACCCAACCCTTTTGTTTTTGCCTATTTATTTGTAGATCTTTTACAAAAAAAAATATGTTCACGAAATTTGGTGAAATCTTACCTTTTTATGTCCCAAACACACTGTATTTTTCTTATTTAAAATATTTATTTATTTGACTTAATATCGAAAAAACCTAATTTTCAATCGAAAATTCCCCCGTTAAAATATCTGCTTTTTTAAAAAGTCGGTGGGCTTTAAAACATATATACATTACTATTGTAAATGTTCTCAGAAAATTAAGTTAATAAAGTTAATATTTAATAAGACATCTACAATATTTTGAGAAAGTCATAGATTCTTCATTAAATTATATGCCTAGATGCCTATTTATTGCTATTTTAAGATTATACTTATATACCTGAATGACCTACAGAAAATTTTAGCCCATCAAAAGATATTTCATAGAGAAGTGAGGAAGTGGCTAGAAGAGTCTGGGCCGTACTTACTTTCGTTTCTTTGCATTTTCTGAGAACATTTACCATAGTAATATATATATATATATATATATATATATATATATATATATATATATATATAGACTATCAGAAAGTAGAGATTTCAACAAACGAGAAACTCACCGACTTTTTTAAAAAAGCAAATATTTTGACGTGAGAATTTTCTATTAAAAATTAGGGTGCTTTTTATTCAATATTAAGACAAAAATAAGGTGAAAAAATATATATTTTAAACCAGAAATGTACAGTGTGTTTGGGACATACAAAGGTAAATTTTCACCAAATTTCTGGAAAAAAAATTGTGAAAGATAAAAATAGAACTCAAAAACTTGTTTTTTTTTTAATTTTTCACATAAATTTTGAGCAGAATAGTAGTAAAAACTCAAAAAGAGACAAATCGACAGGTTGAAGAGATACCGAGCCCGCAGAAGTTGGAGTTATAATATAATATACAATGCTAGCCCAATGAAAAAACACAAAGAAATGCCAAACAATAGCTAAAAATCTTTATTGAACGGCCCACGCATAAAGATTTTGATTTTACTAGTTTACAAAATAATGCCAAGGATTATATACAACATTTTAATTATATTTTGAAGCATTCTTATTTAGAATTTAATTGAAAAAGCTGCACTTGATGGTAGTTAATCATATGGATCAACTAAAACTATTCTCCTTATTTTTATCACTGAATTGATTTCTCAATCTCACGGTCGTTTCAACACATAACGATGCTATTTTGGCAAGTCTACAGGTTAACAAAAAAAAAGACAGAGATAAGTAACAAAGCAAAGCATGTGGTATTTTATACAAAACTGATAGATCAACGATTTAGAAATTTATTGATCACTACGTGGATCCACTTAAAAGCTTTCTTCAAAGCAGATATTCAAACAGGATACATTTCAAGATTTATTATTTTGTCCCTCCGAAATTCCAGAAGTTTCTCTATATTTTTTGTATCCTATATCTGGGGAAGCGATTGTTCTAGTATTTTTATTTATTATTAAAAAATTATGTTATTATTAGGGAGGAATAATTACCTTTTGAAAAATTTAATTTTTTGTAGTTCTGTTGGATCTAATATATGTTTTATGCTTCAAATTGCTATAAATACCTTTGAAAGGCTATATATGGATTAATTTTTAGCTATTCATAAGGTTTCCATTATCTAAGAATTCTTTATCCTCAGATATATCAACGGCGAATGACCCTATCGCTTTCAATGTATGTATACTATAAATAATACGGGTTCCAATATTGTTCCTTGAGGAACATTTGTCTTTATAACTAAGTTACTTATTTTTTGTTCTTTATTTTTTATTTTGTAACTAACTTATCATAGAACTGACACTGCGCGTAAGTTCCACTTATTCCATATGTATGACTTTTATTTCAGAGCATTTCATAGTTGACAGTGTCAAAGGGCATTGGATAGCCGAATGAATGTAACAAAATTCACCATTATCCAGATTATTGTCTATTATATTTACATATACATATTTAACATTTCAAGCCGAAATAAATATCGCCATTTAGAGGCATCAGGGAAAACTATCACAGTCAGTGTATTGAACCTAATAGATGTCGGTGACATCTACCGTCTATTGAGATCTATTAGGTTCAATACACTGACTGTTGTCTTACTGATGTGTATAACATCCAAGTATTTCACTTTAGAACTTGTCATTCAATGAAGCATATCTGACGAGAACTCCTGGTTCGAAACGGCTGTCATATGTTGAATTATATAGTTCTAAATATGTGGATATATATCTGTATATATAAAACTATCACAGGAAAAAATCGTTGTCTAACTGAAACACGTCAAAGCAGTCTATTCGAAATTTTACAATCCATTGAACTCAAGACAATATATTGTTTCGAGTCGAGAACCTTCATCAGTTGAGCTTTCCTCAACTCATTGAAATCTCGAACAATTATTCATGTATTTCGAACACAACTGAGTTTAACATTTTAACATGAAATGCCAATATTGATTCAAAACTTGGCAACAAAACATATAACAAGATTCTTGATCCTTCATTATATGTGCAAGAACTAAGATCTCTAGATAAAATAAATGTTAAACCAGTAGTCAAAAAATGTGACGTTATGGGTGAGTGAAAGTATAAGGCGTATTCTTGAGGAAAATCTACGTATACAACTTTTTGTGTAGTACTAATTCTTGGTTGTCAGTTGTTAGTATCACAGCCTTTGGTTAAGGTTTTATATAAGCATAATGTGTTTTAGATAGTATTTTATAATGTTCTTCGTATTGCAAAATTCTATTGTAAATAATTATATCGAAGATGTTTGCAACCTTAGACACAAGTAATACTGGCCTAGAGTTAGAAGGGGAAAGCTTATCATGATTTATTGTATAACGTTAACATATTATGAGGCCAAATTGATGTTGCAATGCATTTGTTAACAATATGAACAACAAAATGTATAATGTGTTCATACCTACTGACGTTTTTATATTTCTTTGTCAACGCCTAAAAATATTTTTTAATGTATTAGGTTTCTTTCTTGACTTTAAAATGGGAGTTAATAAGATGCACTATATATACTACGTAGGTATAAAAGTAGGCTTAAAAATTAGAAATGGCAAATACTTTTTTTTCAATTTTGTTCTGAAAACCAAGCAATTATCGGTGAACATTCTTTAATTAGAATTTAATGTTATTTTATTTTAAGTATACCCAACATAAATAAGGAAAATAGGTAATTCTTAAAGCGGGGTATAACAAGAGCAAAATTGAAATCTGAGTAGTTATATCTACTTTAGGATAAAAAGAACTAAAATACAATAGATCTTTAGGGAAAACATAGTGAATAGTTTCACTTCAATTTGATGCTATTTGAAGAGATTTGGGATAAAAACAATTTGGTATATAAATATTGTTTTAGTTCCACCTTAGTACACTGAACGGGTTAGTTCAATTTCAGCTTTTTTGCAAAATGGGGAATAGATTTGTTTTCAAGGGCTTTTGGTCTAGGCAGAGGCAAATTATGAAAAGATTGTCCTAGAGGGGGGCAAATTGGAAAAAAATTGTCCTAGAAAGAGGGGCAATCCAGAAAATTTTTTGGTACATGGAGGGCAAGTCAGCAAATTTCAGGTCCGGGGAGAGAAGCTAATCCTGCCCCCCCCCCCTCGGTACACCCATGTCTATTTTTGTACGAATGGGTTCTAGATAATATCTCTAATGAGTGTATCTATATGGGCCATGCCAAAATCATTATTTATATAAACAACTAGGGGTTTAAAAATCTACATTTTTTTCAGATTCTTAACAAAACTTGGTTAACATAAAATTTTCTAGGCAGTTGAGATGTCATTCGATTTTTGAAAAATTAACACTTTCTCTCAAAATTTGGGATTTTTTCGTAGAAATGTGAAGTTTTTACTTTTGGTACAGAAAATTAATTCCAAATCTGAAAACAAACATTTACTTTAAAATAGTTAATCCTCCCGAGGAATGGGTGATTTTGAATAAATCTGAGAATTACAGCAACTGACACATCTGAAAGATTAATATGAAAGTTTGAATCTTGTTGTGTATATAAAGTAAGGATAAATTAAATTCAGTGTAATTGTCAAAATTATTATTTTTTTAAATAATATTGCATTTTTTGAAGCGTTTGTTTTTTATTTCACAATTAAGATTCCTAAAACATCTTTAATTTTCTGGGTTCATTTTCCCTTTTTTGATTCTACAAAATGCGGAAATTAGGTCTGAGAAAGATCTTTCTTTTCCATTTTACAGGATTTTTATTTGTGACAAGAAAAAAAAGCGAAAATTTACTTTACTTTTTTAAACTTTGTACATGATAAAGTTCTACCTTCAGATGCACAAACAATTTCAAACATTTGCATCTGTTATTGCAGATTTGGCAGATCCTGCAATTTTCTTTTTATTAATCAACAAATTAATTGTTGTACTACACCAACAGACCGAGTACCATAAAAAGTGTACAATATTCCGGAATTTCGATAACACTGGAGTAAATCTTCTGCATCAAATGTTAAATTTAAAATTATCCACATATTTTCTAAATTTTTCCATTATTCGAGAAGATTTTAATGTTTTCCAAAATTGCATGTGATTGATCTGGTAAACATTTTAAATAACTTTTAGTATGAAATTTCTTTGCCACAAGCTAGAGAAACGAAGATATACGTAAAGAAAAAACTCGAAAAAGTCACTTTTTCAACTTTTCTGTTTACAAAACAATCCTATTGCACATTTAGCTTGAAATTTTGTTATTTCATTCTGACTATACCGACAAAAAATAAAAGTAGAATAGGTCTATTTCGATTTTATTCATTTTGAAAGAACTAAGGTGTTTGGGTACAATAATTTGAAACCCTGTAGTATCATTTAAAAGATGCTTACAGTTTGTAAAATATGTCCACTACTGACAGATCCAGTGCCTCTTCCAGTGAAATTCAAAGCTTCTGGAATTGCATTCATATTCAAACCCGAAAGTTCCACACTAGCACACCTCACAACAAATTTGTTTGTAATCTTTCACTGTTTTAAAACAAACAACCGGTTATTTTGAAAATACGCTGATTACAAAATAAACAAACATTATTCGAAAAAGCGGTACAGATCAAAAATCCATCTCGCGTTCGCCGACGCGTTCACCGAATTGAAAACAAAAAGAAATCGCACGCTTCTTGACTTAATTTCTGTGTTTAACATCAGATTCGATTTGGGGTCTTTCGCTGCGATCACCACGTGACTGGAAATTGGTAGGGAGGCGGTTTAGTAGATGGGACTGGCTGCCGTCGATTGATCCCGCCTACAAAGAGGTTTTTAACCTGGCACTTAAAATGTTGACTCGTGCGCCCAGTTTGGAAAGTGCATCTTAAAACCCGCGCTTAGCGGATTTAATCATCCGTCAATCTGATATCGTGGCGTTTTAGGGGGAAAATGTTTATTAAGGATTTTATAGGGTTTATTCAGAATCTGTAACCGAATATGTTAAGTTTGTTATAAGTAACTAAAACGAATGAATGATTGAGAAGGTAAAGATCTATTTTGATACCATTTCAATTTAGCATATTTTATTTCCGGGTTCCGGGTTTCACAACTTTTTATTTGTTGAGCCTCCACAGATTATACATAATAATTTCATGCACCCCTATATTTTTTTATTACAAAATTCACACATTATTTATTTCATGACTGCTTTATTTTGATTGTAAGTTACGTATAAAATAAAACTGCAAACGAATTTATCGTCAAATAAAATAATTTTAGAGTACTAATGAGAAACTTGAGGTTGCATGCTCGGGGGCTCGAGTGTTGAAACCATTCGACGGCTCTACGAGGGCTGCCTTTTATATTTTGGTATTAGAGAACAAAAACAAATATTAATCATCGAAAATCGCTTTATTGTTTTTCAAAATATTCCCCATGAAGATCTATACACTTTTGCATGCGTTTGAACAATCTGTCACTAACTTTTTCAATATTTATCCTTCTCATCCTTCTAAGATGCCCCAATCGATTTGTAGGCATAACTACTCCAAAATGGGTAAATTTCAATAAAATCATTACAGCCATTTTCGAGAACTCAATTAGGTACATGTGGAATTCTAATTTCGTCAATATGGAAATGATTTAAACTCATAGAAATTAGTTTCTCCTGGGCTCTTAGATTTGAGATATCTTTGTTTTAGTTTTAAGCCCTGCCAATTTTAGAGATTTTTTTGCCTCTAGTAAAGGGCCAGATGGTAAAAATGTCTATAGACCTAATATAGGTTAATCCGTCTCTGCCCGAAAGTTGGAAAGTCTTTTGGATAAAGATGAATTTCGTTATATTGTAAAAATTTTGTATGAAAGCGGGGACGGTGAGGTTGAGACATTTTTGGAACAAAATAGAATTTTATTATTCATAGATAAAAGAGTAATTTCTGCTTTTTATCTACCGTCAAACGAGAGTTACTGATATATAAATTTAGTACCTGAAAGACGATAGGTAGGTACCCAAACTTCATCTCCAGCCAGATTCGTATCAGCACACAAGTGTTGTAGATAACTTAAAATTAAATTATATTTTCTTGCTATTCTATTGCTATTCTGTTTCTTCCCCCCCCCCCCCCAAAAAAATGTACGCCCCTGCGCCAAGGTAGGTACTCACTAATACACTGATATTCGAATAGTATTTGTAATTCTAAGAAAAAAGACTGTTCAAATGATTTCTTCGAAACCTCTCAGTAAAAATTTTTAATTGAAGTTCTGGGCTTCACCAAAAATATTTATTTATTCTTTGCAGGCATTTAAACTTTCAGTTTTATCAAGGCCGTAGCCAGAAAATTTTTTTGGGGGCTTGACGACTCTTACAATTTTTTTGGAAGAATTATGAAATGATTAGGACCGCAAAAGTTATTTTTTTATTCATGTATTTCCAGTATACAGTGATGGGCAAATGTGTGGAACCAAGCAAATATCTCTGGAATTATTAGAGATATCAAAATGAAATTTGCAAAGTGAATACTGCAGTAGA
Source organism: Octodonta nipae (assembly GCA_034190945.1). Lineage (NCBI taxonomy): Eukaryota > Metazoa > Arthropoda > Insecta > Coleoptera > Chrysomelidae > Octodonta > Octodonta nipae. The sequence goes on from CM067216.1 coordinate 208,754,016, forward strand.
TTGCCTATTTGTTTACAAATTTTTTTACAATTTTGAACTTCCTGTTTTACCGGAAGTAATTTCGATTTTAAAATTTGCAATGAAACACCCCGTATAGTATTTTAGTTTCTGATGAAACATTTTATTGTGAATACAAAAATATTGGATTTGATATTGTTTACTTCAATACCTACCGAGATATTAACAGAAAAGTAATTAAGGAAAGGAAAAATTTAATATCCATTAAAGAAATACATAATCATAATTATTAACCAAATCTAAGTGATTTTCAAAACACTGAAACTTAACTTAACTAAACTTAATGTATTAGATGTTCAAACTGAGCACCGTTTACTTCTTGACAATAAGCAAGTCGGTTTTTAAATTCTCTAGTAACATTAGCTATTACTTCTGGTGTAATTCTCTGGATGTCTTGAGTTATTCTTGCAGCTAATTCTTGCAAATTATTTGATCTATCAACATAAACCTTAGACTTTAAATTTTCCCACAGAAAATAGTCTAGTGGATTAAGGTCGGGACTTCGTGCAAGCCATTCCTAAGTACCCCCCTTCTTCCAATCCATCTGCGATGAAATGTCATATCTAAATGATCTCGAACAATGCGAGCGTAATGGGGTGGTGCTCCATCCTGCTGAAACCAGATATTATTCGCTAATTGTCCATTTACCTCCAATGCCGGAATAACTTGTGTCTCCAAGAGCTGTAAATACCTATCTCCGTTTAAAGTTTCTTGTAGGAAGAAGGTCCAACGATTCTGTTGTTATAAATGCCGGCCCAAACGTTCAATTTTTGGGGATGTTGTGTATGAGCCTCTTGTACCCAATTAGGATTACTTTGCGACCAGTGGCGGCAGTTATGTCGATTAACCGTACCATTTAAACAAAATGTAGCCTTGTCTGAAAACACCACATTTCTTATAAAATTATTATCACGGTTACATATATCCATCATCGTTTCACAAAATGGCAAACCTTTGTCGAAATCGTCTTCGGAAAGTTCTTGAACGAGGCGAATTTTTTATGGATGATATTTTTCTCGCCTTAATATCCTTCCTACTGAACGACGGCTAATTCCATGCAAGTGAGGATTTTCTTCCAAAGATATAGCAACATTTTGAGCTACACCTTCATTACTTGCATTTTTTAACCGTCCGCTTTTTGGTAGATTGCTAACTGTTCCACTTGTGTCGTACCTTCGCAAAGTTTTCGTCACTACTCTACGGGATATTTGTGTATTCGGATGAACAATGATAAAAAGGTAACAAACTTCTTGATGCGTCCTTTTCCTCTACCTATACCCAATCATCATTAATATTTCTATTCTTTCACTTAATTCGACCATTTTATGATCAAATTAAAATAATACAATCTTTTTACGTTCAAATAAAAAAAAATAATAACATATTTTGACAACTACTGTCACTTCTGCAATGAATTTCATGGACTACTAAACTTGATTCAGATTTAATTTGTGCCTGATTTAAACAAACGCACGTGTATTCGAGTATGGAACAAGCAGTGCTGTTGGCTGTGACGGTATAATGCCACCAATTGGCCAATAGAAATACAAATCCTTACCGAGCGGTTTGTTTATATCGGGCGTAAAAGAAATCTGAACCGACTTTTGCTACCATCGAATTTTTCCTTTAATTAGTTGCTTTTCTGTTAATATCTCGGTAGGTATTGAAGTAAACAATATCAAACCCGATATTTTTGTATTCGCAATAAAATGTTTCATCAGAAACTAAAATACTATACAGGGTGTTTCATTGCAAAATTTTAAAATCGACATAACTTCCAGTAAAACAGGAAGTTCAAAATTGTAAAAATATTTGGAAACAAATATGCAATCTACTGCAGTATCCACCTTCCAAATTTCATTTTGATATCTCTAATAATTCCAGAGATATTAACTTGGTTCCACACATTTGCCCGTCACTGTAAAAGAAATGTACAAAATAAAAAAATATATGTCTATGAAAAAAGTAGTTACTTTGTTAAAATTGAGTCCTCAATCCCAATCCAATCCCAATTCGGGGGGATTTTAACCCCCAAACCGCCCCCGCTGGATACGGCCTTGAGTTTTATTCAATCTGTATGTTAATAAGGAATATTCCAGATTATCGTCTTTTTCCAAAATAGATTTCTTATGCAAGTAATTACGTTGCACTTCTTTCCATATTTGATACCAACTATGTAAAAATATACTTTTACTTTCAAAAATACTGTCTGCAAATCTGTTCTTTTGAACACAATGCTTTCAATAACAAAAGTTTTCAAGGCACGGAAGAGAGAGTTGAACCCACCATCATCGAGAGGGCGTATATAGCCACGCCTTTAACAGAGGACCCGATAATAGCGAAGGGTGGAGTTAAGTTTAATGTTATTGATATTATAAGGGTGGATAATGTAGTATCAATATCACACGTTATTACCTACGTATGAAATATAATGGTTTTTGTTGATGTTGAAACTGCTACAGTACACCTTTACTTTCTAAATATTGGGAATGTTATAGAGGGGTTAAAGGATTTAAGGAGGTTTTTGTTATAAAACACCGGGGGTGACTTTCCGAATGGTAGGTATTTGGCAGTGCCGGATTTATATTTTTTATGAGTGTAGGCCACTTTAATTCCGCCGCCCCATGTACATACCTTTCTAAAATAATAATTTTCCTTTTGTAGTAAAGAAGGCCTTAAAGGTAAATACAGGGTCTTTCAACAATACCTTTGTTTTAATTTTAAAACAAAATAAAACATAAAATTTTGATGACGATGATTCAAATTTTTATTGTATTACAAAAAGAAAACTTTGGCAATTATGAATGAAAAATGATATCTGGCAAATGCCCACCAAGACCACGCTGACAGAAGAAAAGTCTTTCATCGAAATTTTTAATCACTTTTTGGCAAAATACCGGGTCTATTTCGGCTATCACATCACAGATTTTGAGTTTTAAGGCTGCAATCGATTCGATTGGCTCCGTATAGACTCTGTCCTTAAGATAGCCCCACAAAAAATAATCCAGTGGTGTTAAATCACACGATCTGGCTGGCCATTTAAGAGATGAATTTCGTGAAATTATGCGATCAGCAAATTTGGTTTGCAATAAATTGATCGTCTCATTGGCTGTGTGACATGTGGCACCGTCTTGTTGAAACCACATGTCAGTGATATCCATGTCATCAATGATAGACCAAAATTGAGTTGTTAACATCTTGCGATAGCGTGATCCATTGACCGTTATCGCATTTTCAGCCTCATCTTCGAAAAAATACAGCCCAATCACGCCTCCAGACCACATAGCGCACCATACAGTGACACGTTGAGCATGCAAAGGCTTCTCAATAATCGCTCTAGGATCCATTTTCATAGTGGGTTTTAATTATTTTAATGCCAGTCATTAAGAAAGAGCGTTTTATTACAAGTACTTATAAAAACCATGAAAAAATCAGTGGACGTATTTGACTTTTATCCTCCGAAATCAAGTGAACGTCATTGAAATCTGCCGCCCCTAGGACGCTGCCGCCCATAGGCCGCGGCCTACACGGCCTATTCATAAATCCAGGACTGGTATTTGGGGAGTATCATGTATGTAATGTATGTAACATTGTGTATTACTACTTATACATACAGTGTGGAACAGCCAAATGGAATAAATTCGATAACGAAGAAAGGAAGGCTTGTGGGGAAAAAGGCTTGGACTCGTCGATTTGTATTTTTAAATGTGCATTTTTTCAACAAAAAAAATATACAGGGTGTGTCATGTGACAGTGGCCAATACCAACTTCCTTATTTTAAAAGCAAGTCCCCGTATATTGTTTATTTTTTTCGATTCTCCAGAAAATTCTACACATTCATGTACAATGTCCGACACCTATCTTCAACTGTTTTTCAGATTTATTACAAAAATTAACATTGAAAAAAGAAAATTGTTTTATTTCACAAATTCGCCACATTACACTCAATATCTACTTAATTCCCATTTAGCTATTATATTAAGATAGTAAGCAAAAACCATTCCTGCGTTCCTTTTTACTGAATTGAAAAAAAAACAGTAGCTCTAAGTGATAATACGAAATTGGATATTATGCTTGAGTTTCAAAAAAACCCAAATAATTCTAGTCGAAAAGCAGCCCCACTATTCAACATTAGCCACACATCAAGTTTTCGTGTTTAAAAAATCCATCCCTATAAAATGATGCCGACTCAGGAGCTCATGGAAGACGATTTCGATAGCAGAATGATATAAAGCTTAGATAACAATGTGATCCAATTAGAAGATGTTTTGTTTCTGATGAGAGCATATTTACACTTCACGGTCATATTAGTCGTCAAAATTGCCTCTGTTGGTTTAATGAGGTTCCGAATCTTGAGCCATTCCTCTGTGTGTTGATTCTCTCGAAAATCCTAAATGTCGGTCTTACATCTCGCGTCTTCAAATTTAACGAAATGTTTCAAATACATAAAGAAGTGTTCGAGAGGACATTCAATTGTGGGAAGCGCAACTGATGAAGGTTCCCTGACCAGAAACAATGTATATTATATATAATATATATTGTCTTGCGTACAAAGGAATGACACCTCGAAGAGAGTATTCAATATCTCTGACAGGTGAAGTAACCTGAAAAATTTTATCGTGACGTTCTGTCCTAGGAGTTAAGGGAGAACAGCAATTACACGGAACGGCTCCAGATTCGGAACCTCTGAGTGCTGATTCTCTCGAAAATCCTAGATGTCGGTCTTACATCTCGCGTCTTCAACGGGATATAAAACAAAAAGTTGTTTTTCATGTGCCCTTCTTATTCTAATAATAGTTTGATATGTTCCTAAACAGACTTTTATTTAAAATCTAAAATGTACATCACAAAATTTTACAAATGAGGAGCATTTTGCTCGGGGATCTCGCAGACGTATGTTAGGTGGTAGTGTGATAATAATAGGTGCTAGGTAGTTAAGGTTTAACATTAGGTACCTCAAAAAGCTAAGAACACAAGACCATGGAAAGAAGTAAAAAACGAATAAGTTAGAACAGGATGCTGAAGATGCCGGTTTGTAAGATGAACGTCGCCAAAAATTGTAGGTCTTGGCGTTTAGAGCCAATTATAACGATACGCCAATGATCAACAACACAGCTTTAGCAGAAACTGTTCCCCATACCCGAACCTAACCACGCATTTACGTAAGTTCTATGGCGTTGTTTATGTAATTATTAAATATTAGAAAAACTCCCGTTGAAAACATGTCAAAGACTAGGTATATTGGTGTTGTTCCATTTTTAATTCTTAATTAATACTATGGCCAGTAGACACAAGTAAATCCATTTTTTTGGTATATAAAATTATAAGATAAAAATTTTTGGTGTGTGTCTATCCTACTTATTAGAGCTACAAATTTCACAAAGCAGTGAACAGTAAATATGGAAATAAAAGAGAAAAAAGATGTGACAATAAGCAAATGTAATTACACAATGTGTGTCACTTTTGAAAAAGTGCTGACTCAATATATCGCTATTAGCACAAATTCTAGGTTGCTGTTTCAGCGTATTCCAACAATAATTTTACGTTCAAAGAAGTTGGACATGATGAAAACCATAAATAAGGATTGCCATGTGGAATTAATATATTATATGTAGGTATAATGGAAAAAAATATTTCTTGAAATCAGTTAAACAAAATGCAAAATGCCAGGAATGTATTATAGTTAGTTACTTTTAGGTATTTGGTGTAAAAGTGTGATTTAATGTTGTAATAAAACTTTTATATTAAAAAAATTTGTAAAATTTTCGAAATATAGTATTACAGATAATCAATATGCCACATTCAGCTTCTTTAATAATTGCACGACGACGATCATCAAAGGCCATTAACATTTTTCCGTGGTCATGTAATTCAGGGGAATAAGCGAAAATGGATATGAAGTGTTCAACAGACTACAATTTTTTTTGAAACGCTTGCAAATAACTAGTTTAATTATAATTTATGTATGCAAATTCTTTTAGAGGTGAGTTTCAGTTCTTGTACTCCGATGAAGGTCGAAAAAACACTAGGTCTTGTTAAATTCATTTAAAAAGGTTTAGCTAACTGGGCAGTCGTTCAAAAAAAATACATAAGTAGTCCTAGTCAAGAATACCCCGGAAAATTAGAAATTTTAATGTAATCGCTTTTTTTCAACCCAAGTTTAACTCTATTATCTAACTGTTATATGGTTTCATAGAAATTTTATGAATATAGGTATGTATAGTTTTTCAAACAGGATTTATATAAGTCAAATACAAAAAATGTTAATAATTATTTAATAAATCCAATTACCTACCATGCTACGTTTTAAGGGAAGGCAGGTGCTTAAGAATTATATTATTCAAGGCTGTAGCAAGAATTTTTTTCTCGAAGTGGTTGGTTAATTTTTTGAGGGGTGATGGATGGAAAAAAATGTTATTTCTGAATCTTTTTCTACCTATTAGCTTTCACCTTTCGCCCGTGGTTTTGGGACAACTAGTTTGTTTTTCGAAACGATAACTGTGGCATCTAGGTACTTTACATTTGTAGAGTTTTTGGGAATAAAATCACGCTCAAGAAGAGTTTCTATATTCCTAAAGTTCCAAAAACTTCAGGATCTAAATCAAACTCCGTAAACAATAGAAATTGAAACAAAAAAAATGTAAAACATTTCACATTTGTACGTTCTGTTATTGATAAAATATATACTATAGCTTTCTTCAAGATTTTAGCTTCAGTAAAAACAAGTGAAAATGATCTACAATTGGAGAAATGAGTTTTATCATGATTTTTATACATTTATAGACTAATCATTTAATATTTTTTTTATATAATGAACCGCCCTCTTTCATCAAGTTTTCAATACCAAAACAGACCTTCGAAAGCAACCCTGTGGGAAAAAATCCATACCTAGATGCTAGTATAAGTGGGAATGTATACTAACAGTGGCGTAGGGGTGGGGTGTAAGGGGTATATATCTTCACCATAGCAATCGTTATTTAATATATTACATCAAAACAAAAGTTAAAAACGCAAAAGTAGCTATAGTAGCGCGCTCCTGAAAATATCAGTATTCGAGTAACTGGAAGCGAAAGCAGAAGGCTACGAGAATTATGTGAACCGACCTGAAGAGGGCAGGTGTGACTCTGCCGAAACGTCGTAATTTTACCATCGATCCCGGCAGGGATCAGTTATCAACTACACGGATAAATTCCCGGAAACCATCTAATACATACATATATATATATATATATATATATATATATATATATATATATATATATATGGGAACAAAGAAAATCGTCCAAACTTGGATCGTATTGATTAGTAGATAGTAATAAAGCATCTGAAACCGATTTTCTCAACAGAATTTCTTACCTCTATATACCCATTTAACATAGGCGTTGCCAGGCAGTGGCAAATTTATCACATCATTATAATTGGGCTTTTCATATTTGAAAAATGTTTAGTTGCCATGCGTCAACTTCTGTCTGTTTTTTTCGGGCAAAAAAAACATTGTATTTACATGCCAATGGGGTGAAAACTGTTCGAAAAAAATGGCGCACGGGAACAAAAAATTTGAATCTTCAATCCAAATGGTAAATTCCATGTTCATTATTAGTTGTATATTTAATAATAGGCGAAAGTTTTTAAATGAGATATATATAGGTAGGTGCAAAAAATTAACTGAAATGAGGATATCTATCATCTTCACCTCTTTTTAGTTACCTAAAAAGCTATTTCATCCCTATAATGCTGAGAACAACTTCGAAGATAGAAAGTGGGAAAAAGTGGAATTTTCTCAGTAAATCTGCTGCTTCTTTGTTTTTATTAAAATTCCTAGTTATTTTTGTAAATTATGACCAAGAACTGGCCTGCCTCTTATGGCAAGATTTGGCAAAATACGTTTAAAGTGTAAGTTAAGTATCTCTTCTTCTTCTTCTTTTCAGTGCAGAAAATCTAATTTGTGTGATTTATGTTTCTAACCACACTTATTTAAATTTTCAAAATATTTACAAAAATGAATAAAGCTATCCGCTATAAAAACCAAATATTTGCTATTAAGAAAATGTGTGTGTATCCTAAAAGATTTAGTTCAAATAATGGAATCATACTAGGGATTGAAACATCTTGCGATGATACCGGTTGTGCTATTGTTGATACAAAAGGGAATATTTTGGGAGAATCATTAAAATCTCAGCATCTTATTCACTTAAAGTAAGAAGAAAACAATGCTCAGAAATTAAAATAACAAGCTGTTGTTTATAGTAATGGAGGAATAATACCACCAATTGCCCAAGACTTACACAGGAAACATATCGAAGATGTAGTCAGTGAGGCTGTTAAATCATCAGGGATAGGTTTTAACGAAATAAGTGCTATTGCTACAACAGTTAAGCCTGGTAAGTAAGGAATTCCAAGTATTTAAACTAACATTGAGTATTCACTTAAATACAACAGAAAATTGTAAATTAAAAATATCACTATGTAAGAAATTAATAACTAAGTTCCTAATACTCCACAGTTGAACAATTACGTTGCAATATTGTGAATTGGTGGGTTACTTGATAAGGCATAGGCATGTTTTTCTTTCTTGGACTTGAAATTGTTAATATGGATCTCCATGATATGCATTCTTACGTAAAATGATATTTGGCTGTGATGTCATAAATACTGAAAATATGATGATACTAATTTTACATATTACTAAAATGTTACAACTTCTTATTAACCCGAGATTTAATTATGTTTTATTTGTACAAACACTATTGAGTTTGATAATAAAATATTCTGAAAATCAGCAAGAAAGAGTCTTATTGAGAAATGATCAGGCAAATTAGCTAAAACATATCTAACTGTTAAGATCTAGAACTGTTATAAAAAGCTTCTTATTAATAATTTATATTTAAATAAGAACTGATTTCAACTGGCTTAAAATCAAAACTGTTTAGAACCCATATACAATCAATAACTATTTTCTGACATATTTCTTTTATCTGATTTAAGGTACAATTCTATTGATTATTTTAGCATATTCTCTCTACAATTTGTATTTTTTAAATATTATCCACATATTTTTTAACCTTTTTAATTATTTTATTATTTGGCCAACTTTTTATAAGTGTAATTCTAATTCACCCTATGTAGCAACCACCTTGTGCATGTTTCTGTGTATGGGTCACCCAATATAAATTATTTATCTATTATGTTCTGAATCACCCTGTACAACTATAATTCAACTCCACACGATGATATAACCACCCTATATAAGTATTGCGGCACCCTTTTGACTATTTCTATTATTGTATTGTTTAAATCACTCTGTATACCTATAATTTTTCTTTGCCCAATATGCCAAATATAAGCAACTACTTATGTTCCAAACTATATTTAACCACCTTGTATAAGTATAATTCAACTCCACCTTATATTTCAATTATCCTGTATATGCAACTGATTCTAACTTTTTTTGAACCCTCTGCCCTATAACTCGAATATCCTTACGGCATATGCTTATTTAACATTTTTTAAAGTTTTTATCCACTCTGTATAACTATAGTTTTACTTCACTCTTATTGCACTTTATATACACGAGTACTTATATAGAACATTTTTTTAATCACTCTGTACAAGTTTAATTCTATTTTACCTTATATTTCAACCATCCTGCATATGGAACTGCTTACATACCACCCAATGTCACATGTATTTGTAAAAGTTTTTAAACCCACCTGTTTAACTGTAATTTCACTTCACCCAATAGTTCAACTGCGCACATTGCTTGTACAGAAAACATCGCTCACCTAAAATATTTTATTTTCGATACACTAATGGAATATTTTTAACCGACTTCCCAAAAAGGAGGAGGTTATCAATATGTCGCGTATTTTTTGCTTTTTTTTTGTATGTATGTTACCTGATTTCTTCTCCTGTGGTGCACCGTTCTGAACGAATATGGTCTTGTTTAATAGAGTATATATCCGGATTGGTGAAACTTCAAATTTTGGAAAAGAATTCTATTGGTAAAGTGATAAAATTTGTGAATGAACTCATGCGTGCATGGAAATCGACCAATATCCCTAATATTTTAGTCGATTTTTCGATAACTCCTTATGGATGTGTATAGTTTTTTAACATTTAATCTGTTAAGGAAGATCCTTAGGTGATCTCATATACTTTTGTGTGACGTGCAACTTGCAGTTTTGCAGAAAATCACCGAAAATTCCAAAATTCTTATCAAAAATTTCATCGAAATGACATAACGGACATTTCCTCATAAATATTTTAATTCCAACGTAATAGTGCGGTAATTTTAGGCAGTGGAAGTTTTAATTGCGAAATTGAAAATTTTCTATGTACATCTCAAGCATATAGGTAGTAAAGCATAGTATTTTCGGCTCCTTAAATCAATGAGTACCAAGCTCGTTTTGTTTGTATACCAGGCAGATACCTATTTAAATGCAAATTTTTCCATTTTGCGAAGACAGTGCATTTGGTTGTCACATTCTCCCGGCCTAATAGAAAATTCAGTGACAACACATGTCAAACTTTAAACCGGTACTTGGTGGCTTATAAACAGGGTGTTTAGTTATAGCAAACAAAATCACAAAGTAAAGTGGTAGAAAGAGTTGCATTTATATGAAGATTGAAATATACGACGGACTAGAATGATAGTGGTCCGTATATACAGGATGGTTGGAATATAGGGTGGACTGGACGTAAAAAACGTATAAAAATGTTGAAAAAAATGTGAAATTAAAATTATATAGGGTGATTAAAAAACTGTTATATGATGTGGACATAAGCAAATCATATACAGGACTGTTGAAATATATGTTGGAGTTGAATTATATTTATACAGTGTGATTAAAAAATTATTTCTTTTATAGCCCATAAGAAGTTGCATAAAGTGTGGAGAGGAATTAATGTTACACAGGGCGATAACATAAAATGTTAAAAAGGAAATAATTTATGGGGTAGCCCTCAAGCAGTTATATACCATGGTTGAAATATAGGACGGATTGGACTCCGTAAATATAGGATGGATTCTACTCCGTCCTATAGTTTACAGAAGGCCGCTAACAAATGTATGCTTGTCCGTGGGCAGTCGTATGTACAGGCTGGTTGGTACATAGGTTGGAGTGGAATTATCTAGTTATACAGGGTTGTCAAAAAAGGTGAAAAAAGTTTACATTGCGTGGTCCATAAGGCATAAATATATTTTGGGCTTATTAAGTCACCGCGTACTAGTACATTTTGTTTGTAAAGATTTACCTGTCAATTTAAATGATGAAGTATCATTGTGTAATGTTGAGGCTTTCGATATTACCTGGTTCTGTCTATTAAGGTTATACATACAAAATAACAAATAAAGAATGAAAACTACCTGAGTTCAAAAAAAAAACTAAAAAGTTGAAAATAAAACATTTAAAAAAATATATAACCGACTTCTACCTATAACTAAAAAGCTAAAAATAATTATAACAAAATACAACTCTAGCAAATAAATAACACATTCAATGTTGTAAGGTACCTACCCAGGAAGTAAAAAATGTAAACATTAAAAGGTGCTCTTTCTGTACAAATTAATTACCTACCAATCTAGTATATTTTGAATCCGGTGCCAAGCAAATCTAAAATCCTTCATTGCGTACTTATCTACTAATTCATCAAACTTGATTGTTGCTTGGCACCGACTTCAAAAATATACTAGATTGGTAGGTAATTAATTTGTACAGAATGAGCACCTTTTAATGTTTACATTTTTTACTTCCTGGGTAGGTACCTTACAACATTGAATGTGTTATTTATTTGCTAGAGTTGTATTTTGTTATAATTATTTTTAGCTTTTTAGTTATAGGTAGAAGTCGGTTATATATATTTATTAAATGTTTTATCTGGCATTTCATTCCTCTGTAATAAAAACCGTTACAAACACCCTGTATGATATAGTTTCATGGCATGTCTCGACTTTTGTAATATGTTCACGATTTTTTATAGATAATTATACCGAATCAAGATGAAACATCTCTTTGTAGAATACAATCTAAAATATTTAAATTGGTTGAGTCGTGTGAGAGAAAATAGTGTAGATTTATTGAAATTCACTGAAATGTAGTCACCTAATTACTATTTTTTCTGATTTTCTGGAAAACAGTAAATCTCACGTTATAGGAAATTACCTTTTGTGTAATATTCCTTAATACAAAGCAGTTTTTGAAGAATCACTGAGCGTGAGCATACATAACAAAACGTGCCGACGAATTGATAGGTTAATTTTTCTTCAAGTTTTTATTACAGGATTTTCTGTTAATTTTAAAAGTTGTTTTTAAAATTCAATTTTAATTATTACATTATTATTAAGCCATAGATATTTCAAGTTCTGGTACTACTGGTTCTTTTTCTGCAACAGAGTTACTTGGTTGATCTTGGAACTCAAATACTTGTGAATCATTGTTGTCAGATTCAGTTCTACCAGATACTGCCCCCATTTCTGTATCATTTTCCTCATTTAAATTGTCACCTAACAAAAATGATTTTATTATTATTTCAAAAAGGCCAAAATATAATTTTTGTTTACCTATTGTAGCAGCAACTTCAAATTCTTCAATGAGATGTTCTGGTTCACTTAAATCACTTTCACTGCTGCTAGTTGCCAACATAAGGGATAGGGCTGAATTTAGCAAATTTGGTGAACTTATGGACACTCCAACTCCTATGAGTTGTGGTGATTCTTCTCCTCTCTCATTACAGTTGTAGTTTTCATGTTGATATTTATTACCACTTACCTGTAATTAAAAAGTATTTATATCAGTGATTATTTCTTGATTTAATTATCATCAACATAAGAAAAAATGTCATATTTTTGTTCATTTGGCTTAGCTATTTTCGCCAACATCTAGATTAAAGAAAAAATAGGGTATATTGCAATATTGCAGACAATAAAGATATGTGATTTTTAATGTTAATGAACAATCTCTAAAACTAAAGAAAATAAAAAAATATAGTTAAATGACCTAATGAATTCGCCAGAGATATAGTACTGATACAAAAAGATATTAAAGCAAAAAGTATTAAAAAGAGGAAACTATAAAAAATCATTAATTAAATTATCACATGTTTTGTATATTTTTGTAAATGTAATGTACATGTACATTAGAAAATATAAATTGATTTATTTTCTTATTTTTCCTTCACAGTTAGCACATTTTATGTAAATGTAATAAGTATGTAGTAAAACATAAAAGATTTTAATTCTCAAATAATATTGAGATTGAATGAGTGTCACGGCGTGACGTCATGCTACCGAACGAACGATTGCCAAAAGAAAAGTAATATCTTTTAGTAATAGTATCAAGGTTTTTCTCGTCTGTCCCGTGTGTATCCCACCATGAAACATTTGTTATTGTTACATAACCTAATATTTTAAACTTTGTTTAAGATGTAACAATTAAGAGAAATTGTTAAATACAAACCAAATGTCGCACAGTTAATAGTTTAAAATGTTAGCAAATACTTGGAAGTTAACTTCAGTAGGTAGAAACTTTATTTCTACCATCATAGCAAGTCAAAAACGATCATTTCAAACATCAACTTGTTTAAAGTATTTTTGGGAAAAGGATGAAAAAGGGGGCTACAATACAAAACTGCCTTTACCACCTATCAAAGATAGAATGAAGGTAGGTTTTCAAGAACTTAAGAAAGAAATAGCCTTGTGGAAACAGGAAGTTAAAGATACCTTTGAAAATGACCCCATCCTTCTATATAGAGAAGGTGAAGTTGATATTGCTTGGAAATTTGATGGAGATCAGACACTGGAAAAATGGGTAGTCACCTGTGACAAAGATCACAATGAAGGCTTCAGTCATTGCACACTTACCACAACCAAAGAGGGAAAAGCTTTGTTTTCTGGTGAAATTATAATGAGGGTTCCATTGGATGGTCGTGTGAAAAGAGCTGGCTATTGTAATATTAAAAGTCATAGGGCGAGGAAATCTTTTAAACGAGACACCTATCTGGACTGGACACCATATAACATGCTGGTATTGAGAGTAAGAGGTGATGGTAGAAATTATTTATTAAATATTCACACCAAAGGGTTTTTTGATGTGACTTGGAATGATATTTATAATTATGTACTGTACACAAGGGGTGGACCTTATTGGCAAGTAGCAAGAATACCATTTTCAAAATTTTTCCTTTCCAACAAGGGGAGAATACAAGATATGCAAAAGCCAATAAAATTAAATAAGGTTAGTGGCTTTGGAATCACAGCAGCAAGATACCCAGGACAATTTTCATTAGAAGTAGATTATATTGGTTTGGAATATGATCCTAATCATACTGAAGAGTTTGCATATGAAATGTATGAACAAGATGAGTTCATTATAGGAAATTAATTAAGTTATTAAATCAAATTATGTTGTTATTTATGTAGTTTTTTTTCTTTCATTATTTGAAATATATTTAGTATCTATATATAAATAGGCTAAGACAAAAGGTACCATTTTCTCCTCTGTTTCTCAACTGATTTTCTTCATTTTTGTTTTGTTTAGTAGCTACTGACGACCTTCAGTGCAGAATGCTAATCTTAATTTATAATATTGGTTCATTCATTAAATAAAATATAATAAAAATTCATTATTTAAGTCAATAATGTCAATGCCAAACAAATGAATGTGCCGCTGCCGCCAGACTTAAACCATTGAGTAATTATATATAGACAGACCAATGCTGTTATATACTTAGAGCATGTACTTCTGGAAGTGGCATGCAAAGGTTGTTATTGTTTAGTGGGTAAAGTAATCGTTGAATATCATAATTATACAGGGCGATTCCAGATATGTTAGAAATCTATTTTTTAATGGGTGGCACATAAGCAGTTGCATATTTAGGGTGTTTAAAATATAGAGTAGAGTGCAATTATAACTAATAAAATAATTATATAGGGTAGCCCATTAGCGGTTGAATTTACAGGGTTCTTGGAATAGAAGGTGCAGTAAAATTACAGTTATACAGGGTGGTGCAAAAAATGTTATACATAGATGCATATACAGTGTGGCGGAAATGGAAATGCAACATTTCGTAACCCATACGCAGTTGTATATATAGTTAAGATGAAATATAGGGTAAGAGGAATTATAGATATACAGGATGGTGATAAAAAATGTTAGAAAAGGAAATGATTTATAGAGTAGACCACAAAGAGTTCCATATATATAATGATTGAAATATAGGTCGGAGTAGAATTATAGTTACAGAATATAATTAAAAATTTCATAATCAAAAAGAGTAAATATGGTGGGTCATAGGCAGTGGCATATACAGAATGGTTTACCCAGTGGTTGAAAAATGTTAAAAAATATTATGCGTGGTCCATAAGCAGTTGCATATACAGGGGGGTGGAAATATATAATGAGATGGAATTATTATAATGAGGATTTTAGTAAATGTTAGAGAATTGAGTGCAATTATAACTATACAGGGGGGTTAGAAAAAATAAATATGTAGGGTAGCCCATTAGCAGTTGAATTGTTGTCATATTAAATTAAGAATTACGAATTTGAACACAAATAAAGTTCTATGAATTATATCTGAAAAAAACTTGAATTTCGTTACTTATTTGTAGAAGCGAGATGTAAGACCGACATCTAGAATTTTCGAGGAAACTATCACACAGAGGTTCCGAATCTGGATCCGTTCTGTGTAATTGCTGTTCTCCCTAAAGTCCTAGGATAGAATGTCACGATAAAATTTTCATGTTACTTAACCTGCCAGAGATATTGACACAATTGGTCGAATTTCGACCACTGGGCGACAGCTAGTTGTAATAAACAGACATGTGCTTCTGGGGGGAACCTGTACTTAAATTACCTAAATAGAATTTTAAACATGGATTTCTTGGATTATTATATTAGAAATAGATCTGAGGTTTAAACCCATAGAAAGTACTTTCTCCTAAGGTTCTTGGACTTAAGATTACGTCCTTTTAATAGTAAATTTGCTAACTTTGCCTGGACTATCAACTTCACTCATATATTCAATTTTTCATATGTTGGAGGTACACATTATTTCATTTAATTTTAAATTTGAATGGTTCTGACCCAGTGGAGATTTTATTAGCTCTCAATTCCCCAATATGGTAACTAGAGGATTACACAATGACAGCCTGATGTTGTGACCAGGATATACCACTTTCAATGTGGAGCAATAAGTACTGGTCACACTGTCCCCATGCTGTTTGTGCATCCTGTTCTTTAAACCAGAAACACAGCCAATTGCAATACACTACTTAATAATAATAATAATAATAGTGTTTATTGCCCAACAAAGGCTAGCGAAATCTCTCGATGACAAACCCAAAGTTGAACTAGGAAATCCTGTCACTAACATCGATGAAAAACAACAAAATCTTGCTTCCACGATGGAAGAAAAACAACAAAATCCGGCCTCCACGATGAAAAGTGAACAACACAACTCAATTGAGGGACTGTTCTCGAAATCTGAACAAAAACAAGATCAAATTGAACCAAATCGACACGAAACTGAACAGAAAAGACAACTGCAACTCGAACAACCAATGCAAACAGTAGGACAAGTCAATGAAACAGTCAACGAAAGAATGCAAACAGCTGAGTCAGACATAAAAGAGACAAACGACGACATCAAGACCACAAAAAACACCGTGGACACTCCTGAAACAAAAGTAGATGACCCCGACTCCACCCAAAGCCAGGTAAAATCCGAAATCAGTTCCATCAAGCAAACAGCACACACTGAAGCACAAGATAAAATCTGTGCCATCCAAAACAAACCAGAAACAGAAATCAAAAAAATGCAACAGGACAGAGCAATTTTACAATGAAATAATTCTACAATAAAATAGTAAATTAAAGAGCAAAAATAAATAAATCTTAATTTAAAATACGAATATAAAAATATTAACAATATAGAAAAGTTAAATTAAAATAAAAATGTAAAAAACATACATACTAAAATAGATAATAATATAATTATGATGACAGTAGTGTCGTAATAATAAACAGACCTAATAACAATAAGTATAAACAAGATAAAAAACAATAATATTTTCTGGTTGCAGTAATTTAATAAGAGTAAAATAATGATGATAATAATTTAAGAGTAAGATAATGATGATAATAACATACTAAGAAATATCTGCTTGACTCAACATGTAAAATTAGTGAAAGAACTTTTTCTTGATATGAGATATTAATTAAATGTAATACGACAAGCCTTTCTCAAAACATGTAAGTTGCATGTAAAAATGTCACAAATATTGGATATCTTATTTGCATTTCTGCACATTAAATGCAAAGGTGATTTTAATAATATATTGATTTTAGGTGTTTTACATAAAAATGTATCACTTCGTCTCGAATTCAATCTAGGGACTAAAATATTAATTTGAGATAGTAGTTGTGGACAATCCACACTACCTTTCAACAATTTATGTAGAAATGTAACTGATGCTTGACATCTACGATTAGCCAACGACACAAAGCCAAACCTATGAAGCAAGTTCAGATAGTTGCTTCCTCTTGGTGGATAGTGTTCCTTTACTTTAAAGTTTAGGAATTTTAAGAACTTTTTCTGCACTTTCTCAATACCATCTGCATATTGTATATTAATACAATTAATGAAGTAATGACTTTTAACACTATTAATAAGTAATTTCTGTATTTTATTGTCTTATTATACTTGGATTTAGGAATACATATAAAATATTTGCAATGTAAATAAATCTATGTTAATTTTTAACAGTGTTCAAAACCCACATTTACCTAAGTACAAAATATGTACAATTTCAATACAATGGAAATGCATAAACATTTATAAATGATTTTAAATCAAACAGTTTTTGACAGTTTTCATTAATAAGAACTTCAAAGATAAGAACTTATAATTAAGCAGCTATTACTGTAATGTCTTCGATGGCACATTACAGTATTCAAAACCCACATTTACCTAAGTACAAAATCTGTACAATTTCAGTACAATGGAAATTTATAAATAATTGTAAATCAAACAGTTTTTGAAAGTTTTCATTAATAAGAACTTCAAAGATAAGAACTTATAATTAAGCAACTATTACTGTAATGTCTTCGATGGCACATTACATATAATATATAATGAATGTGAAAATTCAATGTGGTTTTCAACAATAATTGCAACGAAAAGCTTTGCACGGAATTTACTCAAATTGCATCCGGCTCGAAGTTGGACCAAATTATGAAATGTCTTCGATGGCACATTACATATAATATCCAAAAAAATGTATGAATTAGGTGTTGCGGTTTTAGTTCAAGCTGGTTCAATGCAAGTATGTAATTGAGGAAGGACCTTTAGCGGAACAATCAATAAAACACGTGCCGTCGCGTAAATGAATCACCAAATAAAATTTTATCACTGACCTTTTACGTCGATGCTCTGCAGGTGGTGTTTTCTTGGTTCTTCTTTCATCAGAGGCTAGCCCCGCAACAGCAGGAACTGATTTTAGAGCTTCGTCTGGACAACACGTTACAGAAAAAAATAGCGACGTAATGTTCATTGATTGAGCAAACAAAAATGCGGGTTTAACAACGAATGATGCGCTTTTGCAAACACAAAAGAAACAAAATGAAAGCAGTTTAGCGGTTGTTACGACCGGAACTATAACTCGCTGAATCGTAACACAATAACAACAAAAAGCGGCCATCTTACGACGGAATCAAAAGCGTCTGAATAGCTCGGAATATAATACAGGAATCACGAATACTGTCTTTATTTTAAACGCAAAAAACACTTAAAATTAGCATTAGCGCGACGGAAGGTTTTGGAAAAGGTGCAGAAGTTTAAAAATCACTGAAGTAATTCAATCAAATTTAAACAATACACTAAACAAATTGCGGGACGCACCAATTACAATATTTATATTTTGGCATGGTATGGTTGCAGAAATATTCTACTATCTTTCTGATATCTCTTGGATTTTGTAATATTTACTGATCTGTTTCTAGTTCTAGATATTTAAACCAATCAAATATGCAAATTGGATAAAAAAATTAGAGCTCTTTTTAAGATCATGTTTACATACAAATGTTGTTCTTTTAACAATATTGTTCAATTAAATAAAAAAGAACACCTAATATTATTTTTTTACATACATGAAACTTTAAAGATTTTGAGCAAAAATTGTTACAAATATTTTTATGAATCTACTCCATGTCATGGAATGATTTGCAAATTTCTTCACTTTGTCATATAATCCAATTAGTAAGAACAAAAAATCTCGGTGAGTTTTCAGAAAAAAAAACCGCAATTTAAAAGTTGTCTATATATGATTAAATGGACAATGTTAAATTCTAAATTTTGTTCTTCTGAATACTTATTGGTTGATAACTTTTATGTTTTTTTGGGGAATAACACCACAATAGAAATAAAACTACGTATATTGCAGGAATACCAAACGTTTCAAAGTCTATTCTGACTTCGTTGTCAATGGCTTTATATTTATTGATGTGATTGCAGAATGAAAATTTGATTTGACATTTAAAATTGTCATTAGAAAATTTGTTGTTTTTAGATATACAGGTAGCACAAAAAATTCTAAAGACCATGAATTATAGTTAACCAGCTTTCAAATTAGAAGAATTTGAAAGAGTTGTCTTTAGAATTTATATGTGGCGTTCCTAGGTACGACTTTGTTATAAGATAGCGCATTCGCCAAAAATGCGATCAAAGAATTCTATTGTTTCAGTGATCCCATTAACGTCATAAGGGAAAACCTAGGAAAAACCTTATGAACTATCCCGATATTGGGTTGTTCAAAAGGAGGTTACCATTAATAATTTCTTCCTTAATTGTCGGTAACCAGATACGATTAAATTCTACAGAAGTAGAAGCGATACAATCGTCTTCATTCAAAAGAATTAAGGCAGACTCTTTTATTTTTCGTTTTGTGTTATGTTGTTCTTTGTGAAGTATAGTTGAATTGTCAAATTGTATTTTATGGCCTAGGTCCCAAGCATGTTCACAAATTTTTGATTTTTCAAATTGTCGTTTCGTTATGTAATTCTTGTGTTCATTTATTCGTACGTTTAATGGTCTCGATGTTTCTCCAATATAAAATTTATTGCATTCGCAAGGAATCTTATATATGCAATTTTTTGAGTTCTGGGTTTTGTTTTCGATATTAAAGATTTAAGTGTATTTCTTGTTTGGAATGTTGTTTTAACATTAAATCTGTTGCCCACTCTTTTCAATCTTTCTGACAGACCCTGTATATATAGCATAGTTGTAACTGTAATGTTGTTGTCTTGAGTAGTAGTAGTGTTAAGAGAAGTTCTGGGTTGATTCGGAAGGTTTGTTTTCTGTTCAAGTTTGTTTAATTCTTTGTTGATAAATTTTGTGGGGTAATTGTTTCCAGTGAGAACATTCTTTATAATTATTTTTTCTTTGTTGAATTTATTATCATCAGAACAGTTGGTCTTTGCTCTATCATATAATGACTTAATGACACCTTTCTTTACTGTATTCGGATGATTTGAATTGAAATTTAGGTATCTGTTTGTATGAGTTGGTTTTCTATAAACTTCTGTTTCGAATGAAGATTCTGTTTTTGTTATTAATACGTCTAAAAAAGATAGTTTGTTATTTTCTTCAATTTCTAAGGTAAATTTGATAGTTGGCTCTTTATTATTTATATCATTTAATAATTTATCTAGTTCTTCAAGATTGTGTTCCCAAATTAGGAAAATGTCGTCAACGTAACGCCACCAAATTAAAGGTTTATTTTCTTTTGATAAACTTACTTGCTGTTCAAAGTTTTCCATAAATATGTTACTTAATGCTGGTGAGAGACAAGAACCCATGGCCATGCCAAAATCCTGTTGGTAAAAGTCATCGTTTAATTGAAAGTATGTAGTTTTGGTACAATATGTTAGTAGTTCCATTATTGTATCAATTGATAACTGAGTTCGTTGATTTAACGAAAAGTCCCGTTCTAGTAGTTGTTTTACTATTGGAAGTGTTTTGGAAACAGGAACATTGTTATAAGGATTTACTATATCAAAACTTGCTATTGTGAAAGTATTTTTGTATTCTATATGAGACAGTTTTTCCAAGAAATGTGCACTGTTTTTTAGATGAGAAACAGAACTCCCTGTAAGAGGACGAATAATGTTTAAAAGAAATTTTGAAAGTTCACTACACGGAGAATTTAGAGAACTGACAATTGGTCTTAAAGGAATATTAGGTTTATGAATTTTTGGTAACCCATAGAAATGTGGTGGTTTAGTATAGTGTAGAGTGAGTGCTTTACGTTCTTGTTCTGTGAATTCACGTTTGTGGTTGTATAGTAAACGGTATATTTTGTTTTCTATAGAGCTTGTTGGATCTTTTGTTAGTTTAGTGTATTATCCTTGGTTTATTATAGTTTGAATTTTGTCATCGTAATCAGTTTTATTTAAAATTTAAATCGTAATCAGTTTTATTTAAAATTTAAATAAAACTGATTACGATGACAAAATTCAAACTATAATAAACCAAGGACAATACACTAAACTAACAAAAGATCCAAGAAGCTCTATAGAAAACAAAATATACCGTTTACTATACAACCACAAACGTGAATTCACAGAACAAGAACGTAAAGCACTCACTCCACACTATACTAAACCACCACATTTCTATGGGTTACCAAAAATTCATAAACCTAATATTCCTTTAAGACCAATTGTCAGTTCTCTAAATTCTCCGTGTAGTGAACTTTCAAAATTTCTTTTAAACATTATTCGTCCTCTTACAGGGAGTTCTGTTTCTCATCTAAAAAACAGTGCACATTTCTTGGAAAAACTGTCTCATATAGAATACAAAAATACTTTCACAATAGCAAGTTTTGATATAGTAAATCCTTATAACAATGTTCCTGTTTCCAAAACACTTCCAATAGTAAAACAACTACTAGAACGGGACTTTTCGTTAAATCAACGAACTCAGTTATCAATTGATACAATAATGGAACTACTAACATATTGTACCAAAACTACATACTTTCAATTAAACGATGACTTTTACCAACAGGATTTTGGCATGGCCATGGGTTCTTGTCTCTCACCAGCATTAAGTAACATATTTATGGAAAACTTTGAACAGCAAGTAAGTTTATCAAAAGAAAATAAACCTTTAATTTGGTGGCGTTACGTTGACGACATTTTCCTAATTTGGGAACACAATCTTGAAGAACTAGATAAATTATTAAATGATATAAATAATAAAGAGCCAACTATCAAATTTACCCTAGAAATTGAAGAAAATAACAAACTATCTTTTTTAGACGTATTAATAACAAAAACAGAATCTTCATTCGAAACAGAAGTTTATAGAAAACCAACTCATACAAACAGATACCTAAATTTCAATTCAAATCATCCGAATACAGTAAAGAAAGGTGTCATTAAGTCATTATATGATAGAGCAAAGACCAACTGTTCTGATGATAATAAATTCAACAAAGAAAAAATAATTATAAAGAATGTTCTCACTGGAAACAATTACCCCACAAAATTTATCAACAAAGAATTAAACAGACTTGAACAGAAAACAAACCTTCCGAATCAACCCAGAACTTCTCTTAACACTACTACTACTCAAGACAACAACATTACAGTTACAACTATGCCATATATACAGGGTCTGTCAGAAAGATTGAAAAGAGTGAGCAACAGATTTAATGTTAAAACAACATTCCAAACAAGAAATACACTTAAATCTTTAATATCGAAAACAAAACCAACAAACAAAACCCAGAACTCAAAAAATTGCATATATAAGATTCCTTGCGAATGCAATAAATTTTATATTGGAGAAACATCGAGACCATTAAACGTACGAATAAATGAACACAAGAATTACATAACGAAACGACAATTTGAAAAATCAAAAATTTGTGAACATGCTTGGGACCTAGGCCATAAAATACAATTTGACAATTCAACTATACTTCACAAAGAACAACATAACACAAAACGAAAAATAAAAGAGTCTGCCTTAATTCTTTTGAATGAAGACGATTGTATCGCTTCTACTTCTGTAGAATTTAATCGTATCTGGTTACCGACAATTAAGGAAGAAATTATTAATGGTAACCTCCTTTTGAACAACCCAATATCGGGATAGTTCATAAGGTTTTTCCTAGGTTTTCCCTTATGACGTTAATGGGATCACTGAAACAATAGAATTCTTTGATCGCATTTTTGGCGAATGCGCTATCTTATAACAAAGTCGTACCTAGGAACGCCACATATAAATTCTAAAGACAACTCTTTCAAATTCTTCTAATTTGAAAGCTGGTTAACTATAATTCATGGTCTTTAGAATTTTTTGTGCTACCTGTATATCTAAAAACAACAAATTTTCTAATGTCAATTTTAAATGTCAAATCAAATTTTCATTTTGCAATCACATCAATAAATATAAAGCCATTGACAACGAAGTCAGAATAGACTTTGAAACGTTTGGTATTCCTGCAATATACGTAGTTTTATTTCTATTGTGGTGTTATTCCCCAAAAAAACATAAAAGTTATCAAGAATATGCCACAAACAACGTTTAGAAGACACTTATTGGTTGTACCTAAATGTGTAAAACTAATTGTTTGTTATAAGAAGTGTACATAGTATCTGTGTTATTATATTATACTTTAAACTGTCTTAGAAAGTTTCTTAAAATCCTTTCTGTAATGTTTTTATTCTCTGTAAGTTGTCAATTAAAACTCAATATATGCAATACTTTCATTATACATATAAAACTCAAAAACTGTTAAATTTATATCTTTAATGGTTAAAAACAATCATTGCTCATTTGGACAAAGAGGCAGTTTGTTTGTTCAACTTTTTGCATGAAAAAATGTCATCTGATAGTAATACACGCATTTTTTTTAATACTCAATTTAAAGTTTGCTAGAATCTGTACATTAACTTACCTGAGTTTGTATTGAGGACTCCGATGTTGAACTACAAACTGATTCACTGCCCGACGAAACGTTTGTTGGGAATTGTCCTTCTTGTCCGGTGCTTTCTTTGTTGTCCATAATTTTGGGGAAATTTGCAGACACAAGTTTAGATTCTGTAAACTTGCTAACAGCAGATACGGATTTCTCTGGAATATGACATTTCGAAGTCGAAGGTACAATATTGACGTTGCCGCAATTGTTAATAAAACTTGCATTGAGCAGACAAGCTATAAAAACCAATAATGATTATTGTTGTTATGTGTAACAAATATGCCCAAAAACTATGCATCATAAAAAGTTTATTACAAATAATTCAGATCATAATTCTATTGACAGCGATCTCGGATTTTGAAATGTTTTGATTTTAAATATGCAGTTTATTTCAATTCAAAAAAAAAGAGAAAATAAACTGGTAATCCCCTGACAACATAGGTTTTGGTGCTAATACGTGACTGGTGTTGATTTTTTATAGAGCAAAATTGAACACATTTTCGGACTAAAATTCAACAATTAGCTTATACCATATCACGTCAGTAACAGTTTATAGATAACTAATGGTCGAAATTCGACCCTATTTCATGAAATTGTAAAAAGTATAGTTTTATAAGAAACAGCGTTGTGAATAATCGAAGAAGTAGATGTAATGACCAAAATTGTTCACTCATATTGACAAATCTATTGAAATAAAAAGAAAATAAAAATGTAATCAAATATATCGGTATTCGAAATATTTTTGACAAATGAATGACGTCCCAAATTTTTGGCTGGAACCGCTCCTGGCAAAATATTCGATATAATAGTTGGAAGATTGATCTTTGCAACCTAAAATTTTTCGTCATTTGCGCTTTCAATCAAGTTCAGGAATATTAAAGAAAAGAGAGGACTAACAACCCTAGTAGAACTTAAATATTTAATATATTCTCTATTGTCGGCTGTCTGACAATTTTTTACACAACACCTTCGGGAATGTTGTGATACTAATATATTAATTAAATAATTAAATTCACATTAAAAACATAGTATTTAATATGAAAGTTACTGCAACGCATCCGGAAAATCAATACTGATCTACTACATTGACTATTTTACCACTAAAAACTAACTGTATGCCACTTCTAGAAGTACATGCTCATGTAATTTAACATTATCTAATGATCGCTCCCTCCATATAATTGCTCAATGTTTTGAGCTTAACTGTGACAGTGCCGCCGCCGCCAGACGGCGGCACTGTCACAGGTCGACTCAGTTGTTTGGCGTTGACAGTATGGACGTAAATAATGAATTTTTATTATATTTTATTTAATGAATGAACCAATATGATGAGTTAATATTAGCATTCTGCACTGAAGATCGTCAGCAGGTACTTAACAAAACAAAAATGAAGAAAATCAGTTGAGACAGAGGAGAAAATGGTATCTAATCTACATTCTCCCTTCAGTATTTTTTTAATGTATCACATTAATCTTTATACACTATTCTTTGCAAAAGACGCATACACATGTAGGCCAAACATCTAATATTTAACAAGATATTTGCATAAAAATATATAAATAAAAGAAATAAGAGAATAATAACGCTATTCCAAAAAAATTACAAGCGTTAGCTGTTAATCGCGTTCAACGTACCCTTTTTGGCCATGAATACGTTGTTGCAGAAATGTTTTCAACAATATAAGGGCGTGTTGCAAAACTTTGAGTCACTCCTTTCAAGAAGAACACCAGCCCCACCGGGGTGCTCACTGAGTCATGATGACATCCTAATTATCGAAAAAACAGATGAGTTGATTTAAGTTCCTCGTTTGACGATTCAATAGCCTTAAAAATTGATATTTTAAAATAGAGTACACGGTATTTTTAAATTCATTTATTTTCTGTATAAAATATGTGATAATTTTAATAAATATCAATCACATTCTACACAATGGAAATCGAAGAATAAGTACTCCGAACAGCTGATACTGGTAATTGAAATTTGCAGAATTTTAATTCGTGGATTTTTGTATATTTTTGGTAATATATTTTAAATAATTTATTTTAAAATGTGAAAAAATATGTAATGGTATTCCTCATTATGAGCACTTTAATTTGAAAAATCGATTGTGGAAGCCGTTACTTTGTGATAGTCAATCATGATGATGAAATGAAACTAATTAGTTTATTAATATATATATTAGTTATTGACCACGACCGGCTAACCATCATGTCGGTGTATTTGGTCATTTGTTTTGTATTTAAGGTTTGTTAGAAGGGTTTTTTCATTGTTTATATATGTTTGAAAATGATGCGCTAGGCATCGAAACTAGTCACATGTTTTAGTGAATAAATGTGTTAGTGATAGTAAACAAAGTAATTAGTTTTTTTCATCACTTTAATTTGATATACTAGTATTACAAGAGATTGAAGAATTTTTAATTTTTCAGTTAATTTTATAATTAGCCCCCCCAAAATTAATATTAAGATTTTCGTTTTATTTTTTCTTTCGGCAAAGGCCTATATTCCTATTTTTAGGGTTCCATATATACAACATATGGATACTCTTATAATATCACTCAGGATTTCTGCCTCTGTCACATCACAGGAATTTTCTCCTAAACTACTGGACGAAAGAGGTTGAAATTTGGTATCAATGTATAGTTTGGTGACCCGATCAGGAGTACATATCGTTAAAGAAAAAATTTTGATTTTATAGGTACTTCTGGGAGTAAAAACTAAAAAAATCGACCGTTCCCCCCTCCTGATCTCCGAAACTACTCAGCCAAAAATTTGGAGAAAAATAGCAAATATAAAACGTTGCCCGAACTTTACAGGAAAAATAAGGAGAAACCATTAATATTAATTTTGGGGGCAAATTATATAATTAAATAAAAATTTAAAAATAAAAAAAATTTCATAACGCATCATGTAATATATCAAATGAAAGGTCTCATTCTGAGGAACACAAATATATTTTTTTCATATTTAAAAAAAATTATTCAAAAAGATATTAACGAAAATATACCAAAATTTACCCCCCCCCCCTATCACCGAAGCTATAAAACGTAAAGTTTTGAAAAAAATTAGAGGATCTGACCTGAAGTTTACTGGAAAAATAAGGAGAAACCTCTACTTTTAATTTTGGGGGGCCATTTACGGATTTAAATGGAAAATATAAAATTAAAATTGTTTCTAACCCATCATGTTATATATCAAATGAAAGGGCTCATTACGACGAAAACAAATATATTTTTTTATATTTTTAAAATGAATTAATTAAAAGATATTAACAAAAATATAAAAAAATTACTTATCCCCCCCTTATCTCCGAAACAATAAGCTGGAAAATTTTGAAAAAAAATGGAGGTATAGCCCCTCACCTGAACTTTACTGGAAAAATAAGGAGAAACCCCTAATATTTATTTTGGGGGCAAATTATAGATTTAAATGGAAAATATAAAATTAAAATTGTTTCTAACCCATCATGTTATATATCAAATGAAAGGGCTCATTATGACGAAAACAAATATATTTATTTCATATTTTTAAAATAAATAAATTAAAAGATATTAACAAAAATATAAAAAAATTTACCCATTCCCCCCCCCCTTATCTCCAAACCATAAGCTGAAAAATTTTCAATAAAATGGAAGTATAGCCCTTCACCTGAACTTTCCTGGAAAAATAAGGAGAAACCCTTAATATTCATTTTGGGGGCAAATTATAGAATTAAATGGCAAATAAATAATAAATAAAAAATTATAATTGTTTCTAACGGGTCATGTAATATATCAGGGCTCATTATGACGAATACAAATATATTTTTTAATTTTTTATATGAATATTTTTAAATATATTAAAAACATATTTTAAAAAAATTACCCATTCTCCCCGTTACTCCCCAAACTATAAGTCCTCAATTTTTTTGTTTATAGGAAAAATATGAAAAAAATCGCTAATTCTATTATTTGGCCCCTAAATAATAGAATTAAACGGAAAATAAATTATTGGAAAATCCCCATAGTCATTTTAGGGACAATTAAATAGAAAATAAAAATTCATTTTTGAAACGCATCATGTAATATATGAGATAAAAGGCTCATTATGTGAATTACAAATATATCATATTTTTAAATCATTTGTTTAAAAGATATTAACAAAAATATTAAACATCGACTTAATTCCCACTTTAGAAACTACACTATTTAAATTTTGAAAAATATATTTTATTTATATTTTTAAATAATTTGATTAACAGATTTAATAAAATATAATTTAAACTTTGGCCTATTTTGCCCTTTATCTTCCAATCTACAGAGCCTCAAAACTCAGACAGTAGATTATAAAAGGCATCTCTGAAAGTTTATTATTAGAAAATTAAATACATATGTATTCTGGTTAAAATCAAGCGAATCCTAAAGCAGTGTGGAAAATCAAAGTGTATATTTTTTATAAATTTAAAACGCTATAAGGGTAAATATAAGAAAATGCACTCATTCCCTGCTTGTCTGAATCTGGAATATTAGAATCTTGATGGTAGTACGGAACCCTAAGTATGCGAGTCCAACTCGCACTTGACCAAATTATTTAACAGTTTAGACTCAATAGTTTGGGTAATAAGGAAGGATGGGTCGGAAAAAAATATTTTAATTTTATATTTTTTAACTCGATTTATAATTTACTTCTTATAATTAATTAGGATTTTGACTTTTTTCTTACAAATTTTGAGTAAGGTTCTAGATTCTAATTTTTTAAATTTTAGACTGATTATTTTGGAATATGAGGGGAAATTCTGGATTTTTGTAAAATTTCTTCCCAGATCAAATCAGAATTTCTTCATTTACAATATGTACTGTGTACTAGTGTATACAAGTACTGATAACAAATTTCAACCTTTTGCGTATAGTTGTTTCACTAGAAAATACACTGTGATAGATGGACAAACGAAGGAGCGATTTTATAAGGGTTTCTGTTCATTGCATGTACGGAACCCGAAAAAAATATATATAAAATGATTCTCTAAAAATTTGCCTATGAATGTAAAACGCAAAGAAAGAAAAGTACAATAAAGGAAGTCTAATGCTAGTTGCCATTTCCGGAGTGTCACCGAATGCATCTCTTTCGTCTTGCATTAGTTAGAAAAGCAAAAGATAGCGATAAAGTAACTGGTCGAGTTAGACATTCTGAAATAAGTTCACAGAAGTCAAATCGCGCAATATACTTTTTCATTAGATACCTAGATCCCGGTGCTGGTGATATTCGGTGCTGGTGATATTCTTTACATACCTGGAACTTGAGATGGTGTTTTTGAGATATCCTCCGCCAGTTTTTCTTTTGATTCGTTCATCTGGATAAGGTATTGATTCTGAACAGTCTGCAACTGGTTGATGTACCACTGTTGATCTCGACATTTTTGGTAGTAAGTTGGCGCCCGAACTTGAAACCTTTTGGAAAAAGATCAAAGAAATTTCGACAGAATTGTATATTCTAAACTTAACCTTAGTACAGTCAAAAAAAAAATAACTAAAAAATTAAAGTTCTTTTTCTGCCCATTTTCAAGGGGAAAATGTCTATATTACTATTTATTAATTAGGGTATCGATTACCCTCAAAATATTACCAGTACTTGTTCCACTACTAATGTACGAGGAGTGTTTTTAAGTAAGTACCGTCGTGAAATTAAAAACAGTCATAACGTTGTACCAGTTTCTGAATACCCTCCCCATAGAAGTCTGCCGCCGGATTTGTTAACCACTGCATCGCAACTGTTTTGACTTCATCATCGTCTTGAAGACGCTGACCGACCAGGTGTTTCTTCAAGTGCAGGAACAGATGGTAGTCACTGGGCGCCAGATCAGGGCTGTACGGAGGATGGTCTACGGTTTCCCATTTATAAGATGTGATGAGATCTTTGGTCTGATTAGCCACATGCGAACGGACATTGTCATACTGCAAAACCAATTTTCCACGTCTTTTGTTTTGGATTGAACGGCGCCGTTTGTTCAGTATCTTACCGTAAGCTGCTGCATTGATTATCTCATTACGAGGCAAAAATTCCACAAGCAATACTCCTTTTTTGTCCCAAAGAACTGTGCACGTGATTTTCGGAGCAGAAAGTGTTAACTTAAAGTTCACTTTTCTGGGTGAATCTGAATGCCGCCATTCCCTGGACTGTTGCTTTGATTATTGGGTGACGTAGGCCACCCATGTTTCATCGCCCGTAACAATTTGGCTTAAGAAGTCATCACCATCATAGCAGTACCGCTCAAGGAAAGTCTAGAAGTTTGGTTTGGTGCCCTTCCGACAACATTTTCGGTACCCTCTGTGAGCACAATCTTCGGTACCTACTGTGAGCATAATTTTCGGTAATTTAATGGCGCGGTCACAATGCAACACAAAACATTACGAGAAACCTTAGGAAAGACATCACACAAGCAGGAAATCGTAAAGCGCCTGTTTTCTCTCACTTTGTTGCACCAAACCGAAGGACGCCCATGCAGTTGTTCATCATGCACATTTGTGCGGCTATTTTTAAACGCTCTCACCCACTTTCTTACCATTCCATCAAACATAATGTTTTGGCCGTGAATTGCACAGCTCTTACGATGAATATCAATCGGTTTTAGACCTTTAGCACTAAGAAATCTTATAACAGAACGTACGATTATCGGGGGCATCTTAAACACTGGAAACCATGGAACAAAATGAAATAAAAAAATAGCCTCAAAGTTTTGATAGTACCAAAGATTATTTGTATTTAAAATATATAATTATGTTCTAATATTTCATCGTGAAATGAACAATGAACAGCGGGATCTAGGAGTGTCAGAAACACGAGGCCCTAGGCTCAAACTCTATCGCCTAGTATCATAAACAGAACTTATCTGAAACCCTATGATCGCCATTCACGCAATCTAAACCCAGCGAGAAAAAAAAAATTGATAATTGTAAATGATAAAATAATTTGCAAATTTTGAATAATAATATTTTCCATCCCTCACTTTTGTAAACATTTTGTATTACAAATAAAATACACATACCTTAAGACTAAAGTATCTAGTGCTGTATTGAGATACCCTTCAGGCGCTAGCAAATCCAATCTGAAAAACCTGTTGTATCCCCAACATTCTCCAACTTCAAAATCAGAAGCAAACTCCCTCACGATATTCTTGGATGAGTCTCTGCTCCCTTGATGTATCATTTCAACTCTGTATTCGTATCTTCCCGTATAAAAATGAAATTGTATTAATCAAATGAATTAAAATGTTCAGCTCAGACACAGATCTTCCAATTTGCCTGTTTCTGCAAATAAAAGAATTAAGAGAAGCAGAAGAATTATCTATATCAGTACTGAGGTAATATTTAAAGTTGTAATTAAGTTATAATTATCGTATTTTCCATTTGAAAGAAATTGCGGTGTCAAATTTTTTATATTTAATGGGTCATTCCATGTTAAATCGACAAATAGTTGGACGCGACCCCCAGTGATTCGGATGAATTTTGGTGGAGAGTTTTGTCTCATCATAAAACGAAGTTCTACCAAAGGAAAAAAAATTAAAAAAATTTTCCTAAGAGATATTAAAAATTAAAAATTTCACTGTTTTTCCGATTTTATGAGTTTAGTTATTTCATATTTCAGAAACTACTGAATATTAGAATTTAGAAGACACTTAGAGGTATGAGAAAAAAAAATTTGAAAATTATCAAAATTAATTTTTTTTTTTTTCAAAATCGTGGAAAGTAACCATCGCAGGAAAATTCTGGCCTCAAAATTTTTTATATTATACCTCTAACATATCTAAAGAAATTCTGAAATTTTCAGAGGGGTGTTCTTTTTTGTTTCAAAGATATTTGAATTTTTGAATTTTGGCAAAATATTTTTTTCTATTTTTTCAACTTTTTTTGTTGAATATCATTATTCTACCACATTACCGAAATTTGAGGTCTAAAATATTTTTATTATGTTAATGGGATGTAAAACCATAAATATCTCAAAATATATTATAGATTTAATGTTAAATCAAAACTTAAATAATGTTAAAAGTGTCACACTCTGCCATCTATGTTCTCATCAGTGAAATCACCATTATCGATAGAGCCCATGCCAGAATTCACTAGAGGGTCCTATTTCTTATGATTATTATTACTAGTACCTGGGTGACCGAGCTTCACTCGTAAATTCAAAGTTCCATCATAAATATAGATATATCAAAATAATCGGACATTTGCTATGTAAACTTATTTTGAACTACCTAATATAATATGTTTTTCTTACATTTTTTAAATTTCATTGTGTAATCCTACAATTCTGCTCTCTCCTGTATTTCAACCACCCTATATATGCAACTCCTTATGGATAACCCATTCAAACATTTTTTTAATCACCCTGTATAATTAAAATTCCACTTGATTCCATATTCCAACCATCCTGTATATGCGACCGCTTTTAGGCCACTCTACAAGCAAGCTACCCCATAATACACTTATGTTCAAACATTTTCTTAACCACTTCGTATAATTATAATTCCGATTCACTCTATATGTGAAACTTTTTATAAGCTACCAAATATAACATATTTTATATCACACTGTATAACTATAATATTACACCACCATATGTTTTTAACTACCCTGTATATGCATTTGCTTATGGCCACTCATTTTAATATTTTTTGAACCACCATGCATAATTATAATTTTGAGTATTTACAATATAGGATGTATTGAAATTATAATTATGCATGGTGGTTCAAAAAATATTACAATGAATGGCCATAAGCAAATGCATATACAGGGTAGTTAAAATATATGGTGGTGTATATAGTTTAGTTTTTAGGCCAGAATTTACCGGCGATGGTTACTTTCCACGATTTTGAAAAATTCAAAATTTTTTAATTTTGATAATTTTTAAAGAATTTTTTTTTCATACCTCTAAGTGTCTTCTAAAAATGTACCAGAGGTTTATTTTAATATTCAGTAGTGTCTGAAATATTGAATAACTAAACTCATAAAATCGGAAAAACAGTGAAATTTTTACTTTTGAATATCCTTTGGCGGAACTTCGGTTTATGATGAGACAAAACTCTCCACCAAAATTCATCCGAATCGGTGGGAGTCGCGTCCAACTATTTGTCGATTTGACATGGAATGACCCTAATTTGAAAGTGCGAAAACTAGTAATAACTTTTTTTAATAGACTCTACTATATAATTTCCCCCCATATACTTTATCTTCTTGATCTCCGCTGCAAGAAGTGGACTATGTAGCACTTGACACTTTGAGTGACAATTAGAAAACTTTTAATGGGTATATTTCAGAAAAGAAAAAAGATATGAAAAATTCCTGAAGTCATAATATCGTTATAAAATCATTTTACGTCGCCAAAAATGAAGAAACCTTGTAAGTTATCATTCTTATAAAAACATTGCGAATACGTTACGGCTGAATGTAAAAAAGCACCAACAATGGCAATCCCGAATGAAGTGAAAAAAAGCACATTGCACGTTACAAAGGCAATCCCGAAACTTCGATTCATGTAAAAAAGTAAGGTTGACGTGATTCCCAAATCGAATACTATCTAGACTGGCCGACCAGAGACAACTGGAAAAATCGTCGAATAAATGAACTATATATTAGCCGGCGGTTACATTGGATGCGAATTCGTATGAAATTTATACGTACGAATTCGTAAGAAATTTGTTCCTAAGAATACGTACGAGGAGAGTGGTTACATTAGAGGCGAAAAGTAGTGCAGCATCCTGCATATAGTTCTTAATTTGTGTCGAAGTGCAATGGATTCAGTAACTGAATCTTACTCGTTGAAAATTTATTTTACTGAAAAAAAGAAAAACGCTTTTGGGTAGTTGATATTTTTTTATTTACAA
This sequence comes from Octodonta nipae, assembly GCA_034190945.1. NCBI lineage: Eukaryota > Metazoa > Arthropoda > Insecta > Coleoptera > Chrysomelidae > Octodonta > Octodonta nipae. Next base: position 208,787,881 of record CM067216.1, read on the forward strand.
CTGGAAACGGGGAATTGAGATCATATAAAGAACTTTGGAATAATTTTTGGATATATTAGAACAATAATAATATACGTTTATTTAAATTTTAAAAGATGTAGAAAGTAAACTTCATAAATACTGTTACATTTTTCATCCTATAAATACCACCTTACTTCGACAAGTGTAATTAATTTTTCAACATCCACGCTCAATCTCTTTGAATTCGTACGAAAACTGACCAAAAAAACAAAAACATTTGTTCGCATTAGAACAGTCGTACAGATTCCTGAGACGCCTTACGAATTAGTCGTATTCACTGTAACCGCGTGCACTTAAGCATACGTATTTGTTCCCTTTTGATGATTTCGTACGAATTCGCATCCAATGTAACCGCAGCCCAAGACGCGACTGCTTGAAGCGATGCTGTTTGAGTTGTAAGCAGCTTGTCACCAGTTGATATTATTAGTCATTGTATTTTATAAATAAGTTTATTTTAATCTATTGCAATATTGAGGGGGAACTAAAATGTATTAACTAATCAGTTCTGTTACAAAGAAAGCTGGAAAGCTCAAATGAACATTTCAAAAGGCTGACAAAAAGAAGAAGCGTAGGAGGAAGGAAAGCTATGACATTTACATTGAAACAAGTACATCCCGATACCGGTATTTCCAGCAAGGCCAAGAGCTTCATGAAATGTTTCGTCAACGACAACGTATTACTCCTGAAGCTTCCGGACTGGCACACTACAATAAACGTTCCAGTATTACAAGTAGGGAAATTCAAACTGCTATTCGTCTATTGTTGCTCGGTGAACTCACCAAGCACGCAGTCAGCGAATGAACTAAAGCTATTACAAAATATACCAGCTCCAAATAAATCAGACAATTTTCGCAATAATATTATTCTCTTCAACTAACTCCAACAAGTCAATAATGTTAAATGGTAAATTTGACAAAACACTGTATCCATTGTCTAAAACTGTTTTGTTTGTACTCCAAAGTCATCAGACAAGTCACGAAATTATTTTGGTTGCAAAAATTTTTTTGTTGCTAAGATTTAAGCACAAGTCATCATTTCTAACAACAAAGTCGCTAAATTGGCAATACTGATAAGACTACGTTACTTCGATGTCTCCGGGTAGCCGTTGCTCAGCTCAAGAAATACCGAAAGATAATTTCCCTTTACGACTCCGTTGCCTTCGGGATAGACTTTGAGACGCCAGCATAGTCCGTTGCATTGAAGAGGATTGGAATATACAGGATCCGATTTTCTTTGGAGTTGTGAGAAATTGTGAATGATGAAAGTGCTGCTATCGTAACCAGGAACAATTTCACTGCAACAAATCAAGGATGATTGTGATGTTTTGTAGGAATGAACACACTTTCACTTACCTATGGAAATCTGCTGGTACAGGGGCAGTTACGAAATTCGTCATGGGTTTTTTCCTGATGGAACTGATCATTTTAGATAAGTCGTTACTTTTGGCGATCAATTCTGAACGGGTAGACGTGTGGAGTTGATGTTCGATTTCATGCAGTAAGTGTTCTAATTGTTCTGTTTCCTGGAAAATGATATAATTGCGGAAAACTTCTACGGTTCTCAAATACTAATGTATGTTGCCGAATAGAAATTTTTCTGTTTTATTTAACCTGTGTCACGGAATCCTTTTCGCCCATAAGAGTTAGTAGTTTAGCTTTAAGTTGTGTGTCCAATCGGGATATCATCATTTCCACGGAGTTTCGGATTTCTCTTACCCTGTCATCTTTTGCTGATCTTACTGACTCAACATTTCTTTCAACTTCTTGAACTATGCTTATGAGTTCCATCAGTCTGCAATACAGATCTATAAGACACTTGTTTAGGGATAGAGATTTGGAAAAATTCTTGTAAACTCCTTACCCTGTTGTTTTTATTAGGTTTGTTAATAATGTGTTTGTCACTGTACACCCCCAACACGTCTTGGCATTGATTCTTAAGGAATACTATTCCAAGCTACCTGTAATTAATATCTTAGATCCTCCAAAGTCCGTGGGGGCTTTCTACCCATCATATCCCAAACATGTTCTATAGGCGAAAGATTGGGGGGAGATTCACATGGGTCTCTTCAAAAAAGTTCAAACTAACTCGAGCAATATGAGGCCCAGCATTAACGTGTTGAAATATAGGATCCATGAGCAGATTTAGGTAAGGGGGTATATATGGCTCCACTACTTCCGGAAGACAACGTTATGCTGTCATATTGCCTCGACCAAGGACTAAATGTAACCTACTTCCATGTGCAATAGCACCCCATACCATAACCTCTACTGTTCGGTGTACATGTCGCTCAACATCTAATTGAGGTTGACGGCGTTATCATTGACGTCGGCTAACCCTTCTCCGGCATCATGTTCATCCAAGCACAATCGAGATTCTTCAGAGATGCTTAGCGATCACAGGTAGCATAAGGTGGGGTGGATAATGCTGCAGTTCAACAGACGTTATACGGTGATAAACTGTTCGGACACTTACAAGATGGTCTTGTTCACCTAACCACTCATCAACCAAATTTTGAGTTGTCGAAAATCAGTCTCTAGAGGCCTTAAGTCTTAGTCATCGAGCTTGAACTTCATTTGTACCCATTCGACTTTCGGTGCCTACTATAACAGTAGTTCGTGCGGTTAGCGATTTCTCGAAATAAATAATCCGCCTCCTGTAACCAATAATTGGACCTGTTTCACATTCACTCAGCTGGTAATACATTTGGCGTACACGTACTGTATGCATTTTAACATTACTAAACATCTCATCAAACAGTTGGTTTTCTAATAAATAAAAAATAAATGCAACAACGACTAACATATTAATTAATCAAAAAAAGTTAACATGAAGAAACATTCACCACAGTTTACCAAATTTTATTGAATCATGGCTACGACGTGTTGGGGACTATATAGGTAACACATTATTCACAAACTTCAAAAAAAACTCCTTGGTATTTTTTATTCAATTTTTAATCATACGCCTTACTATACCATCTAAGAATATCACATTTAAACATATAGATTGAAGATAATAAGTCTGGGCAAACTACTGCAGAGATTACGAGGGCTGACTTTTATATTCCTGGATTAGAGAACAAAAACAAATATTAATCATCGAAAATCACTTTATTGTTTTTCAAAATATTCCCCATGAACCAATTGTCGAAGCACTTTTTCCACTCTGATTGAGGTACCTCCAAAATATGCATTCTGAACGCAGCAACCTCTTCTTCAGGTGTCGAAAAACGTTGACCTCTCAGTTTGTTTTTTACGTACGAGAATAAAAAGAAGTCATTTGGTGACAAGTCAGGACTATACGACGGATGACTCATCAAATCGATGTTTTGAGTGGTCAAAAATGCAGTTGTTTGAGCCGATGTGGGAGAGCTCGCATTGTCGTGGTGAAAAGTGATCCGTCTTCAGTGGTTGGTTTTCCTTATTTCTTGGAAGACAACTGGCAAACAAATGGTTGTGTAGCACCCAGAATTGACTGTTCTGCATTGTTCTAGTGGTACGGTTGCGACATGTCCAGTTTTTCCGAAAAAAAGGCGATCATTTGCTTGGAAGTGCTTCGTGCGCGAACAACTTTTGTTGGGTTCGGCTCATCTTGAAACACCCATACAGTCGACTGCTGTTTACTTTCGGGCTCATACGCGTAAATCCACGATTCATCACCTGTCACTATGTCATAAACGTGTTTTGAAGCACCGCGATAAAATTTTTTGAGCTTTTCTTTCGACCAATCGACACGAGCCTTTTTTTAAACGATTGACAAATTGTGTGGGATCCAACGCGAACAATTGTTTTTTACATTCAAATGTTTATGCAATATTGACTGTATGGTGGGCCCACTAATGTGTAAGGTTGACTCAATCTTAAGATAGGTCACATGACGATCTTGCAATATCAGTTCGCGCACAGCATCAATGGTTTCAGGAACAACAACTGTTTTTGGACGACCTTTACGAAATTCATCTTGGAGTGAACTACGACCTCGATTGAATTAACCATACCATCGATAAACAGTGGTCCTTGATGGAGTTTTATCGCCAAAAATTTAATTTAAAGTTCATCCATGCACTCTTGCTGACTTAATCCACGTCGAAAGTTGTAAAAAATGATAGCTCGAAAATGTTCACGATTTAATTCCATTCTTTGGTCGAGATGAATCCTTTAAGTTACTGTAAACAACACATAGCGCTTGCATGTCAAAACGTTCTGAGTACGTATAATCTCAAAAATATCAAACTTTACGATAGATCTGTCAGTTGTCAGATTGCAACACTAGGGTTGTCCAATCCCGAAATATAAAAGGCAGCCCTCGTACAATTTTAAATAAAAGTTAAAATTTCTATTTTCCCTTCTAGCCCAAAAGTTTTAAATGAAAATAAGCTTTGAAAATGTATATAGTTGTGAGACATGTCATCTGGAGACCACGCAGACGATAAATATTCTAGTCTAGGTTTAAGAGTAACCGAATTGAATCTGTATTCTTAAACTCCTGTATAATTCTTTATAAAACCAGGTGATTAAAGAGGCTTGGATATTATTTGATTACTGTATGAAACAAACGATAAATTTGAGTCAATTAAAACGCTTTCTATTTTGTGGAACGGAAGACAAGGCGGAATTGCATGGTTCATAATCAAATAGGATTAAGTTTCATACCGTTAGTGGAATACCAAGCAATAACTCCAAATCAGACTTTAGTGCAAGGCAGTCTTCCACAGAACGAAATAACATATGCGGTCCTCTGCAAAACAAAAGTAATTTTGAAAGCAGTTACATATATCGTTTGTTAATATGTTAAGATAAAGATGTGCAAGATGAGACCCACGTTAGGGTATATAATGCGAAAACATTGAAGCGGTTAGATCTATCAATATACAGGTCTAAATCTCAAGGTGATTTTATTTCACAAAAAAATGTAAAAATGAACTAGCACATAGACATAAGCATATAATGATTATTTAACATTAAACTTAGAAATTTAGTCGAACTAATAATATGCTTGAATATTTTTGGCAGGTATTGTGTTAGTTGGTCATAAAATGTTCATATATTGTTTTCCTACAAATAGTAATCTGTAAAGGGGTTCTTATGAAAACGACCTGCCAGGCTGCGGACTTAGAAAATGTAACTAGTGGCTTTTAACAATATTATAATTAAAATCTTACCAAATTCTGCCAGATGGTATGGCATTGTCATATCATATTATCTAGCAGTTGAAAGCAAAGTGATGGTCTTATTCTTTCAATACATCATAAAATCGACGTGTTTTAAGTATATATTAAACAAATTTTCATCGAAAACTTTTAAAGTTGTACATCGAAATACAATGTTGCCCTCAATTGACAGTTTTATTGATTTAATGTAAAAAGGTTTCACACGAAAAAAGCGTTACAAGTTTGTGAACCGATCGATTGCGACTCAGTTTTAGAGCTTTTCTCCAACAGCTAGTTCTTCCGCATTCTCCCATGTCGCGGGAAGTGACACATCCTGTACAGTAACTTAAATATCTGTAGATTTAACTATCGTTATTACCATTATGCTGTGGTTTATATTGCATCCCAATTGCTGACACAATTGCCAATAAAATTGCTGTTTGAGGGCAAAATTGTTAATATAAAGAGTGAGTTTTTTTGATGATCAGTATGGGGATCTCGGAAATTAGCGGAGATAGAGCAATGGTTAAATTGGGAAAGATTTGCAGTTTTACTGGCCCAGTTTAATGACACTTCGGATTTTTGTAAAAACTTATGGCTTACTAGATATTTTGAAAAAACGAAATTCTGTCGATTTAGTCAAATCCCTCTAGCCCCTTTGTTTTTGATTTTATATAAAAAGTGTAAATATCAAAATTGAAGGGAATTGTATCCTTGTTTTTGAGATATGACACAACCTTATCTTTTTTTGAATGGAAACCATACTTGGCTATGAACTCAAAAAATCGGACATTTTTAGATATAATACTCGATATAGTTATTCACAAAAATAACGGAGTTATGGATGGTTTTCTCTCTTATTTTCACTTTTAACGTAGTTAGCCATGAAATAGATTGATTTATTAATAACTATTCCAAAACACATTGAACGATTTTTTTATTAGGTATATCAGAAATAACGAACAAAACTAAATAAGTAGGTACTTACTAAAAACTTAAGAAATTAAAGTACATAATAATGGTTACAATTTATGTTCGAAAAGTCCACCATTGTTATTTAGACAAAAATTGCATCTTTTAAGATTGACATTACCGCTTTCCTCACAGACCGCCTATCAATTTCTTCAATTGCTTGTAATACCGCCTCCCTTAGGACACCAACTGTCTCATACTTTCTTTTGTATACTTTGTTTTTTAGCGCACCCTCATAAATAGAAGTCTATAACTGCCAAATCGGGAGACCGTGGTGGCCACTCGCGTGGGCCATTTCTTCCTATCCAAGAGTTTGGATAGATATTATTTAAGTGTTGTCTTATTAATAACGAGTTATGAGCAGGTGCTGCATCGTGTTGGAACCACTGAAATTATAAACGAGTTCTCAAATTCAAATTATGCAAAATGTCTTAAAAAGTGTATTGCAAGAAATGCAAGTAGCGCTCCCCAGTAAGTGAGTCGTCATAGATAAAAGGCCCCAGAATAGTAGACCCTATGATACCACACCAAACACTACAAGCAAATTTTATCTGGGGTCGTCTTTGTTCTACATGGAAAGGGTTTTCTTCAGACCAGATATGCTCATTGTGTCTATTGAACATACCGCAGTTAGTAAATCTAGTTTCATCTGACCATAACACCTTTATTGGAAACTGTGGATTGTCAAGTCACATGTCTCTAAACCATGTACAAAACAAAATACGTCGATGTTCGTCACCAGCATGCAAAGTTTGAGAAACTGAAAGTTTGTACGAGTGGAACTTGTGCGCTTTCAGTACCTTAACTACAGTTCGTTGAGATGTGCCAGCTTCTGCCGCAATCTCACGAGTTGATGTAGATGGATTTTGATTTACCATTGCCAAAACATTTATTTGTGCTGCTTCGTTAATTTGATTACGTTCCTTTGGTGGTTTAGTAAAAGATCCATATCTGCGTAAACTATCGTAAAGCCTCTTAAATGTACATAGAGCAGGTTGACGACGATTAAAATATCTAAGAAAGTATTCCTCAGCTGCACGAACTGAATTTTTATGGCATATCATATAACATTCCACAATATTCAATTTTTCTTCGTTAGAATATTCCATTTTATCACGAAAACTTGTCAGTATCGACTGTCAGTTCAGCACTACTAATGGAATTACTCTCAAATGAGGAAATGTCAAAGTGAAAACAATCTTTTTCATGGCTACCTACGTTAAAAGTAAAATTAAGAAAGAAAAGCATCCATAACTCCGTTATTTTTATCAATAACTATATCGAGTATTATATCGTTGAAAAGGACATGACAGTCATATTCGGGATACAATTCCCTTCAATTTTGATATTTACACTTTTGTTATAAAATCAAAAACAAAGGAGCTAGAGGGATTTAAGTAAATCGACAGAATTTCGTTTTTTAAAAATATCTAGTAAGCCATGACTTTTTATAAAAATCCGAGAGTGTCAAATTGGGCCTGTAAAACTGCAAATCTTTCCCAATTTAACCATTGCTCTATCTCCTAGATCCCCATACTGATCATCAAAAAAACTCAACCTGTATAAAGAAACCACCCAATCTATCAACTTTTTCATCTAACCTTATTATTTGGCATATACTTACCTTCTTCTAAGGTGGCCAACTTCTTCTTTTATATGCGTAACATGTTGCTCGTAGACTTCATCCAGAGGTTTAAAGGTGTGCCCCGAATGGGTGCCACCCCAGAGTGCACACTGATGACAGATGCAACATAAACAGGTCCAACAATACACTGTAAGCTTCTCCATATGTGTCCTGCATTTGTCCTTGTCAACATCACTTTTCACAGTTGAGACACTAGACGAACTTATGGTATCCAAATGTTGAGTGACTTCTTCCACCCAACGACAATTTACTAGTTCATGTAGATGAAGAGATGCCCTGGAAAATAATAGGTATGAATCTGTCATATGAGTAAATGTGCTTGAAACGGTCGTTAAGAACTTTCAGCACCATTTCTTAACTTAAAACTCTTTTCTATCCAATTTTCGTCTCGTGACAGAACTAGAATCAATGTCTAGCTATTGCTCTTTGTTTTGCGACTTTATATCCACCAGATCGAACATTCTCGCGGTTTGCTAGGTCTTCCGATTTGTCTCGAACATTCTGGAAGTGGGTAATAACGTTGCACCTTATTGGTTTCCAGTCAGTACAAATTGTTTGATGTTTGTAGTGCAAAACGAATTTCGATTTCCATAGCGATACCTACATATATAGAGCAAAGAACACGAAAAATCCTTGAAAACGTTTCATTGTAAATACATTAACAAACTTCAAGGTTTTCTTGAATGAAATTAAAATGAAGAAAAATCCAAATTGATTAAAAAAACACCAAACTCTAGTTGCTTTATCAGCTAGATTATGCGTGGTTCGTATTTTTTTGGGAATGTACGTCTGTATTTTTATAAACAACAAACAATAATGCGGAGCGGATATAAAAACCCAATGCCCAATCTATACTATTATAAATAGAGGTATAATTGGTTTGTAGAGAATAATCTCTGTAAGTACTGAACCGATTTTTAAAAATGTCTCAGTAATAGGAAGTTACAATGTCTGTAAGTGACCTAGGATATATTTTATTTTGAATAAAATCTTATTGAAGGGGGATTATTGAAGGTTTTCTGTTATTAATAAGAAAATGGAGAGTTAGGATTTGTTTTATGCCCAAATCACACTATTTAATAATAAAATGTTAAAAATCTGAGAAAAGTAAAAAAATACCCAGAATTAAAAATCTGAAATAAGACGAACATCAAATGACAGAAAGTGTCAACATCACTTAGTCAAAAATGTAAAAAATACCTATATAAAAAAAAGTAAAAAATGCCATAACAGGTATGTCTTAAATATAAGAATGTCTTAATTAACTAAAATAAATATTCATTGTAAAAATTTGAAACAAAATCAAAAGTCCTAAAAAAATTTACATTTGATGATGTCTTGGACCTTTAGTAATCGTCATAAGCAAAATGTTGCTAAATTTGTACAGAAAAAATGTAGGAAAATAAAAAATGCTACATGTTTTTTTTTTTGTCCAAATGAACAAAAATGTAAAAAATATGGGTATAGAAAATAAAAGTAAAAAATGTACAAAGTACCCCGCAGAATCCTTATGGGAAACGGCTTTCGGCCAAATTTATTCAAATTAAAGTATGTGATAGCTCTCGAAGACTAGAGTAGATCAAAACTGCTCAGGGGTACAAAGCTCCAGAACCAATAGTTTAGGATCTCCAACCCTCTAAAGTTAACGTGGTCCAATCCTTATGGGAAATGGCTTTCGGCTAAATTTTTTCAAATTCCAGTATGTGATAGCTCTTGAAGAGTAGATTAAAAGTGCTCCGGGGCACAAAGCTCCAGAGCCAATAATTTATGATCTATAGCCCTCTGAAGTTGAAGCCATTTCCCATAAGAATTCGGACCACGTCAACTTTAAAGGGCTGTTGATCCTAAACTATTGGCTCTGGAGCTTTGTGCCCATAAGCACTTTTGATGTACTCTTCAAGAGCTATCACATACTTGTATTTGAAAAAGTTTAGCCGAAAGGCATTTCCCATAAGGATTCTGGACCACGTCAAATTTAGAGGGCTGTAGATCCTAAAATATTGGCTCTGGAGCTTTGTGCCCCCGAGCACTTTTGATCTATTCTTCAAGAGCTATCACATACTTGAAATTGAAAAAGAATAGCTGAAGGTCCTTTCTCATAAGGATTCTGGAACACCTCAACTTTAGAGGGTTGTAGATCCTAAACTATTGACTCTGGATCTTTGTGCCCCCGAGCACTTTTGATCTATTCTTCAAGAGCTATCACATACTTGAAATTGAAAAAGAATAGCTGAAGGTCCTTTCTCATAAGGATTCTGGAACACCTCAACTTTAGAGGGTTGTACATCCTAAACTATTGACTCTGGAGCTTTGTGCCCCCGAGCACTTTTGATCTATTCTTCAAGAGCTATCACATACTTGAAATTGAAAAAGAATAGCTGAAGGTCCTTTCTCATAAGGATTCTGGAACACCTCAACTTTAGAGGGTTGTAGATCCTAAACTATTGACTCTGGATCTTTGTGCCCATGAGCACTTTTGATCTAGTCTTCAAGAGCTATCACATACTTGAAATTGAAAAAGAATAGCTGAAGGTCCTTTCTCATAAGGATTCTGGAACCCCTCAACTTTAGAGGGTTGTAGATCCTAAACTATTGACTCTGGATCTTTGTGCCCATGAGCACTTTTGATCTAGTCTTCAAGAGCTATCACATACTTGAAATTGAAAAAGAATAGCTGAAGGTCCTTTCTCATAAGGATTCTGGAACACCTCAACTTTAGAGGGTTGTAGATCCTAAACTATTGACTCTGGATCTTTGTGCCCATGAGCACTTTTGATCTAGTCTTCAAAAGCTATCACATACTTGAATTTGAAAAAAATTAGCCGAAGGTCATTTCTCATAAGGATTCTGGGACACGTCAACTTTAGAGGGTTGTAGATCCTAAACTATTGACTCTGGATCTTTGTGCCCATGAGCACTTTTGATCTAGTCTTCAAGAGCTATCACATACTTGAAATTGAAAAAGAATAGCTGAAGGTCCTTTCTCATAAGGATTCTGGAACCCCTCAACTTTAGAGGGTTGTAGATCCTAAACTATTGACTCTGGATCTTTGTGCCCATGAGCACTTTTGATCTAGTCTTCAAAAGCTATCACATACTTGAATTTGAAAAAAATTAGCCGAAGGTCATTTCTCATAAGGATTCTGGGACACGTCAACTTTAGAGGGTTGTAGATCCTAAACTATTGACTCTGGATCTTTGTGCCCATGAGCACTTTTGATCTAGTCTTCAAGAGCTATCACATACTTGAAATTGAAAAAGAATAGCTGAAGGTCCTTTCTCATAAGGATTCTGGAACCCCTCAACTTTAGAGGGTTGTAGATCCTAAACTATTGACTCTGGATCTTTGTGCCCATGAGCACTTTTGATCTAGTCTTCAAAAGCTATCACATACTTGAATTTGAAAAAAATTAGCCGAAGGTCATTTCTCATAAGGATTCTGGGACACGTCAACTTTAGAGGGTTGTAGATCCTAAACTATTGACTCTGGATCTTTGTGCCCATGAGCACTTTTGATCTAGTCTTCAAGAGCTATCACATACTTGAAATTGAAAAAGAATAGCTGAAGGTCCTTTCTCATAAGGATTCTGGAACCCCTCAACTTTAGAGGGTTGTAGATCCTAAACTATTGACTCTGGATCTTTGTGCCCATGAGCACTTTTGATCTAGTCTTCAAAAGCTATCACATACTTGAATTTGAAAAAAATTAGCCGAAGGTCATTTCTCATAAGGATTCTGGGACACGTCAACTTTAGAGGGTTGTAGATCCTAAACTATTGACTCTGGATCTTTGTGCCCATGAGCACTTTTGATCTAGTCTTCAAGAGCTATCACATACTTGAAATTGAAAAAGAATAGCTGAAGGTCCTTTCTCATAAGGATTCTGGAACCCCTCAACTTTAGAGGGTTGTAGATCCTAAACTATTGACTCTGGATCTTTGTGCCCATGAGCACTTTTGATCTAGTCTTCAAAAGCTATCACATACTTGAATTTGAAAAAAATTAGCCGAAGGTCATTTCTCATAAGGATTCTGGGACACGTCAACTTTAGAGGGTTGTAGATCCTAAACTATTGACTCTGGATCTTTGTGCCCATGAGCACTTTTGATCTAGTCTTCAAGAGCTATCACATACTTGAAATTGAAAAAGAATAGCTGAAGGTCCTTTCTCATAAGGATTCTGGAACCCCTCAACTTTAGAGGGTTGTAGATCCTAAACTATTGACTCTGGATCTTTGTGCCCATGAGCACTTTTGATCTAGTCTTCAAAAGCTATCACATACTTGAATTTGAAAAAAATTAGCCGAAGGTCATTTCTCATAAGGATTCTGGAACACCTCAACTTTAGAGGGTTGTAGATCCTAAACTATTGACTCTGGATCTTTGTGCCCATACTTTTGATCTAGTCTTCAAGAGCTATCACATACTTGAAATTGAAAAAGAATAGCTGAAGGTCCTTTCTCATAAGGATTCTGGAACACCTCAACTTTAGAGGGTTGTAGATCCTAAACTATTGACTCTGGATCTTTGTGCCCATGAGCACTTTTGATCTAGTCTTCAAGAGCTATCACATACTTGAAATTGAAAAAGAATAGCTGAAGGTCCTTTCTCATAAGGATTCTGGAACCCCTCAACTTTAGAGGGTTGTAGATCCTAAACTATTGACTCTGGATCTTTGTGCCCATGAGCACTTTTGATCTAGTCTTCAAAAGCTATCACATACTTGAATTTGAAAAAAATTAGCCGAAGGTCATTTCTCATAAGGATTCTGGGACACGTCAACTTTAGAGGGTTGTAGATCCTAAACTATTGACTCTGGATCTTTGTGCCCATGAGCACTTTTGATCTAGTCTTCAAGAGCTATCACATACTTGAAATTGAAAAAGAATAGCTGAAGGTCCTTTCTCATAAGGATTCTGGAACCCCTCAACTTTAGAGGGTTGTAGATCCTAAACTATTGACTCTGGATCTTTGTGCCCATGAGCACTTTTGATCTAGTCTTCAAAAGCTATCACATACTTGAATTTGAAAAAAATTAGCCGAAGGTCATTTCTCATAAGGATTCTGGGACACGTCAACTTTAGAGGGTTGTAGATCCTAAACTATTGACTCTGGATCTTTGTGCCCATGAGCACTTTTGATCTAGTCTTCAAGAGCTATCACATACTTGAAATTGAAAAAGAATAGCTGAAGGTCCTTTCTCATAAGGATTCTGGAACCCCTCAACTTTAGAGGGTTGTAGATCCTAAACTATTGACTCTGGATCTTTGTGCCCATGAGCACTTTTGATCTAGTCTTCAAAAGCTATCACATACTTGAATTTGAAAAAAATTAGCCGAAGGTCATTTCTCATAAGGATTCTGGAACACCTCAACTTTAGAGGGTTGTAGATCCTAAACTATTGACTCTGGATCTTTGTGCCCATGAGCACTTTTGATCTAGTCTTCAAGAGCTATCACATACTTGAAATTGAAAAAGAATAGCTGAAGGTCCTTTCTCATAAGGATTCTGGAACACCTCAACTTTAGAGGGTTGTAGATCCTAAACTATTGACTCTGGATCTTTGTGCCCATGAGCACTTTTGATCTAGTCTTCAAGAGCTATCACATACTTGAAATTGAAAAAGAATAGCTGAAGGTCCTTTCTCATAAGGATTCTGGAACCCCTCAACTTTAGAGGGTTGTAGATCCTAAACTATTGACTCTGGATCTTTGTGCCCATGAGCACTTTTGATCTAGTCTTCAAAAGCTATCACATACTTGAATTTGAAAAAAATTAGCCGAAGGTCATTTCTCATAAGGATTCTGGGACACGTCAACTTTAGAGGGTTGTAGATCCTAAACTATTGACTCTGGATCTTTGTGCCCATGAGCACTTTTGATCTAGTCTTCAAGAGCTATCACATACTTGAAATTGAAAAAGAATAGCTGAAGGTCCTTTCTCATAAGGATTCTGGAACCCCTCAACTTTAGAGGGTTGTAGATCCTAAACTATTGACTCTGGATCTTTGTGCCCATGAGCACTTTTGATCTAGTCTTCAAAAGCTATCACATACTTGAATTTGAAAAAAATTAGCCGAAGGTCATTTCTCATAAGGATTCTGGGACACGTCAACTTTAGAGGGTTGTAGATCCTAAACTATTGACTCTGGATCTTTGTGCCCATGAGCACTTTTGATCTAGTCTTCAAGAGCTATCACATACTTGAAATTGAAAAAGAATAGCTGAAGGTCCTTTCTCATAAGGATTCTGGAACCCCTCAACTTTAGAGGGTTGTAGATCCTAAACTATTGACTCTGGATCTTTGTGCCCATGAGCACTTTTGATCTAGTCTTCAAAAGCTATCACATACTTGAATTTGAAAAAAATTAGCCGAAGGTCATTTCTCATAAGGATTCTGGAACACCTCAACTTTAGAGGGTTGTAGATCCTAAACTATTGACTCTGGATCTTTGTGCCCATGAGCACTTTTGATCTAGTCTTCAAGAGCTATCACATACTTGAAATTGAAAAAGAATAGCTGAAGGTCCTTTCTCATAAGGATTCTGGAACACCTCAACTTTAGAGGGTTGTACATCCTAAACTATTGACTCTGGAGCTTTGCCTTTTAGTAACTATCATAAGCAAAATGTTGATACGTAATTGTGTACGGAAAAAACGGAAAGTGAAAAATGCCAAATGATTTTTTTTGTCCACGTAAACAAAATGTTTCAAAAATATCAGAAATACTACAAGTGCCAAAAAACAATTCCCTTCACTTCTTTTCTGTAACGGATATGTATTTGAAATTTTTGAAAACAAAGTATGTTTTTAGAAGCAATTCCATACAAAATGTTGCTATATACATTTCGCTCATGAAAGATGATGTTATAGCAGAAAATCTAGTCGGAGATCTGAAAAATACAAATTGTAAAAAATTCTTTAAGATAAAAATGTCCAAAACGTCGATTTATCTATATCTTGCAAGGAAGGTATCGAATACGACATATAGGAGTTATTAGGTTTTCTATTAATTTATTCGTTTATCATATACTTTCAGATATATTTATTTATCCATAATATTTATAGAGTAATAAATATGAATTTAAAAAGGCAGAAGAGCAATAAACTGGCTATTTTTTCATATTTATTCGTAAAACAAGTCTTACCTACAGTGAGGACACTGCGACCTCTGTTCAGTCAACCACCTCCTGATGCACACATAACAACATAACTTTGAACAATGAGGACATAAGTGCGCGTCTCTTAATTTTTCCATGCATATGAAACAACGAAAGACTTGAGCGAGAGTCGACTCTGAGTTTGGATTGTAACATTCCATGATTTTGAGGCTTTTTTCAAATAAAAATAAATTTTTTATGAAAACTGTCAGATAAGTAATGACTTGCTGTCATCGAAATTTTTCGAACTGCCAGGTAATTTGTTTGTAGGTAAGTGATTATCTGCAACGCTATATACAGGATGTGCTAGAGAATTTAAAATTATTTAAGCCCATTTTTGCAAAAAATCCACAGGTATTTGATTGCTTTTTCTTGAAGAAGTTATATAGCATAACACGTAAAAGGTTTTTTATTCCTTAATTAATTATACTGTGTGTTTAACCTTGCAAATATCGTAAGTTGGGCAGTTTGTGCAACTGTTCATCAACTGGAAAAAAGTTTTAGTTTGTTTTATAATATAAATTTCATGTCAAAAACCTATTATTCCTCTCGAGAAAAGTAAAAATGTCATGATCTAAGGATTTTTTTTCTTTTTGTGTATTTACTACATTAGAATTTTATGTTATAAATTCATTGTTCTTTGATATATGTACCTATACAAGCCAATACTTATATTTTGTTCTCTACCATACCTCTATCATTTTTATATTATAATAAAAAAACGTTTGTGTTATTCAATGAGAACAAAAGTTTGTAAAATGATATCTAACCTAATCGAAAATTTTCTATTATATTAAAATAAATACACTGATGTAATTTTCTCTTAAAGTTATTAACTACTGACAATTGTTTCACCAGGTTACTGGCTTTTTCAGAATACAACGTATGACTAACTGTTAAATGCCTTAAACTATGACAAAGAACTATGCTGATCTCAAAAAATAGCCCAATTTTTATTAAATAGAAACATTCATACAGCTTTTAAAACAGATAACAACTTAGGAAAACATATAAGAAACAATAAAGATAAAATCAACAAAAATAACAACTCGGGTGTCTATAAGTTGACATCTGTTAGTTGCCCTAGTTTCTACCTCGGGCCTACGGGAAGATCATTCAAGACAAGATGGGACGAACATACCAAAGCTTTTGAGTGCCACAATTATAATAAGTCAACTTTTGCCGACCATTTATTGAATGAAAATCATGTACCTCAGAATACATTCGAAGTATTACATTTACAACATAAAAATAAAAAATTATATCTTTTAGAGTCATTAGAAATTAACAAAAACAAAAATTCACCATACCTCTTGAATGATCAAACCGAAACCAATTCATCCCCATTACTTAATCTTTTCAATAGAATTATATAAACTCATTACAGCCATAATTTATCCATTGTACTTTCTTAATAGTGATAATCCTCTCCTACCTGCTGCAATAATCCTCTAAATACCTCTGTAATTACATCACCATAGTTCTTTGTAATAGTTTAAGGCATTTAACTGTTAGTCTTACGTTGTATTCTGAAGAAGCCAGTAGTAACCTGGTGAAACAATTGTCAGTAGTAAATAAATTTAAGTGAAAATTACATCAGTGTTTTTATTTTAATATAATATTAAAATGAATTTTCATCAAGTAAAGACTGACACTATCATCAGTCGAAAATTTTCTATTTTCAAAATTTTCTGCCTTCTCTGCCACCAAAATAGTGTTTAACACTGAAATGTTGAGGACTCCATGGATCTTTAATGTCAGGTCGATAAGCAGTAGTAAAATTAAGGGAAGCGATTTCCCCTCACCAGTAAATTTACCTCATTCCGAATACCAAAATGCAGGCTTTTCAATTGAATTTAGATACAATAACACAAAACCAAGAGAAAATTAATTTCCGAAGGATTGTACTGAAAGATTTGATAAATAATATACTCCTTTCAAATGGTTGAAAAATTATTTTTTCGCAAAATGGGAGCATTGTAAACTTCACTTAAAATAAAATGCCCCTGAAAAAAAATCAGATTTACGAGAAAATCTTCAAAGTCGTGAAGTTGAAATTATTAGCAGTTATTTACTCCGTAAAAATGAAACTTTAGCTATTGTTCATTTATGTGGGTTTTGCGGTGTTTAAATACAATCAGTATTGTGATATTTGAGAGCTGAACATTATGTTGAAATGTTTCATACTTGAGTGTGTATCTTTACATTTCTGGGAAAATCTTCCGTAGCTCTAATTAGCCAGATGTATTTAACTAAGATTTTACATTCATTTTTGACGAAGAATTCATTGCGTTTTTTATATATTTTGTTTCAGGCCTGCCGTTATCACTTTTAATAGGCATGTCATATGGCAAATATCTTTGCAAGAAATATGGGAAACCATTTATGCCGATTCACCATATGGAAGCCCATGCCTTGACAGCTAGAATGCACAAGTCTGTGGAATTTCCGTTTCTAGTTCTTTTAATCAGTGGTGGTCATTGTTTGCTGGCTGTAGCCGAGAAAGTTGATAAATTCATTCTGTTGGGAGAAGGCATAGATAAAGCACCAGGAGAAGCTTTCGACAAGGTAGTTAAAAATAACTAACTGAAATGAGGTACTTGTTGCGTAATGATAGTATTTTGTGACTAGTAAATTGGTTTACAATATGTATATAAACTAATTATTTGAAAAAAGAAATCTTGCAATATTTCACTTAAAATTACATATTTTCCTTAAAGACAACTTAAAAAGTATCTCAGTAAGAATGTCTCTAAATCTTTTATACCCAAATTATTACAAACTGATGCTTTTTTAATTTCATAATTTTGACTTCTCCTTTATTTACAATGCTACTAAAGTTTATTAGCGATTTCCTGGTCTCAGAAAGTAAACAAACAGTTTCTTTACGGAGTTAAGCTTAGTCCCATGTAACTACCCGGAAGTTTTGATAGCAGTTATCCCAGACGATTACTTCTGCATTGGGAAGGTTAGCTTACAACCGACAACCAGTACGTTTTGTTTTGAAAATGACGTAAATAAACTTGTCCATTAACAACGATAAAATATGTAAAAAAGGAACAAGCAAATGAGATTAGAAATTAAAAAATACAGTGCAGCAGTAGTCATAAATTATTATGATTTTTTGCTATTGTATATTAACAAATTGTGATGTTATGTTGTTTGGTGTAACAATCCTAAAATTATGAAAATATGAAACAAATATCTTACGTCTTTGTTAGAGGGTCTACATCTATTTGCTCTTAACTTATAAAACAGCACGTGTTATAAATTTGATTCTAATAGTTTCTAAAAGTTCATGCAGCACACAAAACGCAAGTGCGTCGATGATTGGCGCAGTCTGGTGGAATACTGAGTAAACAAACTAACCAATATGTTGTATTATCTACAGATATTGTTTTTACCGGTTGAAGAACAGTTATTGTCGTTTGGGACAGTTGATCGGCAGTACCGGTCTAAGTCTCCATCTCACTTTGAAAAAGTGTCATTATTTGCTTATTATTGTCGTATAGTGGTAATCAAAGCCAGCTATTTTTTAATAGTTTTCATCTTTAAGATTTCTCACATTTTCTCTTCTACCTTCTCTTGATTTGTCCATATAAGATATTTACGTTGCTCGATTTGAGTGAAGTGGTGAATAAGGCTGATTCCTTTGAAATTTCCCACCTTTGATATGAAAGAACACCCAATTCGCTACTAAATATGTGTTTACTGAACTCTTGTAGCTAACTGACCTCTTCAGTAGGAGCATTTGTCATAATCAATATAGATGGGGTTGTTTCTTATGCTATTCTTTGAGTTAACAAGTTTTAAATGAATTTTAGCGAATGTTTGGTATTCTCAGTACTTTTACACATTAAGCTTGTTTCCAAATTTTTATGATTTCTTTTGTTCATCTTCCACCTAGCCTAGTTTTTGTTTTGCATAGTTCAAATGATATGTTAAGGTTACTATTTTTATATTGTTTTCTAGGTGGCAAGAAGGATGAAATTGAGAAATATCCCCGAATATTCCACATTGTCAGGTGGACAAGCCGTCGAATTGGCTGCTTCTAAAGCTGACAATCCATTACAGTATGAGTTCACACAGCCACTGCTGCAGTATAAGAATTGCAACTTTTGTTTCTCAGGGATGAAAACCCAATTGCTCTTACATCTAGTGAAAGAAGAACGAGAGAAAGGTATTGCTATTATCTGTACATATCTTATATATTTGTTTTAAACTTTCATTTTGTAGAAATTCCTGTAGATTGTGTTATACCTGGTGTGAATAATTTGTGTGCAGCATTCCAATATGCAGTAACAAAGCATTTATGTGTAAGGGTGCAAAGGGGTATGGAATATGTAGCAAGAAAACAAATAATCCCGCCAGATAAACAGACATTGGTAAGTGTAGAACTGTTTGTTAATAATCAGCTTTCACATTATACAATAGATATTTTTATGGGGTTCCAACAGACATAGTAGTTACTTTGCTGATTTTTTATGCTCTCGCATTCTGAGCAAAATTATTTTCTCTTTCGAAGTTATGTAATTAACATTTGATAATATTGATTTCAGTAGCATATTTGATCGTGAATTATCTGATGTAGTTAATAAACTGAAAACTGTTATCACCATTGAATGAACATAATTTTGTTCAAAAAAACCAATTACCCATATTTTAAAAAGTTATACTCAAGACAAATTATATCACTTCAGTAACGGTTTATAGATTTATAGAGAATAATTGATTTTAACAGCAAATGCCTAGAAGTAAATAATTTAATAAATAAAAACCCCCAAAATATATATTCTATTTGTTTATGGCTTATATTATGAAAGGTAATGAAATCAATGGAGAAGTTGTAGAACATGAGAAATCCTTTTTAATTAAATTAATTTCTTATACACTGAGATCGAATAATTTGACTACGTCCTTTTTATATGGACCCAAGCTAGGGCGTACCCAGCTTTTGGTTTCGGGAGGGGCAAAATTAGCAAAAACATTGTCCTAGAGGGGGGCAAATCGGAATAAAATGTCCTAAAGAGAGGGACAAGTCAGAAAATTTTTTGTCCAGGGGTGAAGTCAGCAATTTTATGGGAAGCTTTAATGACTCGTGGCAGGTTTTTCAGGTCCATGGACCCAAGAATAAGTACTTTCTGACGAATTATAATTTAAATAATTTAGATGAGTATTTTGCAGAACGCACTGTATTATCGAGGTTAGTACGAACGGGATATACTAACGATATTTTGACAGGTCATATATTCCACAATTCTACTCCCATTTATCTACAGGTTAATTTTTTTTAGGATCAGTATGGGGATCTCGGAAACTAGCGGAGATAGAGCAATGGTTAAATTGGGAAAGATTTGCAGTTTTACTGGCCCAATTTAATGATACTTTCGGATTTTTATAAAAAGGCATGGCTTACTAGATATTTTGAAAAAACGAAATTCTGTCGATTTAGTCTAAAAGCTCTAAAAATGGTTTCTATTCAAAATAAATTTGTGTAATATCTCAAAAACGAGAGATGTCACGCAAACGAGGACATGACAACCATATTCGGAATACAATTTTGATATTTATACTTTTTTTAAATCAAAAACAATGGAGCCAGAGGGATTTGACTAAATCGAGGGAATTTCGTGTTTTCAAAATATCTAGTAAGCCATGACTTTTTACAAAAATCCGAAGGCGTCATTAAATTGGGCCAGTAAAACTGCAAATCTTTCCCAATTTTACCATTTGCTCTATCTCCGCTAGTTTCTGAGATCCCCATACTGATCATCAAAAAATTGTTTTAAAAATGTAATAAATATTACATTAAAATTACGAATATATGACAGCCAAGCAATGATAATACGTATTATGGCCCATGGGCGTATCTGTTTTTTTTTTCAGGAGAGTGTTCATGATGAAAATTATGATGAATTATTTTCTCAAAAGTTTCAGTTATAGCAAACAAGATTTGCTTCAATAAAAAACAATACGTAATAATTTATTTAATATTTAAACTTCAGGTTGTTTCAGGAGGTGTAGCTTGTAATAACTTTATTGCAAAAGGCTTGCAAATTGTTTGTGATGAAATAGGTTATCAATTAGTTAGACCTCCACCGAAACTATGCACGGATAATGGTGTGATGATAGCATGGAATGGTGTAGAAAGGTAACTGGATATAAATTTATTTATTTAACTTAATTATTTGAAGTTTCTATTTCTAGGTGGGTGGAAAACATAGGCATCTACGAAAATTTTGAAGACATAGACATTGAACAAACAAGTCCTTTGGGAGAAAGTCATATAGAACAACTTGAAGCAGAGGAAATAAGATGCAGATGGGTGAAACTGAATAAATTATTGACATAAGAACTATTGTAAAAATCATTTTTGAGATTTCGATTCAAAACGTGTATCGACCAATAATTGTAAATAGGAATAAAATAAAAAATTATTCAATTATTTAGAGCCTGTTATTTCGTTGTTTATATGCGACATTAGTCTCCAATTAGACTGGTCACATAATTTTTCTTACAGAAAACTGAATAATAAAAGTGCAATTTTGTACACTGATACAAGGTTATTAGAATTTTTCCATTTGGCGTAGCTTTATTTACCTTGTTTTTTAAATAAAACCAACCAACCCGTACTAACTGATAAGTGCACATGACAAAATAAAAAATGTCACCTTGTGACACTTGAATTTAACAGGAAATTTTGAGATTCTGTAGAAAATGATCAATATTTCGCAACTGGGAGGTAACTGCACATTCATCTATAAAACCATACGAGGTCATCCAAAAATTATGTGACAAGATTTTTAAGAGTTTTATACAACTTGTGTCATATTTTTGTGGCACCTTACCCTGCAAGTGACTATATGTTATCAATCTTCTACCAGATACTTTAATAATTCCTAGTATTTTTTAACCAACTAAATAATTCTTCCACATCTCAAATCATGTTTATTGAGAATAATATTAAATTATACTAGAGGTCGTCCAATCATCGAATTTCGACAGTAATTTAGTTTGAACGTTATTGACGTTCTTTCTGACAGATTATATGGACCCATAGTCTACGTTCCACTTAGCGATCACAACGCTCAAAATACTCCTTCAACCGTTCCACATGACGACTGCGGTCGTTGTGAGCGCGGCGAAAACGTCACTAATGACGTCATTATTTTCGCTCACACCACGCTCACAACGACCCATCTGTAGATATGGGTCGAAGTGGACTTTGAGAAGTTTGGCGCAATTTTTAAACTTTTAAAGATGGCGACAACTAAATTAGTATTATATAATTCGGAAAGAGATACTGCTGTGGAAGCTTATGTTTCTCAAGCTGATGCAGAACGTGTGAAGACAGATAAATGTACTTATGTTAAGTTTAATAAAATTAATTTTAGTTCATATTCAACATTCATTTATACATTTGTCCACATTTATCAATAACATAACCTAACTTGGTAAATAAACAATGTTCACTATCGTTGTGAAAACATTTCTTTCATGAAAAATTTTTTATGTTTATAGATATGTTGTTTGCTAAATGACTTTTGAATTCTTCAACTTAATAAAGATCAATTACATTCTCGTAATCAATAATACGTAGCCTAAGTTTTCGCTTTTCACGATTATAATTTTGTAAAATTGCATTCCACTCTTCATCTGAACTAGATGAAGTAGTTTCTGGAGCATTATTGCGACGCATCAACAAATATCCAACTGCCGTAAAAGACATTTCGATTATATTCAAACTCGAATTGTTTAAAAGCTAAAATGAAATACAAAAAAATTAAATTGTATATTTTTTAATATAAATCAAGTTAACCTATTTACATGAACGCTCAAAACCGTTCCACTTGAATTTATGATTTAACCACTCACAAGCAAGTGGAATGGGAAAAACCTCTTCCGTGAGCATGGTCGTTGTGGTCGCTAAGTGGAACGTAGCCATAGTGTCATCTTGCGACCGAATAACGACGTAGTTTAGTTATTATTGAAATTTTCAAAATCAGATACAATTAATGTTAGTTTCTTCATTACTTCTCATATAATTTTATCAAATGTAACACCTTGCCGGCAAACACTATAGATGCAGTTTAATATAATGAATAGAGACTTCTATAAATAAAGTGTTCTACTCTATATTGAAGTTGGAAAAAAAACAGTTTCTCAGTGTTTTTCTTGATAACACAAAAGTTTTCAATAGTTACTAAACAGAAAAATGAAAATGGATTAAGAAATTAAACTGAACTGTTTTGCCTTTGCATATTTACAAATAAATATATGGCACAACAGGCAATTCATAACATTTATTTATGTTTTATTACCATTTCCTTCCTTTTACGGACATCTTACAATTTTAGATATTTTCCTATACCACTTTTGAAATTTTCAAAAACCCTAAGTATTTTGCAGAAAAACGAATACTAAAATCTGTGATATACTACTTTTGTGCAGTACATGGATTATAATGTGCATTACTAAATAGCATATGTGGTATATGTTGTCATGACATACAAAATCCCCCGGATCCATCCTGCTGTGATATTAATAACATATCTGATATGTCCATGTGTCTGAATTTGTGAGTGATTCCTAATAAGTACTCTTCGATTTAGAAATATTAGTGGTCAAAATTATATTTTTATAAGAAATAAAGATCTGGAGAAATCGGAGAAGTAGATGTAATGACCAAAATTGTTCACTCATATTGACAAATCTACTGCAATAAATAGAAAATAAAAATTTGATCAAACATCGGTGTTCAAAATATTATTGACAAATGAATGACCCCCCCAAATTTTTTGCTGGAATCGCTCCTGGCAAAATGTTTGATATAATAATTGGAAGATTTTTCTTTGCAACCTATAAGTTTTCGTCAATTGGGGTTTCAATCGAGGTCATGAATATTAAAGAAAAGAGATGACCAACAAACTTATGACAACTTCAATATTTAATACATTCTCTATTGTCCGCTGACTGACATTTTTTACACAACACCTTCGGGAAAATTGTGATAAAAATATATTAAACAAATAATTAAATTCTCATTAAAAACACAATATTTAATATGAAAGTTACTGCAAGGCGTCCGAAAAACAATACTGATCTACTATTGACTATTTTACCACTAAACAATAACAACGCTTTATGCTGAACTATCCAAAATAGTTATCGCATGATGGTCTGAAAGAGAATTAGCCTGTCACTGTCAACCAATCCAATCATAGAGCTTGCACTTCCTGGCGGTAGCCAGCAATGCACAAATATCGTGCCAAGGCTAGAAAGAGAGGGCAAAATGCTATTTCACTCGATGTAGTTCATTGGATGCACCTCCCAATCGTGTGAGATAGCCTCCTGCTCTCTCTATTGCCCTCTCATTTTAGTCTTGGCACGACATTTGTGTATTGCATTCTACCTCCATAAGTACATGTTCTAAGAATTTAACAGCATCTAACGCTCGCTCCCTCCATATATAATTACTCAATGTTTTGAGTTTAGACCGTCTGGAAACACTGTCACTATTATTTGTTTGATGTTGACAGTATGGACGTAAATAATAATTTTTGTATTATATTTTATTTAATGAATGACACAATATGATAAATTAATATTAGCATTCTGCACTGAAGATCGTTAGTAGCTACTAAACAAAACAAAAATAAAGCAAATCGGTTGAGAGACAGAGGAGAAAATGGTACCCTAACCGTTTTGTCTTTGCCTATTTATATATAGATGTACAAATTATATCCCAATAATTTTTTGGGTATTATTTTATTAGTACAATATAAATAAAGGATAAATATTTAAGAAAAAGTAAACAGTTCATTCGAAAATCAGCCTCTATAGTAAACTTAGCACTATTAAATGTAATGCTTTTTTTAAGAAGTGATCAATTTCCCATTAAAGACTTTCTATCCATACCAGCTATTTATCATGACAAAATCCCCAGCCATTGTCAGTAAGTTGTAATTCTGTAATCTTTGTCCAGGTGAAAAATCTGTTTTTTTTTATAATAAAAATTTAGAAGTGTTTAAATAATTTTATTTACAAACTTAAGATTAAATATGTACACGGCCATTATATTAAATTTAATATTATAAAAGAACTGGTCCTTTTTCTCTCAAAGAATTTTCTAGATCTTCATCTGTCACTTCTTTCTCTTCGCTATTTTCCATTTGATGTAATGTATCCAAAAGAATCCTCAGTTTGAGTTTAACACTTTCTACATCAGAAGAAGAAGTCTTTGCAGATATCGGAACGATATCAAAAAACTTCAAGGTCTGACTTGGTCTGAATTCATCAGGATATTCATTTAACACACCTGTAATTCAGAACTTTTAGAACTTGGGATATTAAAATCATAAATCATGTAAGGCGCAAAGCAGACGAAGCAACTGCTTTGCAACTTCGGTTTCAAGCCTGGTTTGTTCGTAGAAATTCGTTACCGATAATTTCAGTGGTTTGAAAAATTATTCATGAATCGAGTGTTAGCTCAGGCAACTGTTAAGAACACTGATAATTTTTTTAAACTGTTGGACAACTCTAGTTCCAAGTGCAACTAGTTTGCCAGAAGTTGTAAAATAGTTGCCCCGTCTGGGTTGAATCTAAGGCTATGTAGGGTGAAATTTGACCTGGAGAACATAAGACGTGAGCACCACCTACAGAGCAACCAATAATTTTATAAATTTACTGTTAGAAATGCAAGCGAGTAGTACATTTGTCAAAAAATATGTTTGGAAATTATATTTTTGTTAGGTAATAAGTGCCCATGCAGAAGGGTAATAGAAGCTGTTATCTTATCAAAAGGTAGTGTTTTTCTCTATGTTAGAAAATTTACTTTACTAATACATTCATATTGATATTTGTTGTATAAGTTGGTAAAATAGTTTAAAACGAGGCTCAATGTAAAGCTGTTTAAATTGTCTTAGAAACATAATTTTTTAACTTCAGTGTATTTATTGCAAAAATTAAATATTTGATTAGATCGAAGTGATCAGACTTAGACATCAAAACCATTTTGTGACTTAGTTTAAATCAAATTTTCACTGGGCAAAATTAAGTCAGACAGATAACACCCTATACAGCCTGCTCTTTTCAATTAATATACCTGATATATTGTGCAATTTAGATTTAATATTCTCATATTTATCCAATGCTTCCTCACTATCCATTTTATTAATTAATAACATTGAAGGCTTCTTCATTAGTTCTTCATTGTACAGTTCAAGTTCCTAGAAAAACTATGTTCAAAATAACTCTAAGCTGTTTTTTCTAACTTTACCTTCATTAACAATACAATTGTATCTAAACAACTTCTATGCTCATGTTGTGGGCTAAGCTGAAAACCATTAATGTCAACTATCATTAACAACAGTTTTGTTCTTTCAATATGTTTTAGAAATTTATGGCCCATACCAATATTTCGGTGAGCACCTTCAATCAACCCTGGTAAATCAGCCATCGAGATTTGCCTCAGATCTTTATACATCATGATACCAATGTTTGGTTTAACTGTGGTAACTGAAAATAAAAATATGTTCTATTTATACAGAGTGAGCTGATGATACAAATGATTTAATATGTAAAACACACAAAATTAATTTTCATTAAGGTACTCTAGAATAAGTCAACTTCTGTTCAACTTAGCTTTTCTGGGTGTAAAAAATGTAGATGGTGTTTCTTCATAAATCACAAAAGGGATGTTCTAAAGCACAGTTGAACATGGATATATAACGCATAAGTTGCACTTATGTAATAAATTTGTCAATTTTGATAAACTTAAACTATTAAAATGCTAATAATGCTCGAACATATGGGACCTGTCAGTGATCATAATTCAAATCTTGTTTTAATTCTCTATCAA
The DNA here is from genome assembly GCA_034190945.1 of Octodonta nipae. Classification (NCBI taxonomy): domain Eukaryota; kingdom Metazoa; phylum Arthropoda; class Insecta; order Coleoptera; family Chrysomelidae; genus Octodonta; species Octodonta nipae. The sequence goes on from CM067216.1 coordinate 208,814,686, forward strand.
ATACAAAATTTACATGAAAAATTAATTAAAAACTTTATACTTACATGGATAGCTAGCAATTTTTGGTTTTGAATGTGAAACAGCTTTTAGCAATGTGCTTTTACCAGCATTGGGAAATCCTACTAGTCCTATATCAGCAATGAGTTTTAAATCTAAGTGTATTGGGTAAGCTTGTCCTCTAGTTCCTAAATAACCATTTTTGGGATTTCCACCAGTACCACCCTTAGCAAGTACTAAAATTTCATCTTCCTTATTTAATTCACCTAAAAGAATATAAGAGAAATATCAGTGAATATTTAGTCAAATTCAGTTTATTACAATGTTTCTACTTTTTCAATAGTTTTCTATATATATCTCTTCTATTAAATTAGTGAATAGGGTTTTTTGTAATTAGACATCATAACAAGAGCGTCGCCAGAAATGATAGGTTTTGGGAGGTGCCCTGAAATGGTCAGCGTTAGGTCCAGACCACTGCCTTATTTTGATTCACTAAGGATTCAAACAAAGGAGTGAAGGCCATTATTCAACTTTTGGTTTAAGGAGTGGCACATCAGAAACAAAATTGTTGTTGAGAAGGCCATATCATAAAAAAAATTGTCCCAGAGGGGGAAGTCAGCAAATTTAAGGGAAACTTTAAGGCTCACAGTATGTTTTTCAGGTCCAAGGTCATGGCTTACTTTGTCATTGTTTCCTGCATTCACATGATTTATCAAATCAAAGATAATCCCCATTAATTTTGACAAAAAGATGAAAAATAAGTGGAAAAGTTGTAAAACTGCTCTTCACTTTATCAGAATTCTGTTTTTTTTTAAATAGTATTACATATTATTCAGTAATCATTAGAAAATTTTATCTAAACTTTGTGGGGGTCCCTTCTTGAGGGGGCCCCTAGGTTGCACTGCTTTAAATCTACTTCAATTTATTGTTTTGGAGATAATCATTGTTCAAATAAATAAAGCACAGTTATGAAACTCGATTTTGATTTGACCTAGCAGCCACATAGATGTAAACATAATTTATAATGACAAAGTGATTTCTAATGAATTCTCAGCAATAACATATATTTTGCAAATAGGGATGTATGTGTATACTTAATTGTTGAAAATAAAGTTGTTTTTTGGTAAAGGTTTACTATCACTTTTCAACATTAGAAAATGATATTAATACTTTATTATAGTCAAAGTACATCTATGTATATAATTTACCATTGTTCAGCTTTTTTGTTTGACAATTAATTTTTTATTGCAAACTATTGATTTGCAGTCTAGATTAGATGTTTGTCCAGTATATTGGGACAGATTTCTTATATTCTACTGAAGTGTGGTGGCACTCTTGTATAGACTCCATGTTTTATCTCACAATTAATTATAATAATTATACCAGTTGCCAATAAATCCCATGATTCAAAACAAAAATCATGTGTTAGGATAGATAATTTGCTGCTTTTTTATGTAAAAAATTAGATATTGATGTATTACTTAATTTAGTAGCAGCAAGGAATCTTGAAGTTACTTCTCCATTTTTGTTAACCTTAACCAGCATTTCTTCTTTTTGGTCAACATAATACATTCCTTAGTAAAACTAATTATTGAATTTTAATATTTTATGAGTGATGATTATGTTAAAAACACTGAAAGTTTATAAATCATTACACATTTTTCATATACAAATGAAAAAACTTTATTGGCAAATTTTTGTGAGGGTGTATTTAAGAATCAGAATTTCTGCTTAATACCATGTATCTTTAATTTCAAGAATTTAAGATCAATTTGATTAAATAATAAAATTTTCAAATATGGATGTCACGTTTGCCATGTGTAATATTACTAACAGCCCTCCCTGCAAATATGTTATACCTAATTTTTTTCCCAATTCTGTAATTAATGATACTCCAACGGGAACATTAATTTTCAAGTCTTCTCCTGGAGGTCCGACAATGAAGTTGTGAGTCGAATGTTTTCCATTTTGTGCTGCATAAAATTTATTTCTATTTTGCTTAAATACATGTTCTAGATTTATATCTGCAGTTGCTACTGCAACTACGTTTCCGCCGTTTCCACCTATTCCCCCAAACCTGCAATAACTTTTGTAGTATTTTTCTTAAGTATAAATCTGTTTACAATTACTTTGGCAAGCCGTTTCCCCCGGCTCCTCCTTGTACCTGGATTCTTAAAGTATCTCTAAAACCTACACGAAGATATTTTCGAGTCCCGGTTTTTCGAAAACATGGTAGGGAAATCCGGACCATTTTTAATACTATATTAACAGGGTAAATATTTCAAAACACATTTGTTAAATTCAAAATATTTGATACTTAACCTACAACTTTTGATATTCTTCTTCTTCATCCAAATCCTAGATGTTTCCTCCTAATAAACGTCATAGATAAACCATAGATGTTGAGCACAAATAGAATGTTTCCCTAAAAATTTTCGAATATGAAAAGGTCTATTGTGTTTGTGCAAAACTGTGTTTTTTCATGTCTTACTTTCAACCTTAAGAGCATGTATTTCTGGAGGTAGCAACGCTAACATTGCCACAAGACTAAAAAGAGAGGACAATAGAGAGAACAAGAGGCTATTTCACTCGATTGGGAGGTGCAACGTATGAACTACATACTACAAATTGCTCATTGGAAGCAGCTCCCAATCGAGTGAAATAGGCACTTCCACTTTCTTACTAGCCTTGGGACGATAGTTGTGCATTGAAGGCTACTTCCAGAAGTAAAAGCTTTATGCTTTCAACTGTTCACATTATACATTGTTAACAGACCTATGTACGGTCAACCACATCCCACTACCATTCTAGCATCCAACGAGAAGACATAAAAATGTAACATACAAACAATTTTAAAAGAAAAAATAAAGACCATAAACTGAATGGAATATAGTATGATACGCGAAACCAAAGCCATGATGAGACTCGCTGGCCCCGCCTTCGCGATTTCATTGGACAATTAGGACACATTATACTCCCACAGACAGGTTTAATTACCAGAACCTCAGAGCTCTACGGTCTTATTAAACTCAAGCACCTAGGCCTATACCGCTGAAGATGTCTGCAGCAGTTGCAAATAATGAAAAGAACATCAGATGTGAATTTTTTCTTGTATCCCTTTCAATGAGATTTTGAGTCAGAAGCCTCCTTGAAAATACCTTTAGAGAAGGATGAACTTTTATAATTGATAAAAGGGCACAACTTTTGAAGTAAAATATGCATAGGTAGGCACCAGAACTCCTGGTTAAAACACGTCAGTAGATGGTTTGGTAGCATATTCCTTGACATTTTGTTTATAGCTGTTTCCAAAATCACGCTAGCCATTTGAATCGCCAACCAATATAATTGACTTTACTGACGAAATGTTAAATTTTCACCACTCGTATGTTTTATGCTGAATCTCTGGAGAGTATTTTTTCAGTGTAGCTACGGACTTTTTTTGTGGTATATATGAAACAAGTGATAAAATTTTAACAAAATACGAAAAGTACTACAAATACCGCATTTTGCCATTTAATTCAATTATTTGTAAATGTTTAAAAACACTAAAAAGCAAAAAAGCCAGGTGTAGCTTAAAATTTCATAATCAACTTGTAACTTGTGGGTTTGTAATTTGTAGAATTTCGTTTCATAATTCAAGAAAATTATTCAAGTTACAGCTTGTAAAATCCCAAATATTAGTATTCGAAATGTGCAAATTTCAAATACTAATATTTTGGATTTTACAAATTGTAACCTGTCCAATAATTTTGTTGAATTACGAAACGAAATTCTACAAATTACAAAACTACAAGTTACAAGTTGGTTGTGAAACAGGCCCCTGATGTTGCTAATTGTGTGACTGCCCCGTTTTCAAAATTTTTAATTGACAGCAGCGGTCAAACTGACGACAATCCAAAGGGTAAAACGTCAGCTTTCACTTACCTGTAACTTGTCTATATCAATTTTAATTTAACAACAATTATAGAGAATTTAAAAATAAATGCGCATTTAATAAATTCGATAGTTTTGACGGTTGAAATACGCGGTTGGTTAATTTGAAAATGTCTTTGCCACCCTTAATCTGAATGTGTCTTTAAGCACCTTACAGAAAAGTGAAATGGCAGATAATATTCTGTTAGTGTAAAAAAAAACGAAAATGTTTTAAGTTACCTCCAGGTCAGTCTTTCTATTATATACGGTTGATTCTATGTTTGCGTGCGAGTTTATCGAGCAACAAGTATTGTACGCGGCGTAGAATTACAGTTATACAGGTGAGTTTAAACAATCTTAATAAAAACGTAATATTGTGTGGGAAGTAGAATTATAGTTATATAGAGTGGATCAAAAAATGTTATCCAGTTTTTTAACTAAGCATTAGCAGTTAGGATATATGAATTATATGGGTTCAAAAATGTTAGAAGCAGTTGCATATACAGGATGGTTGAAATTTAAGGTGGAGTAGAATTAAACTAGCACACAAAAAAGAAAAATTTGCTGCACTCTACAAGCGACACATATTTTTCTATGTATTTTTGTCTCCTGTTCACGAATTTGGTGTCTAAATTTAACAATTTCAGCAAACTAAAAAAACGTGAAAAAAACATGAAATTTTAATGTTTTTTAACAGGTTACAAAAATTGTGACTCTTTTTGTTTTTTGTATATTGGTTATTCAGAATTATTGTTATGCAGGATTGATCAAAAAGTTTGTAATTTTAGCTTAATCAGCTAGGATGTTTGAATCGGATGGCGGAGTATAATTATAGTTATACCCATGGATTCAAAAAATGTTAGCAGCAGTTGCCTTTACAGGTTGGTTGAAATATAGGATAGAATCAAATTATAGTTTGTGGGTAGACCGTAAGCAGTTACATACATGGAATACTTCAAATATGGGGTGAAATTATAGTTATCTAGGGTGATTCAATGCCATATTACAAACAATTGCATATAACGGGTGATTGAAATACAGGGTGAAGAAGAATTATACTTATATACAAGGTAATTAAAAAAATATCAGATTTGTTGCAATATTTTGTGGAGTGGAATTATAGTTAAACAGAGGATTTAAAAAATAATAGACAAATAAGATATACCGGTTAAATTAAAATTAAACTCCTACTTATACAAAGTGGGCCAAATAAGAATAAGAAAAACGGAAAAATGAAGAATGAACAAAAACATTTTTATAAGTGGACTAAAAATTACAAAAGAAAAAATAAATTAGAGAGGAAGAAAAAAAGACAAGGAGAGAGAGAGAGAGAGAGAGACAGACAGATAGAGTTGAATAAAAAATGTAGATAATAAATCACGTTTAGAGTTGAAAAAATAATGTAAGAAAATTCCTGAAGAGGGTCTCCCAAAAGTAATTTTTTTTTCATTCATTTAGTGTTTAAACATTTATTTTTTGTATGTATGTTACCTGATTTCTTCTCCTGTGGTGAACCGTTTTGAATGAATATGTTTAATAGAGTATAAATCCGGATTGGTGAAACTTCAAATTTTGGAAAAGAATTCTATTGGTAAAGTGATGAAATTTGTGAATGAACACATGGGTGCATGGAAATCGACCATTATCTCTAACATATTGGTCGATTTTTCGAAAACTCCTTATGGATGTGTATAGTTCTTTAGCGTTTAATCTATTAAGGAAGATCCCTAGGTGATCTCATATACTTTTCTGCGACGTGCAACTTGTAGTTTTGTAGAAAATCGCCAAAAATTCCAAAATTTTTATCAAAAATTTCATCCAAATGACATAAGGGACATTTCCTCATAAATATTTTAATTCCAACGTAATAGTGCGGGAATTTTAGACACTGGAAGTTTTAATTGCGAATTTGAAAATTTTCTATGTAAATCTCAAGCATATAAGAAAATATAAGACGGAGTGGTCCATAAGCAGCCGTATATACAGGATGGTTGGAATATAGGGTGGAGTGGACATTTGGTGGTATAAAAATGTTGGAAAAAATGTGAAATTAAAATTATATAGGGTGATTAAAAAACTGTTATATGATGTGGACGTAAACAAATCATATACAGGAGGGTTGAAATAGATGTTGGAGTTGAATTATATTTATACAATGTGATTAAAAAATTATTTATTTTATAGCCCATAAGAAGTTGTATAAAGTGTTGAGAGGAATTAATGTTACACAGGGCGATAATATAAAATGTTAAAAATGAAATAATTTATGGGGTAGCCCACAAGGAGTTATATACTATGGTTGAAATATAGGACGGATTTGACTCCATAAATATGGGATGGATTCTCCTCCTTCCTATAGTTTACAGAAGGCAGCTAACAAATTTATGCTTTTCCATGGGTCGTATGCACAGGATGGTTAGTACATAGAGTGGATGGAATTATCTATAGGTATACAGAGTTGTCAAAAAAAGTTGAAGAAAGGCGTGGTCCATAAGGCATAAATATATTTTGGGCTTATTAAATCAACGCGTACTAGTACATTTTGTTAGTAAACATTTACCTGTCATTTTAAATGAAAATGTATCATTGTGTAATGTTGAGGCTATCGATGTCACCTGGTCCTGTCTATTAAGGTTATACATACAAAATAAAAAATAAAAATGAAAACTATCTGAGTTCAAATAAACTAAAACATTTTTTAAAAAAATATTCACCGATTTCAAAAATATACTAGATTGGTAGGTAATTAATTTGTACAGAATGAGCATCTTTTAATGTTTACATTTTTTACTTCCTGGGTAGGTATCTGACAACATTGATTTTGTTATTTATTTGCTAAAGTTGTATTTTGTTGTAATTATTTTTAGCGTTTTAGTTATAGGTGGAAGTCGGTTATATTTAAAAAAAAGTTTTATTAACGGTTTATTTAGCTTGCCCTGTTTGTTTGGGTTAAATGTTGTAGTTAAAATTTTACCCCTTCTTGTTGACAGATTGATCTGATATTTGGCGCACACATTTAGTTCTGGTGGCAATACAATTTAATATATTTTGTATCATTGTAAATCCAAGATGGCCGCCACTACAAAATGGAAGATTAAATATTCTTTCTCAACTACCTCAATATGGGTATCTAATGAAAGAGCTAGAACAGAAGAATAAAGTTCACTATGAAAAAAACAGAAAATCCAATATGATTTCCAACAAAATGGCTGATTAAATATAAACTTCTTCACACCCTCTCAATATGGGTATCAAATAAAAGAGTTTGATAGAAGCATGGATCTCCCACCCATTTCAACATTTTGTATAGTGTCCAAGACTGTGTTGCGTTAGAGTGGCTAGAAATTATATGTCATTAGCGTTTTCCCCTCAAGACTTGGGCGTATCTTGTTGTATATAGCCTTCTCCCTCTATTGGACCTCTGGGACCGTTATATGTCCATTACCTACTAGTGGAAACAACATTGTTACAAATAATAATAAAACAAAAACAAACAAAAAAATCCAACAAAATAAAAAACTAAAAACTCGAAAATAAAACCGACAAAAAAATCATTAGGCGTAACTTAACCTGAGTAAATATGTAGGTAAATACCATTTATGATATAGGGGTTGACTTGATAACATTTTTTTTCTGATTAATGCCCTATAACATCAGTATTGTATCTTAATTTTAAATAAAACCGTTTACTTAAAAATATTTTTTACTTAATTTACTAAATTTCATTATCTTCAGCAAATATCGCCTTTTTGTACTGACACCCTGTATGTCTTTAAGCAGCACTGAATTTATAAACGTTACATAGAATTGCTAGTGTCTAAATCAATATAATTTTCGACATAAAGACTCATTTATTCACTTTCGGACTTTTGCCAACCGGCAATTTGTACCCGCATGCTAAAAGGATAAAACGCTTCACTACGCTGATTCGTCTTGTGGCATATGCACACGCGGCGGACAGCACCATCCTTTGCGCTTTTCCATCCGCACCACAATGCCGCGCGCAAGCGTCCATATTCGGTATAGATTTTCCGCGGAAAAAGAAAGACTCATAGTCTGACACACTTTCCGACCCAATGTAGTCGTTCAACCCTTTAAATAAACTAACCTAAATTCACTGACGAATCTGCGGTTGAAACCTGCGTCAATTCTTATCTAAGACGTTACTTTTCCATTTCAGTGTAACCAAAAATTACAAGTCAGGTGGCGAGGTATGAATCTGCTGATTTTGAAAGTTCGATAGTGGAAAAATCTTCAACATCAATGAAATCGTAGGTAAGTCAGAATTTTGTGATAATCGATTTTAGATTTTTTGACTTGTAGCATATTGTTATTAGAATTTTGTGAGTTTTTATTTTAAACATGACATTGCATTGCCAAACAATTATTATTCAGATGAGAAAGTGTTTAAATAAGTTGTCTTTGTTGTATAGTGCATTATAGCGATGTGTAATTATACCGCAACAACCACGAACTGTTTTGATAAAAATAATATAACAATTTTAACTATGTGTAATTATAATGATAACAAATGACAGAATAAAACATTTATTTTTCATAGAAAAAATATTTGCTTTTAACGATGTTATAAAAATTTCCGAAATATAAGTAATGGGACAGGACAGGTATAAGAGTTGTCTCAATTTCTAGATCAAATTTGCTGATTTTTTTGGATATAAAGTTAATAAAAGAAACCTTAAACATACACAAAAAAAACTCTGTTGATAACATGCCAGCTTTTTAATAGATTTAAAAAATAAAGTGTTTCAATTCGCCTGTATACATGTTCATTTTGTTGTTTTTTATGGTTGTTCAGCGATAATTTACGGCTTAACTAATTTGAATAGTTTTAACTGTATTCCATTATGGAGAATTATGAAATTGTCCATATTTGTTTCCAATGACATGAAAAAACTAGTTATTATGCGATAAAAACGTTTCAATTAAATCTAAATAAATAAATAATAATATACTCTGTCTCCACGTAAGTTGGAAAGAAGAGAAGATCGACATTTATTTGTCAATAGAAACAACAATTACTTTCAACGAACAATTTCGAAAATATAAGTAATGAGATAGGACAGGCCTTGAATAAGTTCTTATTTGACTTCTCAGTTAAAAATCTGTCAAAATATATATAGTAGTCATATGTTTTCCCCTGAAGAAGCATTGTCCCAATTTCCAGATCATATTTGCTGATTTTTTTGGAAGTAACTGCCACAAGTGAGCTAAAGAAACCTTCGACCATTTGCTATGGTAACCTTTGATTTTTATACCATTACAGAGTAAATTTCGATTTATTGTAATGTTTTTATTTTCACACTCTTCGGGTTCAGTTTAGTTCTCGGATTAATTTAAAAACAGTTCAACTCACTTTAATTTATTTCCACTACTTTAACACAATTTATATTCACAGAACTATTTAAAATTTATCTTAACTATACGGCAGTCGAATACTGAATGAATGAATCTGTCCGCTCTCCGTATTTATATATTTCTTCTCGGAATTCTCCAGAAGGTCAACGAGCCATCGGGAAATGTGTTCTCGAAGATTCGATAAAATTGGACGAATTCCCATTAGCGCTCGGGTCGATAGACAAACATTTCGCATTTCCCGAAATATCGGACGAATGCCGATTCCACGAACTATCGAAGAATACCCGTCACATAATGAACATAAAATAAACTTACTCAATAAAAAACTGTGTTAATAGCATGCCTGCATTTTCACAGCCTTCAAAAAAATGGGGAGTTACTCAATTCCTCTGCATACATGTTAATTTTCTTCGTTTTAGTGTTTGTTCAGTCATTACTTACAAACGGGTTCATTAATTTGAGTAGTTTTAACTGTATTCCATTATGGAGAATTATGAAGTTGTCCATATTTTTTTCCAATGACATGAAAAAAACTGGTTATTTTACGATAGAATTTGGTGGAGGAGACAGGATTAAAAAATGTAATTATACTTATTCGAAATCAGGATGAAATTAATAAAAAAACAAATTGGAATTAAATTAAAATAAATAACTAATTAGATAATAATAAATATATATACCTATATATATATATATATATATATATATATATATATATAGTGTGTCCACATAAGTTGGAAAGAAGAGCAGATCTGCATTGTATCAAACCTAAAATGAAATGAAATCAGTTGTCAAAAATATGAATTTGGTTAAAAGTAAAGTACTTTTATTTTTGGTAATATTAATAATTGTTATGAAATAACTTTAGAATTGAAAAAAAATAAAAGAAATAGAAAAAACTTATTTTCGTTTAAATTATAGTGCCCCTTATATAATCCTCAGAGAGTTCAAATATACCATTTTAATGGTTATATCTAAAAATTCGGTACATCTGAAACTTATATTTTTTTAAACTGGAAATGATATATTTTTTAACAATCTAGCAATAACTGCTTTTTCAATGTTCATTTTCGTTGTAAATAGAAACTAGGGGTAACATAAAGATAATTCTCGTTTATTTTATTATTTTTCAGTTACCAAAAATATTAACACATATTTGCGGAACAGTCTTTCAAGTTCACAATTAAAAATACAACAGAAATACTGCTATTGTAAATTTCAATACGGATTATTATAAATAATTTTGAATGTTATAATTATTTCCGGTTATTTTACAATGTTAATCTTTGCACATAATTTTGATGAACTTGTCGCCTATAAATTTTATTTGAAAATAATCATATTTAATAATAATGTCTATACCATTTTTTATCGAGATCGTGACAAAGTCGTATTAATGTAATAATATGTTTCATAAACAGACCAAAATTTGTCATAAATGTGGGTAAATATATTTCATGAAATACATGAAAATATCAACATGATCTTCGAAACTCCTCTGATAAGAATAAACCATTTTATTTAAAACAAGTAAATAATACAAATATGATTTCCAGGCAATAAACGGTGTTAATGAAAAATTTTGATGTATTAATTATTGCTAAATATCTCAAATGGTTATACTTTAGAATATAATGTCCCGTAATGTATTATAGTTCCATTTTTGAGATATTTCGTTGATTTTTAAATTTTTTATTTCACAGAAGCAATAATTTCGAAAAATCCAAGCAAGTATTAGAATTGGCACCAAATTCCAATATTTCCAAAATTTTTAATTTTTTATCACTCCGGATTTCTTCCTCTCTCACATCACAGTAATTTTCTCCTAAACTACTGAACGGAAAAGGTTGAAATTTGGTATCAGTCTATTGTTTGGTGACCCGATCAGGAGTACATATCGTTAATGAAGAAATTTTGATTTTAGGGGTACTTCTGGAGGGAAAATTATAAAAATATCGACCGTTCCGCCCCCCTTATCACCGAAACTATAATAAGTAACATTTTGAAAAAAATTAGAGAAATAACGCGTCACCTGAATTTTAACGGAAAAAGAGGGAGAAACCTCTACTGTTAATTTTGGGGGGCAAATTACAGAATTAAATGAAAAATATAAAATTAAAATTGTTTCTAACAAATGAAAGGGCTGATTATGTCGAAAACAAATATATTTTTTTCATATTTTTAAAATAAATTATTTTAAAAATGTTAACAAAAATATAAAAATTTTGACCCATTCCCCCTACCTTATCTCCGAAACTATAAGCCTTAAAATTTTGAAAAAAAGTTAGAGATGTAGTGCCTAACCTAACCTAACCTAACCTAACCTCACCTGAATTTTACCAGAAAAATAAGGATAAACCTCTAATATGAATTTTGGGGGGCAATTTACAGAATTAAATGAAAAATATAAAACTAAAATTGTTTCTAACACATCATGTAATATATCAAATGAAAGGGCTTATTATGGCGAAAACAAATATATTTTTTTCATAATTTTAAAATAAATTATTTTAAAAATATTAATTAATTAATACCCATTCCCCCTAGCTTATCTCCGAAACTATAAGTCGTAAAATTATGAAATTATGAAAAAAATAGGGTCATAGGACCTCACCTGAGCTTTACTGGAAAAATAAGGAGAAACCCTATATATTACTTTTAGAGGGCAAATTACAGCATTAAATGGAAAACATAAAATTAATTAATTATTTCTAACGCATCATGTAATATACTAAATCAAAGGGCTCATTATGACGAATACAAATACGTTTTTTCGTATTTTTAAAATGAATATTTTAAAAAATTACCTATTCACCCCTTTATTCCCCAAACTATAAGACCTTCATTTTTTAGTTTACAGGAAAAATACAAAGAAACATTAATTTTAGGGGCCAAATTATGGAATTAAACGGAAAATAAAAAAAATATTTTTAACGCATCATGCAATACTTCAAATGAAAGGGAATACAAATATATATTTTTCATATTTTTAAAATTAATTGTTTACAATATATTAACAAAAAGATATAAAAAATTCTCATTACATATAAAGGGTGATTAAAATATTATGTGGAGAGAAATTGTACTTTACAAGGTGGCTCAAAAAATATCAGAGATAATTGTTATATAGCGTGGACCATAAGCAGTTGCATAGCTGAAATATTGGGTGGAGTAGAGCTATAAGCAGATGTTAAAAAGTGTTATATTGGGTGACAAATAAACAGCAGCATATACAGGATGGTTGCACTATAGAGTGAAGTAGAGTTACCGTTATACAAGGTGATTCAAAAAATTGTCGAATAAAATTGTTATATAGGGTGGCTCATAAGACTTGTACATTCCGTACGTGGGTGAAACCGTGAGTAATGACTAGTAATTTTTAATGATATGGCAGTTTTTAATTCTAGCTACTTCTGTTTGAACACAGTGTTAAAGATATGTACCAAAAATTAAGGTACTTCACTTTTAAGTAAAATTCATATTTGTATACAAATCTCGTACACTGTTGAAAAAGTGACGTATAATGATTACAGTATACGTTTCAGTCAATGCATATATTTTTATGAAGAATAAATTTTTCTCCAAATATTACTCATAAGAAAGTTTTTCAGTTGATTCCAAATGATGACAATACACTGTATATAGAGACCAATTGAGAATCTCTATCCTGAAGTTGGTTAATTGTCTTTTATTTTGACTGAATCCCAATCTTTTTTCAAGTTATTACACCCCAGATTTCGAACAGAGCTAGGCGCCTTCGCCAAACGTTAATATATGTCGGTTAAAAAGTATTTGCCAATTTTATAAAAAACTTGATAAGCTATGTCTTTGAAAATAATGTGGGACCACTTCGGGATCTCCCTTGACAAAATCCAGTTTAAACAATCCAAATTCCTTGAGCCGGTTTCGAGTAATTGCTGAACACACATAAAAATATACAGGGTGTAAATAGTTTGACTGCATATATTTTAGGTGCAGATAGTACCCACCAAACAAAACAAAAAACTCTTATAACACTATGGTCTAAAGGCCTTAATAAGCAAGAAAATTTGAAATACATGTTAAGTAAATTATTGTCAATGTGGCAACGTCGCGCTAAAAATGAGATTTGCTTGTAGCGTGAATAATAAAGGAATGAGTCACCACAAAAAAATGAACACCTGTTATTTTTTTGTATTAAATAATTTCATAGTTTCGAGTGCCGGTAGATTTATTTAGGTACATAAAATTTTATGAAATATTATTTTCAAAAATGTACCCTTTTAATATCTATGTATTTAAATGAATATTTATATTTGTCGATTTATTTTATGCATCAAGTTGAAGAAGGGAGGATACAAAGTTGTTTACATTATGATACAAAAATAATGCGATACAAACTATATTAAACAAAACATTTCTTATATGTAATTCTTTTATGTGTTAAATTCTTCGAGAAATAATTGTTACTAAGAAATTAATATTACTTATCTTAGACAAATAAAAACCTTTGACCTGCAGGATGTCATTATGATAGAGCTCTGGCGAGCAAACGGATTATTTATAGTAAATATTCAAAATTCAAAATTCTTGTTATTACATTTGCTTTCCACACAAATTAATAGCATGTCAGGTCTTTACCTAATTGTATAATTGTCACTGTTTGTCACAAAATAATACACTCGAACTCACAATTCACAACAGATTTTATTTATTTTTCCAATTTATATTTTAAAATGAAAATCAAATAACTTACGCTATGTCGAATGTCACGCAAAAATCACTTTCACTTTCTTAAAAGAACCGGGCAGCAAAAAAGCATTCATGGCAGCGGCCAGCTGTAGTACTGAGTATCTGATCGGAGAAACGTAGGGCAAATTATAACAGAATATTTAGAGTTTAAATAATAATTTTCTTTGTTAATACAGTTATTAAAGGTGTATACGCTATTGAGTATTTACATATTTAGCTTTACAATCATTTTGAAGCCGGAAATAATCTATTATTCACTGTAATAAAGGCTACAGAACTTCTAACTTTTTCATTTTTTTTTTTGGCAAAACTATAGTTTATTTCTGAAAATGTTAAAAAGCTTTTTGATTTGTTTTGACCTGAAGTATTGATCCTCAAAATCTTTGCACTCAAACCGTTTACACCCTGTATATAAATTGAGAACCTCCTTCTTTTTGGAGTCGGTTAAAAAGTATCCAAGTATTCAACAAATATTGATTTGCATATTTCTAAACCTGTTGATTTGCCCTGGGGTAACTAAGATCTCTGGTCACCTAGTGAAATAAAAATGACAAAGATTAAAGGAAATAATATACATCAATGGAAACTTAGATTCGTGAACCACTGAAAATATGAAAGTACGATTTTGTGATTTCCTGCCCGGTCTATTGATCGTGTTGCGTAAGCAGAATTTTCATGTTTTTGTTCGCTCGCTGCTTGATGGACAAACACATTAATCAATTAGAAAGACCCTTATCAAATAATCTATGCACCCCTGTTATTCTCACTCATCCTCGACAGTCTCTATCTTGATCTTGCAAATGGGAAATCCTAGTATTGCAAAATATGATGCTGTCGAGCGCTTTATATATTCATGGAACTCACAATTGGTTTAAAAGGAACGCTTAGTCTGTGAATTGTAGGTAAATATCAGAAATGTGCATAGAGCATAATTAGGATTTCGCTTCTTGAATGTAAATGTAAATTTGCTAATATATCAGCAAAGTATATACAGTCTCTTCATACAATTTATAAATTGTACAGTTTTTTGTTTGGAAAAACACTGAAACATGTCAAGCGATTAATTTTTTATGCTTCTAACATATGTCAAAAAAGGAACATGTATATTTGTCTATGAGCCCATATATTCAATAGCAATAATGCCTAAACATAGAATGCGTAAGATATCGACGTCTGTAAAAGTGGAATTATAACCCTGCAAGCCATAGCTAGACCTCATTACTCAGAAGCGAGCTTAGTTAGACAGAGTTATACGTCTGCTAGGTTTTATGCAGTGTAGCCAACTTAGTGGTTTCTTCCCTAAATTTACGGTGAAAAGTGTCACCGGGTTTTTTAAAGGAAAAATGGAGGGGCCCTGTATCAAACCTTAGCTTAACCCGGGAAAAAAGAGATTACTTTTTTTTGACATTTGTCATTTTTTGAACTCTACAGGCCCGTTTTTTGTGTGTTTTCCCGGGAAGCACGAGATTAACTAACATTGCGGAGAACATTTTACTAATTTTTCGTTACACACGTTAGGGGCTTCTGTAGCCCGGTAGCTACGCCCTTGATTTAGAGGTTTTGCTACGGGTTTGGAAACTGTCATTTTAAAGTCATCTTAAGGTTACTTTAGGGAAATTTCATATCAAATCCAGAAATTTCCATACAATGGGCTGATTAGGAATTGGTTCAAATAATGACGAAACTCAAAAAAGTTTCATGGCTTAATTTTAGGGCAGCTAATAAAAACTTTTTGGACAACCGCAGGAACCAAAAATATAAAGTAATAGTATCGAAAATGGTCTAGAACTTCTTAAAATTGGGAGGTTTAATGAACTACAAATTACATTTCCTAAAAAAGCATTTACATGATTCAATATATACCGTGTCTACAAAACCACTACTACACCCCCAATAAGATGCTCCTAACCCATTTTTTTAACTGACGGCATATCCATAAATAAAAGGAGTATGCTGTATCGATTGGACGCAATTTAAACTTCCGGTTTAAACCGGAAGTGACTTAAACAGACCGAAAGTTTTTTTTTCAAATGGAATATGCATACTTTTATCGCGGATTCGGATTCTACATCCTCTGAAGAGCCTTAGAACAGTAGATTCGAATAAATCAGCTTTATATTCAAAACAAACAAAACACGACTTTAACCAACATTATCTCAAAATGCGTAAAATCAAACAGTAATCACTTCCGGTTTCTTCTGGAAGTGGGGAAATTCAAACCGGAAGAAAGTTTTTCTTTGAACGAGATACGTACATTCTAAACTTGGATTCGGACTCTATGTAGAAATAAGCGTGGTAAGGCAGAATACTTTGTCTCGGGATATAGTATGTTTTTTGAGTTTGGAAAACAGAGATCCTGATACCAATTTTCCACTTCTGGTTAGTGCAGGAAGTGGGTTTTCGCCTTGCTAGGTTTACTTCTACATAGAGTCCGAATCGAAGTTTGAAATGGACATATCTAGCTCAAGAAAATCGTACTCTTGCTTGGAATTTCCCACTTCCGCAAGTGATTATTGCTTTATTTTGCGTATTCTAGGAATTTTTATAAAAACGATGATTGGAAACCTTTAAAAGCCTTTTACTTCTATTTGACCTTGAAATCACCGTAAATTGACCTTGAAATGACTTTTCTTTGATTCGAGCTTAAAATTATCCAAAAATGAGCTTAAGGTGATATTAACAAGAAAACTTATGTGATGGGGTAACAGTTTATTTTGCGTCCATTCGATAGAGCATACCGCTTTTACGTATGGACACGTCGTCACGTAAAAAAATGGCTTAAGGACATTTTCTTCGGAGTATATGGGTGGTTTTGAACACCCTATATATCAGATTTGCAATCAGCGATTCCAAAAATTTATAAAAAACGATGGTTGGAAATCTTTAAAATCCCTTTTCCTCTATTCGACCTCGAAATCACCCTAAATTGACCTTGAAATGACTTTTCTTTGATTTGAGCTTGAAAACATCCAAAAATGAGCTTAATGTGATATTAACAAGAAAACTGATGTGATGGGGTAAAAGTTTATTTTGCGTCCATTCGATAGAGCATACCCCTTTTACCTATCTGTCCGTTAAAAAAATGACTTAGGGACATTTGATTGGGAGGGTACGGGTGGTTTTGAACACCCTATACATCAGACTTGCAATCAGAGATTCCAAAAATTCATAAAAAACGATGGTTGGAAATTTTTAAAATCATTTTCCCTCTATTTGACCTTGAAATCACCCTAAATTGACCTTGAAATGAGTTTTCCTTGATCTTGAAATCATCCAAAAATGAGCATAATGTGACATTAACTAGAAAACTGACGTGATAGGATCAAAATTTATTTTGCGTCCATTCCATAGAGATACCGCTTTTACCTATGGATACGTTGTCAGTGTTTCTTATTGGGAATGTACGGGTAGTTTTGCAGATTTGCAGTCAGCAATTTCAAAAAGTTATAAAAACGATGGTTAGAAACCTTTAAAAGCCTTTTTCCTCTATTTGACCTTGAAATCACTCTAAATTGACCTTGAAATAACTTTTCCTTGATTTGAGTTTGAAATCATCTAGAAATGCGCTTAATGTGACATTAGCTGGAAAACTGACATGACAGGGCCAAACAAACCCTCGGCTCGGATTCAGCAACCCCAAAAACATAGAAATAGTGATTTAGTCATTGGGACCAAAACAAAAAAAGTGTGCCTGTTTAAATACACACAGTTTGATCACTAGCTCTTATTCTAAAAAGAATTATATCTACCAGGGGTTATCTTGATTACTCAGTCAGTTATAATCAGAAAATTGATCTAAGAAAATTGCCAAAGACGCTTGTAAAAAAAATACACTGGTAAATAATTTTCCACGAAAATACGTTTAGTATTTAACCAAGCTCGCGTGCCTCCATAAATAATCGCGTGGAATCCAATTATTGGATCCTAATGTAATTTTTCAAATAATGGAACGCCGGGAAATAATAACTTTCTTTAACACGAAACCGCTTTTCCGAAGCATTCAAATTCATCTAAGCAAAAAAAGCAAAAATATGTTGGCCTGTTTAAAAGTCGTATAGTTACTGGTTTTGTTAACAACATAATTTTGAAATATGAAGGAAATTCTTCCCACGCGAGAAAAGTTTTTATATTTCTTTAACGTTAAATGTATTTTCATCAGGGTCTTATCGTGAACGTGATATATGGACTTTTTATATTGGCTAGTGAATAATAAATTCCTTTTGTGCGATAGAAATGTTAAGTTTTTTTTGTTCGACTTTAGCAGTATTCCAATTACTTATATTTTCGGTTATTTTACAAAAGAAATTAATTTTCATAATTATATATTAGACATGGGAAATTGATGGTTTTCTTCAGTCATTAGGGTTTTCTCTTCACCTGGAAAATAAAAGTTGCATAATTTATTTATTTAATTATTTACAGCACTTCATTGAACATTAACTGTGATTCATTACGATTAAAAATATTTAGAGTATATATACTATTGAATAAATGTTTTAAAAATGTTATGTTAATTTGTGTTAAATTTGTCTTTCAAATCTGTCTTAAATCACTCAGCCACAGCAACGCGTGGCCGGGTCTGCTAGTCAGTATATAGAATGAGGACGCGTGGGTTGGAACAAATTCATTTAAAATTCAGGTGTTGGTTTTTGGAAAAACACTCGGACATGTCGGTTTGTTTTGGACTGGGGTTTTTGTGTTGATAAACTCATTTATCCAGGGTGGGCCATAAATAAACTGCGACCATCAACTTCATTTTTTCAAATGGAAACATTTGTTTTTAGGGTTCCTTATATACAATATATGGATACCCTTACAATATCATTCCGGGTTTCTGCCTCTGTTACATCACAGCAATTCTCTCCTAAACTACTGGACGGAAGAGGTTGAAATTTGGTATCAATATATAGTTTGGTGACCCGATAAGGAGTACATATCGTAAAAGAAGAAATTTTGATTTTAGTGGTACTTCTGGGGAAAAACTAAAAAAATCGACCTTTCCCCCGCCTGATCTCCGAAACTACTGAGTCTAAAATTTTGAAAAAAATAGGAAATATAGAACGTTGCCCGAACTTTACAGGAAAAATAAAGAGAAACCATTAATACCAATTTTGGGGGTAAATTATAGGATTAAGTAAAAATTTAAAAATTAAAAATTTTTAAAACGCATCATGTAATACATCAAATAAAAGGTCTCATTCTGAGGAACACAAGTATATTTTTTTGATATTTAAAAAAAATAATTTAAAAGATATTAAGGAACATATAAGAAAATTTCCCCATCCCCCCCCCCTTATCACCGAAACTATGAAACGTAAAGTTTTGAAAAAAATAGAGGTATAGGGTCTGACATGGAGTTTACTGGAAAAATAAGGAGAAACCTCTACTTTTAATTTTGGGGGGCAAATTACAGAATTAAAATGGAAAATATAAAATTAAAATTGTTTCTAACCCATCATGTTGTATATCAAATGAGCCCTTATGACGAAAACAAATATATTTTTTTCATATTTTTAAAATAAATTAATTAAAAGAAATTAAGAAAAATATTTAAAAAATTACCATTTAAAAAAATGGAGTTATAGCCCCTTACCTGAATAAAAAGTCTATGTGGTGAAAATCAAAGTGTATATTTTTTATAAATTTAAAACACTTCCTTTAAAAGATATTAGGGTAAATATAAGAAAATGCACTCATTCCCTGCTTGTCTGAAACTGGAATATTAGAATCTTGAAGGTGGTACGGAACCCTTAGTATGCGAGTCCAACTCGCACTTGACCAAATTATTTATTTTATTTTTTTAAGTATTTTTCATGTACAATGTCCTATACCGAAAATTAACAGTTATTAAAAAAATACATTTATTTCAATCAAATCAATTTAAATGTTCAAATTGTTGACCATTAACTTCCTGAGAATACCTAAGACGGTTTTCAAATTCTCGTAACACTTCATTTAGCGTTTATGACAGGATTCGTTGTATTTCGGCCCTAATTCTATTCTTTAATTCCTCGAAATTTTCCGGCGTATTGAAGTAGACTTTCGATTTCACGTCACCCCAAAGATAAAAATCTAACGGGCTTAGATCTGGAGACATAGCTGGCCATTCGATATTACCTTTGCTTCCGCTCCATCTATCTGGGAAAATATTGTCAAGATAATCTCGCACTGTTCGCGAATAGTGCGGGGGCGTTCCATCTTGTTCAAACCATACCGAATCTGCCATTATATTGGGGTTTTCACCATTCGTGTAAAGTTCTAGTTATACAGGGTATTATTATGTCATTTTGTAATAGGTCTAAATACTTTTCCGTGTTAAGTGATCCCTCAATAAAAAAGTACCCAAAATTCCGGCCAATACGTTAACTTTCTTGGAACACTCTGTATGACTTTCCATGACCCAATGTGGGTTTTCTGATGCCCAATATCGAAAATTTTGCCTGTTTACTAAACCATTTAAACAAAATGTTGCCTTGTCAGAAAAAACTATCTTACGTGAAAAGTGCGGGTTGGCATTGCATCTAACCAACATTATTTCGCAAAATTCTACTCTCCGGTCCAAATCATCTTCAGTAAGTTCCTGAACTAAATGAACTTTGTATGGGTGCCATTTATTTCTATGCCAGCATTTTAGAACAGAAGATTTACTTATTGTCTGTTCGGCGGCTATTTGTCTAGTGGATTTCTGAGGATTTTCTTCCAAATCAATCAAAACATTTAAGTGTGTATCTTCTGGAAGATGTTTGGTTTTGTAATTGTCTCTTACGTGGCCAAATTCTAGAATTTTTTTTTCTATTTTACTAACTACCGATCGTGTAATAGGCCATTCCGGGTACTTCTTATCAAACAATTCGCAAACTGCAGCTTGTGTTCGAGTTCTCTCCATATCCTACTATCGTCAAAATTTCTATTCGCTGCTTTTCAATTAAACGCGCGATACATTGAAACTTTAAAAATGCACTTGACAACTACTTATTTGAAGTAAAATTGTAGTACAGTTTCTATTCAAATAAACAAGTGTTAAAAACTCCAGCATTAAAAAAAGGGTTTCCATTCATGCGACTAAAATACCGCCAACAATCATAAAAACCAGACGTAAATAAATATGTTCAAAGCAATTAACACCTTACTTTTGCCGTTGTTTTCTTAACTTTAGAAAGAAATATAATTTTTTTAATAACTGTTAATTTTCGGTATAGGACATTCTACATGAAAAATACTAATTTACATTTTCAAATACTTATCTGTTTCAGTGGAAAAATGAGGACAGAAAAACCCAATGAATAGACACAATAATTAAAGACCTCCTCAACAATTTTTTTGGAAATTAATATAGAGTATTATAGAAAATTTAATTTGCTTGACGATCCTTATTTTTTGAAAAAGTTATGTAAGTAACTAATTTTGTGATTTGATTAAATGAGTTACGCCCAAAGTCACGAAATAAATAAATAAAAAAATGATTTGGTTGTATTCTTTCTTCGTGTGCCAAGTTAAATGTGAAGTACACGTTACGTATATATCTGCTTAACCTCACCTTGTTCGTAATACGTTCGCTAAACAATTAACGGCACATCGAAGATGTTTATAAATATCACGGCGTTTTAAATAATAAGAGCAATGCATATCGATATCGATTAAAGGAGTGGACATCATCATCATCCTTTTACTTTTCGGTTGTGAAATGATAATCCAACAAAAGACGCTCACGATGATGTCAAATGATAAATTCATCATCGATTTTTCACTCTTTGCATTTGTGAACTCCATTTCGAAACAATTATTATTATTATGTTTCCATTTCAGTTTACTTTGTTGGGTCAGTAACATTTGTGTTTGATCAAATAATTATAGCGTAGAAAATGCACGAGTAGTTTGTGAAACAGTTTTGTATTTACCAGTAGTTCGGTTACCTTTTGGATTGAAAATGCATGGTAGTGAGTTTTCGTTTCCTTCTATTGAAATCGGGCCGAATTTTCGGTAAGTTCAAGTATTTTATGTATGAAATTAATTAAATGTGTTTAAAATTTAAATTTGTAAAGATGACTAACACAATAAATATATTAATACTCTTGCTACATTTTTTAAAAATACAGTGTGACCCATGTTGATATTGAAACACCCCTGTAAAATTTGGTAATTATTAAACCGATTGCAACTAATTGTTTTTAATGTCTGGTATTATAATATCTATTTCGGGGCAAAATTTAAAATATTTATACGAATTAAAAAATCTATCGGTCTCTAAAGGCCATAAGTCCCAGTGCCTACTCTTCTCGGATTTTGGGTATTTCTGGTCGTGCGGTTACCGATTTCTCGAAATGAAAAACCGGCTTACGTTTAATATTCGTGTAAAGTTAGCCCGAACTTTCCACAATATTCTCTTTTTGAATATTGGATAATTTGTATTAATTAGCCGTAAATATGCCGTGAAAGAAAAAAAAATTGCCCCTTTATTTTTTTTAATTTTTAATTTTACAGTTCACCGTAACTACGCATTGAGAATGCCAAGTGAAACCTTGGCGAAACGTCTGCAGGGTTCAAAGATGAATCAATGTAACGAACGGATGTATTCCCGGATAAATATTTCTTCATATATATATATATATATATATATATATATATATATATATATATAACACTAAATGTTGCAGGTGGTTTCCAGAACTTCATCCGCGTAGTTCATAACTAATCCCTGCCGGGATCGATGGTAAAATGACATCTGCCCTCTTAAGGTCGGTTCGCATAATTCTCGTAGCCTCCTGCTTTCGCTTCTAGTTACTCGAATACTAAGATTTTCCGGAGCGCGCGCGCTGTTATATAGTCGCGGCTCGGCGCCTATCGGTTGGAACCGGCACGTGTGATTAGCACTTGGCGCTCAGTGGCCACGGCTCCGGCTTGCTGATTGGTTATTTCCGGTTGAGTTGTTATAGGACGGGTCCAAGCCGGTACGGTGTTTAATTGAATTTTCCATCAATTCGATAAGTTTTGGATTTTATTGCGTGTGATTAGACTGTGAGGCCTCTTCGCTATTTCAATTGCCTCTTTTACGAGTCTTGATTTTGAGTGTTCTATATTTGCCAGTACTCTGGTGTTCTCAAAGTCTATTCGGTGTGACATCGTGGTGTGGTTGAATTCTTCTGTTAGTTTGCCCCACAAAGGTTTTATGATTGTCTGCACATGGAATCTCGTACACTCCCTGTTGTTCTAAAGGGATCCTTGTCTTCGGAGTCCTCAACACCGTGCTTATTTTTCTGTCTGTATTGAAAATAGTATCGATATTGTGTCTCCGTAGAATTCTTGCAATACTGTCTGTGGTACCCTTGACATACGGTAAATAAGCCTTGGTTATTGGTGTGTCATGCTCCTCGTCTGTTTGTCTGTTTTGACATTAGGGTTCTTAGCCTTAAAGTCAAAACCGCTATAAGAAAGCAGGAAAAAACAACATCCATTGTGGAACACCACACCACGAAGTCACACCGAATAGACTTTGAGAACACCAGAGTACTGGCAAATATAGAACACCCGAAATCAAGACTCGTAAGAGAGGCAATTGAAATAGCGAAGAGGCCTCACAGTCTAAACGCACGCAATGAAATCCAGAACTTATTGAATTGTTGGACAATTCCATTAAACACCGTACCGGTCCGGGCCCGTACTATAACAATGAGAGATGGTCGTACTAACTTTACATATAAAATTAGCGTAACCGTGGATAAAAAATAAAAAACTTGTAGCCGCAATTGTTTTTCGTTCACGGCAAATTTACCGCTAACTTTTGGCAACTACTTAGTTATTTTAAGGTTGATTTTTATTAAAAATGGGACTCCGAGGACACTTCAGTTGTCAAATAAATAATACTCTCATAGGACATGCTTTAAAAACTTAAATTTGATAAACGTGTTAACCTGTTTATTATTAGGTATGGTGTTAATTTTTTAAAATTAGTTCAATTAATGTTTGCATGATCAATAGAGCAGACCACCCTGTTCAAGTAATCACACAAAATAATTAAGAGGTGTAGATTTGGGGATCGTAGAGGATGGATATAGTTGCAGAGACATTGTTGCTATTTGTGGCGTAGTACCATCTTGTTGACACTTTATATCGGCGTTTGCATTATAATCACATATACCCCGAAGGAGGGGGCGAAGGAAATGTTAAACATTTGCATCATATTCTTAATAGTAAGTAAGGGTTCACCGAGGGCTCTTCAAAAAAGCTTCAATAATTCCTACCGCGATCATTGCTCACCCACAACACAATCACCATTTTTTGTGTACCTTGTTATTTACTGACTCATGCTGAGATTCCCTTTCCTCTTCAATCTCCGGATCTACCCTACCTCTATTCGACGAGCCATATTGGAGGAATACCTACTAAAAATGTACGGTAGAACATATGGACGACATTGCCTTTACAAAAATAAACCCGCTTCTGTATTTGAAAACTGAAATATTCCCTGAGACAGCTCGTATTCGTACAATAACACAATTTAAAAATTATTTTTTTTGGAATATTTTCATTATTTATTTTGCATTACGGTATACATGTAAGATATTGCCGTTATGCTCGAGATAATGGAAAATATTTTAAAATTTCAATCATTGTCTAATAGTTATGTAAATAAAGGTGTAACGCCTATATCCACTTGTGTCAGATAGATAACACTTCAAATCATTATCAATTGTTTGATGTGTTACTTTCGTTAATGTTCTATAAGGTAAGTCCATATTACATTGAAAGTAGCAAATTTCGTTTCACCTTTTTTTTCTGAATAATTAACTTAAAGGTGGTTTATGTGATAATTTTATCAAGATGTCTTGGAAAATCCTGCAATACCTACTCTTTATCTTTACAGAACGGACGGGCAACAATGATATATGTTAACTCTAAAAATGAGTCACAATAATATTTATTTTTGATTGTGTACTTATAATCTTGTACATTTGTACATTAGTACACCAGTCAATAGGGATTTTTAGGTGACATAAAATTCAACAGGAAACCGCATAAGCCATCACATAAATAATAGCTTATAAGTCATAACTGACATAATTTTAACAGCAAACTCGTATTTTGCAGGACGTATCTTATTAAGAACTATAGTTCGATAGCGGTATGCAAAATATATTTTAAAAGCTTATACAATGTACTTCGCTTTGAATATGTTGGATTTTTGTCATAATGCCCTAAAATGTATTAATACTGCTTTTTAAAAAAAGTCATTTAATTAATATCAGTAAACTGTATAGTAAGCATTAACTTAATAAACCAGTGAGAAAGTAAACCAATATGATTAGGCAATAGTTATGTAGATAAACTGCTGATGAAAAACAAATAATAATACAATTTACCATAATATTCATGAAGACGCGAGATGTAAGACCGACATCTAGGATTTTCAAGAGAATCAGTACATCTCGCGTCTTCAAATTTAACGAAATGCATCAAATGCATAAAGAAGTGTTCGAGAAGACATTCAATTGTGGGAAGCGCAACTGATGAAGGTTCCCGACCAGAATCAATATATATTATATATAAATATTGTCTTGCGTACAAAGGAATGACACCTCGAAGAGAGTACATAATATTAATCTCGTGAACCAAACTTAAAAAAATTCTAGATCCGTCCTTGTGTCTCTAAATTATTTAAATTCAAATTCTTCAAAAACTGCTTATTCAATAGTATCCATCGTGAGCCGATATAAACTTAACATTATAAACTGTCGTTTTGAAGATGACTAATATTCCAGTATTAGTTACCATAAAGTTATAAAATTTTGTAAAAAATCCACTCTTGACCAGTTTTTCTGAGTTGACTCGGTAAAAGGATCCAATCAAGATGTATTAACACTCATTAAGGATTTCTTATTGTCTACAACTTTCCTGTAGACGGCATTACGATTCCTCCATTACTTTTCATTATATAAGACAAAAACAAAAGCAATTCGTATTTTTGTGCGTTCTTATTATTTAACATAAATCGTTTACTTCTACGAGTTTGCTGTTAAAATCTTAGCAATAATTATCTAGTACCTGGGTGACCGAGCTTCACTCGTCAGTTGAAGCTTTTACCATAAACGTACATTTATCTAAATAATCGGACATTTGCTATGTAAACTAATTTAAACCCCCTAAAATAATATTTTTTTACATTTTTTATTTACATGGTGTTACTACAATTCTACTCCCATCTATATTTCAACCACCCTATATGTTCAACTTCTTATGAAAAACCCATTCAAACATTTTTTTCATCACGTTATAATTCCACTTGATTCCATATTCCAAAAACCCTGTATATGCGACTGCTTTTGGCCATTCTACAAACAACTTTTGTTTCCAAGATCTTTTAACTACCCTCTGTAAGTCTACTTCGCCCTATTTTTCAACCATTATATATTATACATTTATATACTAACATATTTTTGTAAATACTTTGTAGAACTATAATTCCGCTTCACCCTATATATGCAAATTTTTAAAGGCTACCAAATATAACATATTTTAAATCACACTGTATAACTATAATTTCACACCACCATATGTTTTAACTACCCTGTATATGCATTTGTTTGTGGTCACCTATTGTAATTTTTTTTGAACCACCATGTATAATTATAATTCAAGTACATCGTATATTGCAACCACCCTGTAAATGCAAATGCTTATAAGCTACCTTATAGGTAAGACATTCTATTAACATTTTTTTAGCGACCTGCACAACAATACTTTTACTCCGCCCTGTATGTCATCTATTATTAATTTCCAACTGTTTATGGGGTACCCTATAAAATAATATTTTCTCGCTTTTTTCTAGCCCTACTATAATTCCATTTGACGTTATATTTTACCAATCCTGCAGAGCAAATCTTATGGATCATCTAACATATTTTGAACGACCCTGTATAATTATAATTTTACACCACCAATTCATATTATATGCATCAAATCATGAGATCTTACTCATCCAAAAATTGCCTACCGGGCCAATCTTCTCACCTTGAAAACTTGAAATGTCTAGCTACAAAAATATAACGCTAGGAAAATATGACCGAGGCATAAAATAGTTACATGTTCGGAACATACAAATACAATTTTTATTGAATGTTTAAAAAAAGTTTCACTCTCAAATAGGTCATCAAATCACCCTGTATTAAAAGAATTTTTACAACAGTAGTCATCTTACGTAGGTTACCAAATTACCCTGTAATGAACGCCTTGAAAATACAAAGCAGCCGCCTTGATTGTCACAAACTGTCAATACATTTTTTAATAATTTAATTTATCAGTAAAACGATTTTTCTCTAAAATGATTTCTATCCATCGAAACTTCCAAATGGGAAAGTTTTATCGAAATCGTTAGAGCCGTTTTCCAGAACTGAATTATATATATATATATATATATAGAATTTTGGAATTTCTAAAAAATAATGGGAAAGTAGCCAATTTTTTATTGTATAGAGGGCACTAAATAAAGTGTACTTTTTTATTATATCATGAAAGCTTTCGAAATTTATTGATTTCTTCTTCAGTCAAGTTTAACCTTTTTTAATAATTTTCTAACCTCGATATTAAACTTGACTGAAGAAGAAATCAATAAATTTCGAAAGCTTTCATGATATAATAAAAGAGTACACTTTATTTAGTGCCCTTTATACAATAAAAAATTGGCTGCTTTCCCATTATTTGTTGGAAATTCCAAAATTCTATCCAGATTCTTAGCCGTTAATTGCTACGTAGTATATATATATATATATATATATATATATATATATATATATATATATATATATACAAACATTGCTCGTATTATAGTATTAGATAAACTTTTACTGACTTGATGGTATAAGCGAATTGCTGTTGAATTTTAAGTCCGAAAATGAGTAAAATTTTGCTCTATAAACTGGTGTATAATAATTAAGGCTGAAATAAAAAAAATCTTTTGAGATATACGCGATCACCTCCTGGTCTGTAAACAAAACAGTAAAAATGTCAATATGACAGAAAGACAGATTTAAGGTTTCAAAAGTTCACATAGCAATTAATCCGAAAGGGGTCTAGGTCTTACATTTTAAATGGATATTTTTTATGAACGTAAGTGTTTAGTTTGTTTTGTTATTTTACTTAAGTGTTTCATTTTTTTAAATATTAACGTGATGCACCCATTAATTATGTGCGTAAAGATTAATACAGATATATTAATCTAACCAAATCCAAACTTATCAAATAAGAAACAAAAATAGGGAAAATTATCCATTTTTCGAATATTTATTTACAAAAGATGAAAATGTTACAAGTGTTGCCACCATTTTCATGAATTTGAAAAAATAATAACCCATACGTGTTTGATTGGAATATAGACTCAGTATAAAAGTACTTAGATTGGTAGATTTTAGTAACCCTTACCTTACAACTCTCAACATATACATATCTTGATCGCCTTACCTTGATAGGATTCTCAGGCAAGTACATTATCTTTGACATATTTATCTTATAGTTACTTACATAGTGAGATAGTGTTTGACCTGCTGCTAAATTTTTTCCACTCTATTCTTTACGAAATTCCATTTGTGAATTGCAGTCTTTTACGTTTACATGTCCCCAAATGTAAAAATCAACTAGTGTTAAGTTAGGTAAAGATTTCAAACTGGCAGAGCTAGGAAGTAGGTCAATGGTTGAGGATAATTATCATCTAACCAGTGTTAGTAACTGTTGCCCCCAATGTGTGTTCTATTAGACGGCGAATTATCATCCAGCAGTATCAAAATCTGGCGTAAAAACCTTCATACGTTAAATTGTTAGGTACAGAGAATAGGTGTACAAGGATGTGAAAATTAATGGAAATATTTGGTGGTAGGTCTTTCTATATTTTATTCCTGATAATTGAGGTCTAATTTAGGACCTGTCTTCCCTCAGAATTTCCGCCTTTGTATCAGATTTGACGGCTCTTCGATTCTCCAAATTAATTCTCGCATCCATACAAGTAAGTATTATAGTCAGGGTTTAGTTAAGGTTCCATTATACGATTAATTTTTTAATTTTTCCGAAATTTTGATTTTAACCCTTTAAGGGGCAAAACTTTTTTTAATATTTCATAATTTTAATCATGCTTCTATATCAAGGGTGGTGCAAATAACATGAGAAAAATATTTAAAAAATTCACCAATGTCAATGTTGCAAGAAAAATAGTGATATATATAGGTACCAAGGTTCATTTAGGGAAACAACCACTGTCAAATTATTTATTTCACTCACATAAATTTGAGTCCTAATTTGGCTTTCAAATCTGTCACCAGTGATATATACTTTGTCGAAATTTGGACTTCCAGGTACTGGCATCTTAGAACTGTCGTTTATATGTAAATACCTGAGTATTATACGGGTCACTCTACAATTAGATTCGTTAGACCAATATAACTTGATGGTGGGTAAGCAGTGAGAACCCAACAAGGACTCCCAAAAAGGCAGACAACTCGTTTTCTTCTAAATTCGGATATTTGTTTTCTTGGGTAACATATAAATTTGATTGAGTGATATATCCGCATGGATACTCATCAAAAAACTGTTTGAAGTACGTTAGTGTATTATTATTTGGATATATATTATAAGAATTATGAATTCTAATAGCTTCAATAAACTGAAATATTAGGCTGTACTTTTTTTGACCATACGAATATGTCTTGAGTCTATCCTGTCACTGAGCCTGAAGGAGATCGTCAGTATCGTGTTCTCGAAGTCCTCACTTTTGTTGCTTGGAGATGAACTGGTTGAAATCAATCGAAATAATTTTCTTGTTTTATTCGGAATAATATCTTGTGTGCTATCTAGTTCAGCCTCTAATATATTTTCTTCATCAAATCCATACCTCACGTAAAAGGTCCACTAAACAACGATATTAAGTCTTCTGCATCAGAATCACCTGCATAGTCCGATAGATAATTGTTTTCCTCAACAGACAACTCATAAGCCAACTCTTCCAATTATTCTTGGATCAGATATCTTCTATTCATTATTTCGCAACAAAATTTTCGCGTATAACAAGTTGGCCGAAAGTCTACGATCAAATTTTTGGTGCTAGTTTGGGAGTTACTATACTAATTTATAAGACTGAAATAAAATGCAGTGTGATTATACTCAAATAGGATGAAACAATATATTTTTTTGTTTAGGATAAGGAGTGATGTTTTTATTACTCATGAATATGCCTAAATTTCAACTTGTAAAATAAACCAAATATATTAGTAAACATAGAGGAAGAACTTACCATTTTTTTTTATAACTGCGCCAGTTGTGACAGAAAAAACAAAGCGAGAAAAACAAGAACACATGTAAACATTCGAAATTGAGTTGTTTTAAATAACATTGGTAGCTCTTCATACTAGTAAATGCAAGAAGGGGGATTTTCCAACTATTATATTCACTGTGCGGTAGGTTCTAAGACATATAAATACATTTTTAAAAAACAAAAACCGACTTCAAAAGAAAATTGACTAAAAAGCCTGAAATAATAGTTTGCTACAATTAAATACTTTTTATGAAGTCGGTGCCAAGCCAAAGTGAAAATATTTTGGGAAGTACATTGAGGAGTTATACTTCGCACCTTCGCTGTTCAAATTGGCATCGACTTCAGAAAAAGTATTTAATTGTAGCATACTATTATTTCATAGTTTTTAGTCAATTTTCTTTTGAAGTCGGTTTTTGTTTTTTTTAATATATTTATTTTATACTTTTTAGTGATGCAATGGCTTAATTGGATGCAGATTTCAAATATAATTTAACTTCTTCCATATCGCCTAACATAAGGTATTTTACTGTCATGTATTAGCTTGACCAATCTCGTTTACTGTAAACAGAATAACTTGTTTTGTAGATATGTATATGTATTAAGAATTTTTTTATACGATAAAGTCCTCTTCGATGACAAACTTTGTCTACAGTTGATAAAAAATTGTTTGTGAAGAATAACTTTTTTCTCTTAAAATTATTAATGATAAAAAGAAATCGTTTGATTAATTAATACACACTGTATATACATATTAACTCATTGATTTTGATTAACTCATCTTATTTACAATTTGCCTCAAGTTCCGAACAGTTAATACCAGTAACTCCATCAAAGCTTATAATACCGGCACCTCCACCAAGGCATATACTATATGAGAAGTTAAAAATAGTTTTCCCCAATTTATAAGAAACCGTACGAGCTATATTAATGAAAAAAATATGGGACCACTTCGCTATCCACCCAAACAGGATGCAGTAATATGGTCGAAATTACTCGAGCCGTTTCCAAGTAATCGGTGAACAAACATAAACAAAAGCAAAAAAACCTCCTTCTTTTTGAAGTCGGTTAAAAATACAGGTAGCTTGGGATGAAATAGACCACCTTATTGAATCAAAGACGTGTTGGATATAGATAACCGCGGTGGACAAACACATTATTAACAAACTTAATAATATATTTTTTTAACTCCTTAGTAATTTTTATTCAAAACTTAATCATTTACTCCTTGTATGATTTACCAAATTAATATTAAATTTAAACATCCCTTCTGGATGTTGCGATTTCTTGGTCAGTGAGTAGATATATAAAAACCTTCCGTTTTTTTTTCGAAATGATTGTGAAAACCATTTATACTACTCCTGTATTGATATTGTCTAGAACTCATTTGTACAAACGCAACAAGTTGTCCTCAATTTGCAAAAAATAGCTTCAAATTACCTAATCCGCACGGAGTACAACTTTAAATTTATATAAACCGAAATATTACAATCTATAGGAACGTTTAAATCAGATTTAAGCTTCTTCATAACACATTCTTATCAGTTTCGATAATTATGCTAATCGAGATATCACAACTATCAGTCACACAGGTTAGATAAGGCATTGCAAAGGTTCTACGTATGAATGTTAACATTTTTCACATCGGTTTGATATTTATTTTTATTTTACCTGGTAAGTACAATTTAAACATATGTGTTATGCTATTTTTTTATTTATGCCCATTAAGTAAGTATAAGATGTTCCTACATTTTATGTCATTAAATTGTAATCATTTTGTGACCCGAATCCGCGATGCTAAACCAATGGAAAAAGGCATCGCAAAAAATAAGAAAATGTTCTCTGGTTGTGTGTTTTATTCACTCATTTTGTTTATTCGTTTGGTATATTAAAGTTTGTATGTTTTCATGTTTTTTGCTTCAACTCATATACTTTTTAGCTGCAGTTACTAAACCATCTTCATCGCAGTTATCCTAGATGCGTCTGAAGCGAAAGCTTAATAGGTAGCTCTGAGAGGTGTAGAGCATAGATGGGGTCGATCGACATTAAGTCAGTTGTGAAATCACTCATTACAGTAACGACATCGGTTTTTGTACCCATTATTTGATTTGGGGTCGAGAATTCTCCTGGTGATGTCTTAAATGCAGATACCCCTTCCTTTTTGAGTTGCAGTAGTATCACAGTAGGCTTTGTTAAATATGAGAGTCGTACTGTATTTTTTCATAAATAAATCACCCTTCTTCCAAAGGCATAGAAAAAAGTTGAATTATTGAATTCTACGAACGATGTGCGGTGGATTTGAGTTTATAACAATAAAAATTACAAACAAAATATTCTTTCAAAGATAACATGGCTATAATGTTTGTTAAAACGAAAATAATAGATTCATTCATTTAAACACAATCATTTGTTTGGCCATTCTTGGAACAGTCATAAATTGCCCCAATTATACCATTTTCCATTACTGAAGTAATATTTTCTTCCTTGGTTAACTACATATTTGTGATAAGTAGGAACCGTCTAATGTGCAAATGAGAGTAATATATTTTATAACTTTCATAGCTTGTCACTTTTCTGGCCTTTTTTAATGCTGAATGCTGTTACACGATTTATCCCTATTAAGGGATTTTCTTTAAAAAACCTACAGGATCTAGTGATTAACTGTTAGAATCTAGCAGTAGTTTATAATTATTATTATTAGATGAGAAGCAGTGTAGGCGGCAAATTGCCGATAGAACTGCATCATGATATATTAGCTGAACTATATTATCATAGAATTAATGTATCGATCATATAATTGCTTGAAAGAATTAATAGATGTAGCATTCACAATTTCGGTGGGCAGCGTTTTCCATGAACGTACAATTCGGTTGGATATGAAGAATTATCGACGCAGTTTTAAATTATGGCCCCTTAGTCGGCTATTCGGATTAATTGTGAACACGCTTAAGTTCACCAAATAACAACCATGAAGAATCATGTAAGATTGGATAAGATCACCACTTAATCGTCTGTCTGTAAGGGAAGTAGATCCCAACTTTTCTTGACGTTCCTCATATGGACAATTATGAAAGGCAGGGCAAAGTTTTGTGATTGTACGTTGAGTCTGTTCAAATAGATGAATATCCTTAGCAAAATTTGGATCCCATACGGGAACTGCGAATTCAAGTGATGGCCGTATGTAAGATTTGATATTTTAATGTCTAAGTGCTTCTTGGGAAATAACACCACAGTTTAAAGAAAGTTGCTGTATATTCCAAACGTTTCGGGGTCTAGATCAGACCCCGTTGTCAATGGTTAAGAAACTACGGATTAAAAAGGCACAATTCTAAGATGTAAATTAAAATATTTGACAATGTGTATTATTTGATTTTTGACGTAACTAAGAGAATTTTATTTGTAATATACAGGGTAGCACAGAAATTTCTAAAGATCATATAATCATAAAGTTCCTTTCAAATTGGAAGAATTTGAAAGGGAGATCTTCAGAATTTTATGTGGTGCTCCTAGGTGCGACTTTGTTTGCATTTGCGACCAAATAACTTTGTTGATTCAGTGATCCCATTAAAATCATGAGGGAAAACCTAGGAAAAACTTTATGACCTATCCCGATATTGGGTTGTTCACAAGGACATGACCATTAGCAATCTACTCCTTAATCATCGGCAACCAGGAACGGCTGAATTCTATAGAAGTACTAGCGATACAATCGTTTTCATTTAACAAAATTAAATCAATCTCTTTTAGTTTTCTTTTGGTGTTGTGTTCTTCTTTGTGTAATATAACTGAATTTTGAAACTGTATTTTATGACCAATGTCCCAAGCATGTTCACAAATTTTGGATTTTTCAAATTGTCGTTTTTTTATGTAATTTTTGTGTTCGTTTTTTCGTACATTCAGAGGTCTAGAGGTTTCTCCAATATAGTATTTATTACATTCACACGGGATTTTATAAATGCAATTTTTTTGTATTTTGAGTTGTGTTATTTGGTTTGGTTTTTGATATAATTGATTCTAGTGTATTTCTTGTTTTAAATGATGTTTTGATATTATATCTGTTTCCCACACTTTTTAGTCTTTTTGATAGACCCTGTATGTATGGTATAGTTATTGTATTAATGTGATTATCTTGGGAGTCAGTGTTGCTTGGTGAAGTTTTTTTTTAGCAAACTAGGAGACATATTTTTGAAAACCAAAGAAATTATATATGCCATAAGTTGGCTTTTTTGTAACTTTACAAACATGAGTAGACCATTTCAAATCGTTAGAAATAATGAAATAATTAATCCGTCTCTTTGGGTAACAACCGGGACTATTTGAGTGTTATTAAGAAAATAATG
The DNA here is from genome assembly GCA_034190945.1 of Octodonta nipae. Taxonomy (NCBI): domain Eukaryota; kingdom Metazoa; phylum Arthropoda; class Insecta; order Coleoptera; family Chrysomelidae; genus Octodonta; species Octodonta nipae. The sequence goes on from CM067216.1 coordinate 208,849,330, forward strand.
ATTGTTTGGGTTGTTGTAACCTATGTGCAATACCGAACAGTCACTGCACCACTGTGTTACCTTAGAAATATCACTACTTAACTGGTTATCTGTGGCTAATAGATTCCCGAAAAATTTGATGTTTTCTGCATATAGCAATGCATCGGAACCAAACAGCAAAGCCAGGTCACCAATAAACACGTTAAACAGCAAAGGCCCTAGTACTAAACCTTGAGAAACACCACTTTTCACTTCATAAGATTCAGAGAGTTCACCGTGCACCCAAACGCGAGCCGACCGACACGCAAAAAACTCTTTCATCCAGTCTAACAATTTCCCCCAAACACCATATTGTTCAAGTTTATATAAAAACCGGTTGTGAGGAACTTGATCAAAGCTCTTCTAAAGTCTAGATAAATCACATCAAGTGGCTCAGAATTGGCCACAACTTTGGTCCACGCTTTAACACAGTATAGCATGGTAGTTATTATTGAACGTTTTGGTAAAAAACCGTGTTGTCTCTCACTTAAAATCCCATTAATAATGAAATAATCGGTTAAATCCCGAACAATTAGTTTCTCTAAACATTTGCAATGAAGGCAAGTTAAACTAACTTGACGATACTAGCTACCAATTTGTCACTTTCTTAAAAAACTGGGACGACTATTGAGTTTTTCCAATCAGGCGGAACACAAGCTTCTTCAAAGGAATCCTTTAACAAATTAGTTGAAGGGGTAAGCAAAGAATCTTCACATGTTCGAAAAAACACAGGGTTAATATTACCAGGTCCTGTGCTACAATCCAAACCAATCTCTCTAAGAATGGCAAGAACTTTAATTAATTTGAATAGTGTCAATTGTTGATTCGACAAAAGAAAGAACAGAGCTGTTAGCTTGGTTGAATTGAGGTACAAGAGAAAAAGAATTGAAAAATTCTGCAGCAAATAAATCGGCAACTTCCTTAGGATCGCTGATTAGTTCACTTGCTGAATTTTGGAGAGTCAGTATAAATCTGCTAGTTAGGTTATGTTTCACATATTTGAAGAAGTTTTTATTGCTTTTACTGTCAACTAATTTGTTTTCAAATGTAGATTTACTATTTCTGATCAGAGCCGTTACATTGTTCGAGCAGGACTTGTACAAACTACAGTCGATTTCAGATCCACTATTTCGGTATTTATGCCATAACTTCCTTTTCACATTGGTCTCATGGCGAATGTTGTTGTTCATCCACAGTTTGTCAAAGAGTTTAGAAGATACTTTAGGAAATACCAAGTCTGACGTTGCAATTATGTTGGGCACAATCGTATTGTCGGAAGTGCCCCAATGTAGATTTTTCAGATGTTCATTAATATCCATTAATGAACATCTGAAAAATAGTTGACAGAATAAAATTTAGAAGTTATAAATGAGTATTCTTTGTAATGATGGTAATGTACTTGTACTACTTCTAATACACCAAACAGGAAGCCATTTGCTAAATAGCTTGAATTAGATTGGGGTTGGAAAGCGGTACAATAACATGTACATGGAAATGCAGACAGAAATAGGAAGGCCCTCTATATCTCTATTTAATAACCCTTCTCATTGGGGCACGGTACCACGGCAAGGCTTTATAGCTTACTGCTTTAAGATTGAATAAATATAAATCAATACGTCCTCTTTTAAGATTTATTAGGCATTTTTAATATTTTTGCTCTAAAACTGAGGGAGACGTTGATATTATTTAAATTCATTTACTTAGCAAAGTATAGTAAATCGCATTTGTTTTTCAGGTGATGGAGTATCCCTAAGATGCCTCCGCGTCTTTCGCCGCGAAAAATTTTCCTAGTGATCATCATTTTCTTTTTCACCACTTTATTAATTTCTCGAAGCAACAAGAGCTTGTGGATTGCCAAAAGGGAGGCCCGTCACGAAGAAACGGCACCTAGAGAGAACATTTTTGATAATGGTAAGAAACATTAGATTTATTTTAATTATATATGTTTCGATGTATAACACAACGTTTTGTACCCTGTTCCCAAACCTTCATTTTTTAAGTACAACCCCGGTTCAAGAGCTATTGCTTTAACTGGGTTTCCAAAAATTGTTTTTTAGGAAAAAAGTTGAATTTCAGAACTTTCTAAAAAAAAGATTTCATCCAAAGATTACTTGGTAGTTATTAGCTTCTCTATTGACAAAAAATTATTACACATACTTCTGACTCGCAGATTTGGGAGATTTTTCTTTTTTCACTGCTATTACAAAGTTGGTAAACCCTCCTCCACAAGGTGGGTGTATATTTTTTCTAATATCAACTCAATAAAAACCACTGAATTTTGAGAAATGAAAAAAAAACATTTGAAAATATATACGTGAAATGGAAAATTTGAAAACAGATACTTTCAGTAGGTAAAATCGTTTTAATCATTATTAACAAGAAACAGAAAATTTTTGAAGAATGCAACTTCTGCAAAAAACTCTACGATGTGTAAACAATTTAGTAAAAACAGAAGAGGATGTTTGTTTTTCACGAATATCTCGAAAACTATTGCAAATACCGAAAATCCAAAATGTTGCTAAACAAACTTACCTTCCGGAAGAGAAAATTGGGGCTAATATTTATATTAAAAAAACGACTTTTTCTATTTTTTCTAAATATATTTTAACATTTTTATTTGTTTTATTATTTGGATCACTTTCTATAAGTGTAACTCTAATTTACTCTATATTGCCCCCACACTGTATATGCTTCTTTGTATTGGTCACTCCTTTATAACTTATTGGTCTATTATTTTCTGAATCACTCTGTACAATTATAAATCAACTCAACACAATATTCCAACGGTCCTGATATCTGTAAAACCACCCTGTATAAATATGTATGTATAAATATGTATGTATAAATCCTCTCCATACTGTTGACCCTTTCTATTTTTCTATTGTTTAAATTATTCCTGAATACCTATGATTTTACTTCGCCCCATATGTCTAGTATTCCACTTATGCAACTACTATCAACCCTATATAACAAAATTCACATTTTTTAACCACATTTTATGACTTTAATTTTACTGTACCATTTATTTCAACCACTCGGAATATGCAAGTGCTTCTAAAAAATTTTTGCACCCATGTCTATAATTATACCCCGTCCTACGTCCTATAATTCAAATATATAATAACTTCTGATACTTATATAACAAATTTTTGATACACCCTGAATTTTTACCCCAACCTTACTTCAAACTCCTTGTATAAGCAACTACTTATGTTCCAAACTATATAACTTTTTCAAACCGCCCTGTATAACTGAAATTTTACTCTACCTTATATTTCAACCATCCTGTATATTCAACCGCTTCTGAGAATTTTTAAAGCCTTTTTGTATAACTGTAGTTATTCTCCATCGTAAAACGAAAATATCTACTCTGTATAACTATAGTTTTGCTCCACTCTTATTTCAACCACCTTGTATACGCAACTACTTATATGCCACCCAATACAATATTTTTAGAACCACCCTGTATAACTAATTCAATTCCAACTAATATTTCAACATCCTATGTATTCAACTGGTTATGTACCACCTAATATCACATGCACGCACGCACACACCTACAAACGTATACTATATAGAAGAGTTCGCCGACAAAACAAATTTTCGTTTCGATAAACTAACGCGACTATAAGCCCCCTAACTTAACTTCGTCTCTAAAAGAAACTTACTTCAAATGAATCAAAATGAAAACCATTACAAACACCCTATACGATATACTTTCATGACATATCTTAAAATTTAAACTGTATATTTATCATGAAAATTTGACATTTACCATGATGTTTACAGTTGTTTTTGCATATATTTTTCCGATTTTCAGAAATTGGTATGTTTTACGTTATAGAAACATATATGGAATCAAGCTGGAACATATCTTTGTAGAATACAATTTATAATATTCAAATTGCTTGAGCCGTTTTAGAGAAAACAGGGAAGATTCATTGAAATTCACTGAAATCTAGTCCATTACTTACTTTTTTTGTTTTTCTGGAAAACCGTAAATCTCATGTAATAAACAATTATATGGTACATTTCTGTAATGATCCTTAATATAATGCAGTTTAAATCATCAAAATAGACCTAGCCGTTTTTGAATAATCACTGGCAGTACATAAAAAAAGTAGCATACGAATTGGTAACCTCCCCCTTTTTGGAAGTCGGTTGAGAACAACCAATTTACTCATTGACACACGTAAATATTTAACCCTTTAAATATTTTTAATTAATTTAAATTAACTCACTCCAAAAATAAAAAAATAAATCTTCCTTATTATCTCCACTTTTATTTTATATTATCTGGAATATTCTCTCTCTCTCTCTCTATTTATTATTATTTATGCTTTTGTTAATTAAGTTGTAATTTATTATAAAAACCCGGACAATTGGTTAACTAAAACTCTAATATATAAATTTGCTTTTCCAATATTCCGGTTATTACGTACTCTGAACATTAATGACTACATGAAAATTATTTTGTTGTGTTTTATGTCTATTGTTAAAAATAATTGTTATAAATAAATACATTGCTTATGAGATATTTAAAAAAATGTTTTCATGGGTGGCAATAATGTTATTTTTTTTTAATGTCATAAATTGTCTTAAATATGAGGAAACATGAGAATCCACTGTAGAAGTGGGCAAAATTTGAGGTTTTTACTTTAACAATTAGGCCTGTTTTTCTAATAATTTCCAATTTTTAAAAATCACTTAATTAACAAAAGCATAAAAATTGAAGAAAATATATTTTTTAACGAATTATTGTTTATACATGTTTCTAAAAATAATAGCTAAAAATGATTTTCTGGATTAATATGCATTAATATGAATATATAATCGGTTAAATATTTTTTGGTTTCAATGAGCAGAACCTAAATAATCAGTTTTTAGTCACATTTGTCCTCTAATTTAAAATGGTGAATATTGGTGGTCGGCTTTCGAAATGTTGTACCTTTTTTAGAAAATTTCTTGCTCTTTAAGTAAATTTCTTGTTTTATTTCCAATATCTGCAATAGTTTTTAGACCTTTCACGAAACACGACCCCCGCCATATCTTCTACTAAATTGTTTATAGATAACTTTTGACTTGTTTTTGCCGGAATTGGATTTTTTCAGAAACTTTCTAGATGCAATTATGAGTTGAATGACACCTTGATCATAATTTTTATTGAAAGCGAACCCGAATTCGATAAAATGTTGACTAGATTATAACAGTCTTTTAGTCGATTTTCTTAATTATTTTTTCTATGAAAAGGACAAGGATCACACTTTGGTCTATAATTATAGTAGTAAAAGTTTTGAGTTTCCCGAAAGCAATTATTTTTTTAATGAATAAGTAATATGGTTTTTACATGATGTAATTTTCGTCATAAGTATCATCCATCATGATAGTTATCAATCCAAATGTTTCAAAAATATTTTATGAGAGTAAAAGTTAATTACAATACTGTCAGGTGTTCATTAATTGTTCTGGCATGCACGTGATATTATTATTGTATTTGTCATACCTACCTTTCTGTTGTAAATTCGACTAACGTTTATCAGGTAAATGCAAATGTGTCGGTAAAAATAATTTGTATCTAAAATTAATATGTGCAAATGACTTGTTTTACTGTTTGCACAAAGCCGTAAACTACCTGGTTAAAATACTGTTTGATAAATAAATAATTTTCAACTTAAGTGCACTTTACAGTTATTTTACAAAGGGGATAATAATAATCGAGTGCGTTAAGAATAGGAATTAAAGATTTAATAAGAACAAGAATGTCTGTTAAATATTATATTTTGGAAAAAAATAAACATTATGAATAGTGCATAAACAAAAGTTGCGAACTTTACACCTGCAATTATGAGCGAAGTAAGTCCTTAAAATCAAGACAGAAATATATTCAGACTAATATAAGAGGAGAGATCAACATTCTCGTTCAACTATTATGACAGGGGTTACTTGCCAGAGAGTAAAATCACAACAGTTTTCATACTTAACAACTTCGCCACATACTCCGATCTTCTAAAGATCTTTACCTCCCAGTGTATGTCAACACTTATTATTCTTAACATAAGCGGATTGCCCATTGTTCCGAGTACAACCCGAAAAACCAGCTGTCGCAGAACATGCATTCGGGAGAACACGTTCTACAATACCAACATGCCGACGTACTGTCAAGCGCATCCCAATAGCATTCACGCTGTAGAAACATCAAAAAATGTCAATAGAACACGCAAAACCGAAGCCATCGATAAGACTTGCAAGGCCCGCCCTCTTTATTGCCGCTGGCCAATCAGGGCTCGACCAACCTTTGATACCAGCATTCTACGAGGGATCAGGTACGCTCGCGTCGCTTAGACGTCTGCCCTAGTAGCAGATGAAGCGTATGGAAGAAATTCCAAAAGTCCACGGCAAAACAGCACTGAAAACCATAGACAAATGGGCGTATTTGGCGTGTTTGAGATTTTTTTATATTTCATATTGTGATTGCCATTTTTGACATCATTAACATTTTTGCCATTTTTGAAATTTTTGGAAAATTTGACATTTTTTACATGTTCAACATATTTTTAACATTTTGAACATACGTACAAAAAGCAAATGTACCAATATGTACACCTGCATCATTTATTCTTCCCTAAAAATAATTTAGTTTCTATTTCCAAGATATTTAATTCCCCCGATTAAATATTTCAATTTTCCCAAAATAACGAATCACCTACTACTTCACTTAAAGAAAGAGTTCAGACTGTTAATTCTCAAGGCTCTATTATTTGTCCAAAAATTTTTTTTTTGCAAAATGATTAAAATCGTCTTTATTTATTTGGAGAGAAGAGTAAATACCCACAATTTTCACCCCTTTAGCACATTTTGTTTTCCAAGATATTAAATTGAAGTAACTACAGTAGACACCCCAACGCGTAATCAAACATTATATCAAAATAAAATGTATTCTATGTGACTCGCAGATTGGGTAGCTGTCTATTAGTGTCATTTTTAAAATCGTTTCACCAGTTCCAGAGATACTCCCTACAAACAATTAGCATAGATATAGATGGATAAAGTTCACCTGCAACTACGACAGATATCTTTAACGGTGTGGGTTTGTGTGATACCTCGTAGAATACTCGGAACAACTAGGATTGTCGAGCGTTAGAGCACTGGTAATTAATTCGAACTGTGGAAACCTCAGTTGCCTTTATTTATCAATGGAGTTCCAGTGGGACGACATAGCGAGTAGACGGTACTTTTGAAAGCATAGCACCCTGCAGGTTTGGCGTGGTGTTCACTAGAGATCACTATCATAGCCACAAATATTCGCTTATCAGAATTGAGGATGAACGCCACTCCTTCGCACATAAAACATGTCTAATCTACCTCGAAGTGTCCTTGGACTTGAAGTGGTTGATCTCACAACGTTTCAATAGCTGTGTATCTGCTATTGTCATCAGGTGAATGATAGGATTGCACACAGCTATGGGATCAGAATGATCTTCAAAAGCAACGACACCTTGAGGAGCATATATACTGTATATACAGCATACCGTGTGAATGTGGCAATCTTTACATTGGAGAGACAAAGCGACCGCTGGACACCAGGATTAAGAAACACCGCACAGCTACTCAAAGGGCAGAGGTTACGAAGTCTGGGCTAGCGAATCACACATGGACCGAACACCATAATATCAATTGGGACCAGGCTAGAACAATTCACAAGGAAGAGCATTGGTACAAAAGAAAATTCATAGAGACAGCATATATAGTCTCGAACGAAAATATAATTAGCCTGGGATCGCTAATTATATTATATCCAAATTAAAAATATTTGGAGAGCTCTTCTTCGGCCTTTGCCGCTACGCATCAGCGGCAACCAACCTCCAGATACGACGACGCTGATTGGACCAGATAAGACCCAATGACCATGATCGGCGACGCATGACCGGTTAAGGGTATAATATAAATACAAGGGATACTCTGAATTTCCTATCATTCACCTGATGACGATAGCAGATACACAGCTATTGAAACGTTGTGAGATCAACCACTTCAAGACGATGGAAGTCCAAGGAAACATCGAGGAACGAGTTACATTGTCTGACAACTTCAGACTAACATGTCTAATCTACTATTTTGTCTGTTCATTGGGTTTTCTCTCCTCCAAATTTTCTCCTGCAACAGATAAGTATTTAAAAATTGTATATGTAGAACAAAGTGTAGTAAGGCAATTTCGTAAAATTGCCCGGATTACTGGCTGTCTGTACAGAGATTCTTCCTCACAGTTATTCTGAGAGAAAGAGATGTCTACAAAATGATCAACCAGTATTCCTGTATATAAGTAATGTATTGTATATTGTGTAATACTTTCGCTTTGATCTTGAATTTGTTGTTTGTCAAAAAATAAAAAATGACACTGACAATTTGTCGTTTGGCCATCACTTGACGCTGAGGTTGCCGTTTTTGTGTTCTGTTAGCAATAAATTCCTCCAGTCCAAATGAAGGTCGGCTGAAGGTGCTCCGATTTCAGTGTTGTTTATCATCATACAGCTTCTTTAAATTTTCTCTTTTTTAAATTTTCTTCTTGTTGAAAAATTGTCAGTGTCAATTTTTTTTTGACAAACAACAAATTTAACATCAAAGCGAAATTTTTTAGAAAAACCTCGAAAACAACACTAATCGATTGACAACGACTCCAGACTCGGAGTTGAAACGTCTCCATACACAGATAAGTATTACACAATATACAATACATTATATATATATATATATATATATATATATATATATTTATATATATATATATATATATATATATATATATATATATTATTACTTATATACAGGAATACTAGTTGATCATTTTGTAGACATCTCTTTCTCTCAGAATAACTGTGAGGAAGAATCTCTGTACAGACAGCCAGTAATCCGGGCAATTTTACAAAATTGCCTTACTACACTTTGTTCTACATATACAATTTTTAAATACTTATCTGTTGCAGGAAAAAATTTGGAGGAGAGAAAACCCAATGAACAGACAAAATAATTCAAGACCTCCTCAACAATCTTTTGCGAAATTACTTATGTCTAATCTACGTTGAAATACATATGAGGACAGAGCCCTCACCAGCTTCTTATTGTCGGTAACATCTAATTGTGATCACTTTTAACTAGACAGATCTATCTTATCGTATAAATAGAAAATAGCTTTAATTTTATGGAAAATTTGTGGTGACGACTTACCTTAAATTCTGTAGATGCCTTGGTGAAGTGAATTTAAATAATGTATAATGCATAGACAGGGACTACTCAACTTCTAATGATTTTAAAATTTTCTGAGACAAAAAATTCTTCAAAATAACAATTTTTAAATAAAATACAACTCTCAGAAGAATATAGTGCGGAGAGTTAAACGGTATTTATTTTTTGTAGGCGATGAAAACTTACAGATTCGTGTTAGTTCTACTCCAGCGGAACCAGACGTAGAACCTACACAAGAAGATACTCCAGGAAAACTCTGGTTTTTGAAAGATGGGAAAGTGTATCCAACACCAAACAAAGGCCCTGCAAGGCTGTTCCCCGATCAGGCAGACGGGGACCGCATTGTTGATCAGCTTATGTACATTCCCGAAGATTATCAAGGTCAGACAATGTTCAAATATTTTATTTAATGCTACTGTAGAAAAAATACAATATTTTTTTATCTGAGCAAAATCCCTACAAAAAGGGCATGCATCCTATCAATAACATTATAAGAGCCCAGTTACCAGTATCAAATAGGTAACATATCCAAATTTTGGTCGTTTTTCACACCAAAATGAGATTTTTTTACAAATATTTTGCTAAAATCTTACTTTTACAATGCACCCAATCAATGAGAATAGTGGCACTGTTATCTATATATAAATAGGCAAAGACAAAACGATTAGGTACCATTTTCTCTTCTGTTTCTCAACCGATTTTCTTCATTTTTGTTTTGTTTAGTAGCTACTGACGACCTTCAGTGCAGAATGCTAATCTTAATTTATAATATTGGTTCATTCTTTAAATAAAATATAATTAAAATTCATTATTTCCGTCAATAATGTCAATGCCAAACAAATGAATGTGCCGCTTGCCGCCGCCAGACTCAAACCATTGAGTAATTATATATAGACAGATCAATGCTGTTATATAATTAGAGCATGTACTTCTGGAAGTGGCATGCAAGCGTTGTTACTGTTTAGTGGGTAAAGTAATCGTTGAATATCATAATTATACAGGGTGATTCCAGATATGTTAGAAATCATTTTTTTAATGGGTGGCACATAAGCAGTTGCATATTTAGAGTGTTTAAAATATAGAGTAGAGTGCAATTATAACTAATAAAATAATTATATAGGGAAGCCCATTAGCGGTTGAATTTACAGGGTTCTTGGAATAGAAAGTGCAGTAAAATTACAGTTATACAGGGTGGATCAAAAAATGTTATACATAGATGCATATACAGGGTGGCGGAAATGGAAATGTAACATTTCGTAACCCATAAGCAGTTGTATATATAGTTAAGATGAAATATAGGGTAAGAGAAATTATAGATATACAGGATGGTGATAAAAAATGTTAGAAAAGGAAATGATTTATAGAGTAGACCACGAAGAGTTCCATATATATATTGATTGAAATATAGGTCGGAGTAGAATTATAGTTACAGAAGATAATTAAAAATTTCATGAACAAAAAGAGTAAATACGGCGACTGATAGGCAGTGGCATATACAGAATGGTTTACCGGGTGGTTCAAAAATGTTAAAAAATATTATGCGTGGTCCATGAGCAGTTGCATATATAGGGTGGTGGAATTATATAATGAGATGGAATTATTATAATGAGGATTTTAATAAATGTTAGAGAATTGAGTGCAATTATAGCTATACAGGGGGGTTGGAAAAAATAAATATGTAGGGTAGCCCATTAGCAGTTGAATTGTCATTTTAAATTAAGAATTACGAATTTGAACACAAATAAAGTTCTATGAATTATATCTGAAAAAAACTTGAATTTCTTTACTTATTTGTAGAAGCGAGATGTAAGACCGACATCTAGGATTTTCGAGAAAACTATCACACAGAGGTTCCGAATCTGGATCCGTTCTGTGTAATTGCTGTTCTCCCTAAAGTCCTAGGATAGAATGTCACGATAAAATTTTCATGTTACTTAACCTGCCAGATATTGACACAATTGGTCGAATTTCGACCACTGGGCGACACTAGTATTAGTAAATATGTTATATGAAGAGAAGTCTTAAAGTCTTGGACTTACGATTCTAACGGATCACCTTTCCCAGGGATACAATCCTTCCAACGTTTTTCTACACTTTGAATGCCTTGTAGACGAATTTGCGTTTTGTTGCAGAGGAAGCTTCATTTGTGGCTATAACCTCATCATCATATTCAATCTCTTTGCTTAGAGCTGTAAATGAGATTTGCGAGCATGTTGATGTCAAATGGGGCCAGATCTGGTAATTATGGGGGTAAAGAAGCAATTAGAATATTAATCCAATAACGCAATATAGTAGTGCTGTTGATAGTCTGCCTCTTCGTAATAAAGTCGATGAACCAAATTTCGTAGATGTCCCAAAATGCAGAGGTAACACCATGCCTGCTGACTGTGGTGTCTTCGGTCGCTTTGGTCGGTATTTGTCCTCATTTCGAGCCCAGCTTATAGTAAATATTTTTCGTTGGTCATTTTTCCGATAAAACTTTTTAAGTTATACTCTCTTCGAGGTGTCATTCCTTTGTACGCAAGACAATATACATTATATATTATATTATATATAATATATATTTTTTCTGGTCAGGGAATCTTTATCAGTTGCGCTTCCCACAATTGAATGTCCTCTCGAACACTTCTTTATGTATTTGATACATTTCGTTAAATTTGAAGACGCGAGATGTAAGACCGACATCTAGGATTTTCGAGAGAATCAGCACACAGAGGTTCCGAGTTTAGAGCCGTTCCGTGTAATTGCTGTTCTCCCTTAACTCCTAGGACAGAATGTCACGATAAAATTTTCAGGTTACTTCACCTGTCAGAGATATTGAATACTCTCTTCGAGGTGTCATTCCTTTGTACGCAAGACAATATACATTATATATATATATATATATATTGTTTCTGGTTAGGGAACCTTCATCAGTATATACCTATACATTATATATTATATCTAATTTATATTGTCTTGCCTACAAAGGAATGACACCTCGAAGAGAGTATCCAATATCTCTGACAGGTGACCTGAAAATTTTATCGTGACATTCTGTCCTAGGAGTTAAGGGAGAACAGCAATTACACGGAACGACTCCAGATTCGGAACCTCTGTGTGCTGATTCTCTCGAAAATCCGAGATGTCGGTCTTACATCCGCGTCTTCAAACTTTTTAAGTTATTGCTGAGCTTGAACGGTATTTTTTCGCATTAAATTGGTACTACCCAAACAAAGCAGCATGGGACTTAATGAATCATTCAATATATTAGCAACTCTGAAAATGGAATCACTAATGCTGTAAGAAAATTAAAAAAATCAAATGAGGAGTGTACAGAATAAATATGTTCCTATTTCTATCCAAAGACTGTAAATATACTAAGGTTTTCAAATAGTCTGTGCAATAAAACTTTTCCAATAGTTTGTAACTAGGTAAGTCCGACTTGGTATGACTTTTTACATAAGAGATCTAACGCCTATAGGCTATTTTAACTGTTTGTCTCCACGGTATTCTATAACCAAAATCAAGTAGAGTCATATTTCCACAAAGCATTTGATAGGAAAAACGTACGTATTTGGATTCAGTGTTTCACTTTAAAATCTTCTTAAACTATATTTGATCAATAGCTTGCAATCCTTGAATTGTTTTAGATAAATAGTTTTTTCCGAACAATGTTTGGCAATATGCGGTGTTCCACAGGGTTTGAATTTGGGACCCTTATGTTGTCTTCGCCCATGAGTTCAAAATACATCCAGAAAATTAAAGTGTTGGATACTAGAAAAAACTAATTATTTACTAATACTTCAATAATAAATTATCCTTGAAGGTTTTCAAGTTTAAAATAATGACCTACTCAAGATTAATTATAGAATTATTGATAGTGATTAGATCAATTGAAGATATTTGGTTTACTTTTAATAATCATCTAACTTTTGTACAATATTTTACACATAAAATTAGTCGAGCTTATAAAATGTACTAACTCTTGGAAAGAAATTGTAAATCATTTCAGACGTCAGACTTATGTTGTACTAAATTTACCGAAATAAGGGGAGGCTTTTCTAAAGTTTTGATCTTATAGTATTTAAAGGTCTGTTACATTAAAAACAGTTGATCTGAGATTTAAGCCCATAGAAGTTGCTTTTCGAGTTAAGATTCCCTCGTTAACTTTGAGGCTGTCGGAGGGGGCGATCAACCCCCTCCCCCCGAACCCGTACCCTGAGATCAATTTGGAATTTATTCTAGCTGTCTTAAGCCACTATGCTCCTAGTCCACATTTAGCTATGTAGATAAGAATTAATAGACCTCTTTAAAAAATATTTTAAGACGTTAGGAAAATACTAATTTTTTACTCAATAATTTCAGGGGATGATGCTCCAGAAAAATTAATCTTAGCCTACAACGGCCTCTCAGTATGGGGCCAGAGTGCGGGATCGGCCAGATTTCACGAATGCCCAGTTAACCGATGTTCAATTACAGGAAATCGTGGCAAGGCCTCCGAAGCTGATGCAATTTTGTACAAAGATCACTTTGTACATCCTGGAATACAAAGACCTGCTAAGCAGGTAAGGCACATGCTTCAAATTTCAGTTATTAGACTCTAAAACATTTAAAGTTATTGTTGTTAAATTTTGTTGCAGGTCTGGATTATTTATTTTTTAGAATGCCCGTATCACACGCCTACCGTTAAATTTCCAGAAATTAATTGGACGGCTACTTACAGAAGGGACAGTGATCTTGTAGCACCTTATGAAAGATGGACTTATTATGACCCACAGGTTAGATAGATTGTGTAACACTCTTCTTGATTGCTGTTTTAAGAAACTTCTGAAATCTACGAACACAAAACAAAATATTGAGCAAGACTACTTGATTATCTAATTCAAACCCTAGGAATTTCTGGTTTATAAAAAGCAATTATAATAATAATAGGGAACTGACATTATATTTGTTTGTAAACATTGAGGAAATACTTTTAGTCATATTGAAAACATTCTTTCAATCCGAAAACGACAAAACACTTGTTATATTATGATAAAATGAATGTAGTAATTGTTATTGATAAAAAGTTCTCAATCCATCTGTATATATACCGTATATCAACTTGTGTTGAAATCATATGGAAAATTTTCTTATTAATATTATTCAGAAAGTTGTGCCCCATAAAAAGATTTGTATGGTCTGAATCCTAAATTTAAATCATCACAAATTAAATTTTTCGATTGTATATGAGTATAGTCAAAAAATAGGAATTTAGCTTAAAAGTAAAGCACCTTATTATTTTTGGCAGTTATGTCATTATATTGCTAAAATTTGGTAAATTAATACCCTTAAAAAACAAAACGCCAAAGTAAAAGAAATAAAAAGCAAAAGAATATTTTTTCTGTTAAATACTGTAATGTTTTTATTTTCACACTCGGATTCAGTTCAGTTATTCGATTTATTTAAAAACACAGTCCAACTCACTCTAATTTATTTTCACTACTTTAACACATTATTTTGAATGTTCATCTGGGATTTTCTCTCCTCGCAATGGTTTTTGAAAAATACAGATAAGTTAAGTACTTGAATATCAAGGTGTAGTATCTAAGGGCAGTTTGTGGAAACTGCCCGGAACACTAGTTACCCTCTTATAGAAAAAACTCTCCCGCAGGATTAATTGTGAGAAAGTAGGTCTACATATTATTCCTTAAAGAATCGAAACGTCACAAAAAACAGATAAGTACAACACAAAATACACAACATATTATACTGGAATACTAGTTGACAAATCTGTACCCCGTGGACTCGTGCACAGATACTCGTCACAGGTCTTTGGTGGTCAGAGACTACCTTTGACAAATGGCGGTTAGGGTTCTATTCATCCTTTCTACCATTCCATCGGATTGCGGGTGTAATGCTGTCGTCCGTGTTTTATTGATCTTCAAGAGCTTGCAGACGTCTTGGAAAAGGGTAGATTCAGAATTTCTACATTGGTCTGAGTGCAACTCCAAGGGAACACCAAAACGACTAATCCATTCCTTGACAAGGACATCAGCAACGGTCAAGGCTTCTTGATTCGGCAAGGCATACGCTTCGGCCCATTTACTAAAATAGTCCATCACCACCACAATGTATTTATTTCCAGAATCGGATTCAGGAAATGGATCGGCAACATCAATGGCTACTCTTTCGAATGAACTGCCCACGTTATATTGCTTCATGGGAGCTTTTGGTCGCTTCTGAGGCCCATTACTTGCTGCACAAACCGTACATTTCCGGCACCACTCCTTAACATCTACTTGGCAGTTTACCCAATAGAAGCGTTCTCTCAACTTCCCCAGGGTTTTCGTTACTCCCAGATGTCCTCCAGTTGTATCATCATGTAGTTCTCGAAAACCTCTGGTCTTCTATTTCTGGGAACAACAATCTGTTTTCTGTCGTTCCCCTCCTCTGGAGGTTCCAGGACGCCCTTGAGAAGTCAATTTTCCAGGATGAGGGAGTTCTACTGAGCCCAGTACGACTTTATGGTTGGTAAGTATCGGGAAATCTCTTGCCACGTAGGTTTGCGGTCTTCTTCCTTCCACCGGATAACTTTTAGTTCTGGATCTAATTTTTGGTCTTTCTGGATCTCCTCAGGTTGCCAATGGTCATCGACGGCGGTAGTTCTACAGAGAACAACCCCTTTTTCTTCAGCTCGCTGACAATATTTGCAATCGTCAGGGTATGGTCTCCTCGATAGGGCATCAGCATTCTTATGGCTTGTTCCAGCTCGGTGTTCAGTCTCGAAATCAAATTCTTGCAATCGCTCAATCCACCTGGCCACTTGTCCTTCGGGGTTTTTAAATTGCAAGAGCCACTTCAGTGCTGCATGATCAGTCCTCAGGAGGAATCTTTTACCACAGAGGTACTTGTAGAAATGTCCTACCCCCTTTACCACAGCCAAGAGTTCCCTGCAGGTAACTCAGTAATTCCGTTCAGGCTTGCTCAAAGTCTTGCGAAAATAGCCGATGACTTTCTCCTGACCGTCTTGGATCTGCGAAGGCACCGCACCAATTCCGACATTGCTTGCGTCGGTATCCAAAACGAAGTTTCCATTTGGCCAAGGATAACTTAAGACGGGGGCACTCGTCAATGCTCTTTTCAGTGTCTCGAAAAATCGCTGGCACTCCTCGTCCCACTGGTATTGTACCTTCCCCTCTGTAAGTCTAGTAAGTGGCTTGGCGATGTTGGCAAATCCGGCTACGTACCGACGAGAGTACGTGCATAACCCCAGGAAACTTCTTCACTGGTGAATATCTTTAGGTATCGGCCATTCCTGGACAGCTTTAATTTTCTGTTTATCAACTGCTACTCCTTCTGCGGAAACCACATGTCCATGATATAGCACCTCTTCTTGGAACAGCTGACACTTCTTCAGGCACTTTAGTCCGGAACTTCGAAGTCGTCGAAACACCTCCTCCAGGTTCTTCACGTGGTCTTCAAATGATCTTCCAACCACGATAATGTCGTCAAGATACACCGGGCATGTTTTCCATGAAAGCCCTTTTAACACCGTTTCCATCAATCTTTCAAACGGCGCTGGAGCATTACACAACCCAAACGGTATTACCGTGAATTGGTAAAGTCCTGAGCCGATAGTAAAAGCAGTCTTTTCCCGGTCTTCCTTAGCTAATTCCACCTGCCAATAACCACTCTTCCAATCCAGGATGGAAAACATCTTCGATCCAGCCAATGTATCTAGGGTATCGTCTATTCTTGGTAGGGGATAGCTATCTTTCTTCGTTGCGTGATTTAGTTGCCGATAGTCCATAGGACAACTGGAGAAGCCCACATTTCATTTAAAACAACAGATGAGCATAGCAACCACGCGGAAGGATCTCGACTATCTATGTCTGCATATTTAATACAATTGCCTATTTTCTCCAAAAAATCAATAGATTCCTGTTTTTTCAGGTGCGACAAAAACCCCAAAATGTAGACTTCGCCGCCAATAAAACTAAAAAAGTGGCATGGTTCGTCTCCAATTGCGGCGCACGAAACAATAGGTTAATGTATGCAAGAGAACTTGGAAAGCATATCCAAGTGGATATTTATGGAAATTGTGGACCTCTAAAAGTAAGATTGTTAATTGATAATAATAATCTTAATACCGCTCATGTGAATTTCGTGTTTGTTTCAGTGTCCTCGATCGGACAAAAAATGTTTCGAGTCTCTTGATAAGGACTATAAATTTTATTTAGCGTTCGAAAACTCCAATTGCCGTGACTACATTACCGAGAAATTTTTTGTCAACGGATTGGGGCGAAGTGTTCTTCCCATCGTCATGGGCGCTAGGCCCGAAGATTACCAAAGAAGCGCACCAGAAGGTAATAGAATGTTATTATTAAAACTTTGAGTTCTTTAATATTGTAAAACTTTCTACTCACACATGTGACTAACGAAGATTAAATTAAATACCATAAATCAATAACAAATTCAGATAGAGAACTATTCCAATACATTGAGAATATGTTTGGTTTTAATTTTTACATAATTAAGATAATATTCGACACAAAGGACTCCGCCGAATCCTTATGGGAAATAGCTTTCGGCTAATTTTTTTCAAATTCAAGTATGTGATAGCTTTTGAAGAGTAGATCAAAAGTGCTCAGGGGCACAAAGCTCCACAGCCAATAGTTTAGGATCTACAGCCCTCTAAATTTGACGTGATCCAGAATCCTTATGGGAAATAGCTTTCGGCTAATTTTTTTTCAAATTCAAGTATCTGATAGCTTTTGAAGAGTAGATCAAAAGTACTCAGGGGCACAAAGCTCCACAGCCAATAGTTTAGGATCTGCAGCCCTCTAAAATTGACGTGATCCAGAATCCTTACCTATGGGAAATAGCTTTCGGCTATTTTTTTTCAAATTCAAGTTTCTGATAGCTTTTGAAGAGTAAATCAAACGTGCTCAGGGGCACAAAGCTCCACAGCCAATACTTTAGGATCTACAGCCCTCTAAAGTTGACGTGATCCAGAATCCTTATGGGAAATAGCTTTCGGCTAAATTTTTTCAAATTCAAGTATGTGATAGCTTTTGTAGAGTAGATCAAAAGTGCTCAGGGGCACAAAGCTCCACAGCCAATAGTTTAGGATCTACAGCCCTCTAAAGTTGACGTGATCCAGAATCCTTATGATAAATAGCATTCGGCTAATTTTTTTCAAATTCAAGTATGTGATAGCTTTTGAAGAGTAGATCAAAAATGCTCAGGGGCACAAAGCCCCACAGCCAATAGTTTAGAATCTACAGCCCTCTAAAGTTGACGTGATCCAGAATCCTTACCTATGGGAAATAGCTTTCGGCTATTTTTTTTCAAATTCAAGTATCTGATAGCTTTTGAAGAGTAGATCAAACCTGCTCAGGGGCACAAAGCTCCACAGCCAATAGTTTAGGATCTACAGCCCTCTAAAGTTGACGTGATCCAGAATCCTTATGGGAAATATCTTTCGGCTAAATTTTTTCAAATTCAAGTATGTGATAGCTTTTGTAGAGTAGATCAAAAGTGCTCAGGGGCACAAAGCTCCACAGCCAATAGTTTAGGATCTACAGCCCTCTAAAGTTGACGTGATCCAGAATCCTTATGATAAATAGCATTCGGCTAATTTTTTTCAAATTCAAGTATGTGATAGCTTTTGAAGAGTAGATCAAAAATGCTCAGGGGCACAAAGCCCCACAGCCAATAGTTTAGAATCTACAGCCCTCTAAAGTTGACGTGATCCAGAATCCTTACCTATGGGAAATAGCTTTCGGCTATTTTTTTTCAAATTCAAGTATCTGATAGCTTTTGAAGAGTAGATCAAACCTGCTCAGGGGCACAAAGCTCCACAGCCAATAGTTTAGGATCTACAGCCCTCTAAAGTTGACGTGATCCAGAATCCTTATGGGAAATATCTTTCGGCTAAATTTTTTCAAATTCAAGTATGTGATAGCTTTTGTAGAGTAGATCAAAAGTGCTCAGGGGCACAAAGCTCCACAGCCAATAGTTTAGGATCTACAGCCCTCTAAAGTTGACGTGATCCAGAATCCTTATGGGAAATATCTTTCGGCTAAATTTTTTCAAATTCAAGTATGTGATAGCTTTTGTAGAGTAGATCAAAAGTGCTCAGGGGCACAAAGCTCCACAGCCAATAGTTTAGGATCTACAGCCCTCTAAAGTTGACGTGATCCAGAATCCTTATGATAAATAGCATTCGGCTAATTTTTTTCAAATTCAAGTATGTGATAGCTTTTGAAGAGTAGATCAAAAATGCTCAGGGGCACAAAGCCCCACAGCCAATAGTTTAGAATCTACAGCCCTCTAAAGTTGACGTGATCCAGAATCCTTACCTATGGGAAATAGCTTTCGGCTATTTTTTTTCAAATTCAAGTATCTGATAGCTTTTGAAGAGTAGATCAAACCTGCTCAGGGGCACAAAGCTCCACAGCCAATAGTTTAGGATCTACAGCCCTCTAAAGTTGACGTGATCCAGAATCCTTATGGGAAATATCTTTCGGCTAAATTTTTTCAAATTCAAGTATGTGATAGCTTTTGTAGAGTAGATCAAAAGTGCTCAGGGGCACAAAGCTCCACAGCCAATAGTTTAGGATCTACAGCCCTCTAAAGTTGACGTGATCCAGAATCCTTATGATAAATAGCATTCGGCTAATTTTTTTCAAATTCAAGTATGTGATAGCTTTTGAAGAGTAGATCAAAAATGCTCAGGGGCACAAAGCCCCACAGCCAATAGTTTAGAATCTACAGCCCTCTAAAGTTGACGTGATCCAGAATCCTTACCTATGGGAAATAGCTTTCGGCTATTTTTTTTTTCAAATTCAAGTATCTGATAGCTTTTGAAGAGTAGATCAAACCTGCTCAGGGGCACAAAGCTTCACAGCCAATAGTTTAGGATCTACAGCCCTCTAAAGTTGACGTGATCCAGAATCCTTATGGGAAATATCTTTCGGCTAAATTTTTTCAAATTCAAGTATGTGATAGCTTTTGTAGAGTAGATCAAAAGTGCTCAGGGGCACAAAGCTCCACAGCCAATAGTTTAGGATCTACAGCCCTCTAAAGTTGACGTGATCCAGAATCCTTATGGGAAATAGCATTCGGCTAAATTTTTTCAAATTCAAGTATGTGATAGCTTTTGAAGAGTAGATCAAAAATGCTCAGAACACAAAGCTACAGAGCCAACAGTTTAGGATCTACAGCCCTCTAAAGTTGACGTGGTCCAGAATCCTTATGGGAAATAGCATTCGGCTAAATTTTTTCAAATTCAAGTATGTGATAGCTTTTGAAGAGTAGATCAAAAATGCTCAGGGGCACAAAGCTACAGAGCCAACAGTTTAGGATCTACAGCCCTCTAAAGTTGACGTGGTCCAGAATCCTTATGGGAAATAACTTTCGGCTAAATTTTTTCAAATTCAAGTATGTGATAGCTTTTGAAGAGTAGATCAAAAGTGCTCAGGGGCACAAAGCTCCACAGCCAATAGTTTAGGATCTACAGCCCTCTAAAGTTGACGTGATCCAGAATCCTTATGGGAAATAGCATTCGGCTAAATTTTTTCAAATTCAAGTATGTGATAGCTTTTGAAGAGTAGATCAAAAGTGCTCAGGGGCACAAAGCTCCACAGCCAACAGTTTAGGATCTACAGCCCTCTAAAGTTCTAAAGTTGACGTGGTCCAGAATCTTACCCTAAACTATTGGCTCTGGAGCTTTGTGTCCATAAGCACTTTTGATCTACTCTTCAAGAGCTAATGTGAAAAAAATTGGCCGAAAGCCATTTCCCATAAGGATTCTGCGGGGTCTTTTTTTACATGTATGATATTTTTGACAATTTATATATTTTTATATATTATTTACATTTAGACATTTTGGGTATTATGTAATTTCTGCTATTTTCTCTTAAAAAATGATTCTGTGGGACAATTTTAATTAAATAAACACTAAATGTTAATGTGTATTAACATCTTCGCACTTTACTATGAAAGAAAAAAATGTTACATTCGTTTAATCCACTAGCAAACCTTTAAAAGTAATTGACTGAGTTGTACTAATGGGTCGAGGAATATGTTGAACAACTAAAATCGTTCGAGCAATGTTTTAAATTGTGTTTAGATCCAATTTAAACTAATTTTCTATTTACACTAATTTTAAAAATAATTTAATTTGAATTTGCTAATAATGATCAAATGAACCTACTTTCTTTCTTTATTCAAACACTGTGACTAGTTTCAACGCTAAAGACTAAAAAAAATGCCAGGTCAGGGTTATAAACTTATATGTTCGGATTGTAATAGCTTCTATGTTGGAATGAAAACAAGAAATTTTTGTATGAGAGTCCCGCTCTTATAGCTTACAAAAAACAAGGCACACTTTTCCTTGACTTCAACAAATAATAATATTTAACGTATTTCCTATTGATGTTTTCAACAGCATTAGTATATGTTTCGTATCCAGGATTCCAGATAATGGAGACGTACTCGAGTTTAGAACGTACAAAAACATTAAACAAAGTAGTTACGGTGCTAGTTCTGGAGAAGTGACGCCCATTCCGTATTACAAACCCCAAATTTCGATACGCCTCCTTCTGAATAATGTTGATATGCTGAGCAAAATTTGGTTTTGAATCAAAAGTGATTCCTAAATCCTTATATGTAGCACACCTGTTAATGAGGTTCCCATTAATGTTATACCGATATTCAATTGAAATTGATTTCCTCGTGAAGGTCATGTGATTACACTTGGAACTATTCAACGGTAGCCTATTTTCTATACACCAATGTGAAAGACTATTAATATCTTCTTGTAATACTTTACATGCCTCTTCATCATAAATTGAATTAAATATTTTTAGATCATCTGCATATAGTAATTATTTACACTTAAAATATCAACAATGTCATTAATAAAAATATCAAATAACAACGGACCAAGAACAGAACCCTGTGGTACACCAGATGTAGCTTGAAAATTGAATGACTGGAAACCATAATAATCAACTCTTAAATTGCGATTAGTGAGATAAGATTGTAAAAAAATAAGAAATGATGAAGTGAAACTAAGCTTCGATAATTTGCTCAATAAGATACCATGGTCCAGTCGATCAAAAGCTTTAGAAAAATCTGTATATATTACTTCCACTTGGCCACCAGCATGTAGTATCTCAGCAGTATATTGCGTTGAACATAATAGATTTGTAGTTGTAGATCTACCTGGATAGAATCCATGTTGTTCTACGCTGATGCACGGCTTTACATGTGCAAATATGAATTCATACAATACATTTTCAAATACCTTGCTAAAATTGTTAAGAATTGTAATCGGCCTATATATATGTTTTGTCTCCTTTCTTCCATATTGGACAAACTTTAGAATATTTCCACAGAACCGGAAAGTTCTACTACTTAAAGATAAGTTAAATAAAAATGCAAGAGGTTTGACTAATACGGACGCACAGTCCTTTAACAAGAAAGCAGGTATGCCGTCTGGACCCCTAGTGGTTCGTGGTTTTAATCGGCGAAGGGCTTGTAATACATTGTTATCAGAAACGGATGGTATCGTGCAACTATTATAATTAGTACAAGGCAGAATGTCTACATCCGTATAAGAAGATCTAATAAATACCGACTGAAAAAAGTTAGCAAATGAATTTACTATATTCTGTGGATTATCTAATGAAGTAGTTCCATAATTCATTGAATTTGGGGTTAGTTTTCCGTGAGTCAATGTAGCTCCAAAAATATATAGGATTACTAGATAATTTTTGTTCAATGTTTCGCATGTAGTTTTGATAACTAATTGCAATATCTTTTTTAATTTTAGCACGCAAAATACCAAAATCATTGTAAACATCCATATCAAATGTACGCTTATACCGAGAGAAAAGACGGGCTTTAGTTTTAATACTTCTAACTATTTCATTAGTATACCATGGTGGATACTTTAAATTAAATCTAGGTACTGTTTTCGGAACACTTTTATCAAGAACGGAATCTAATTTTGAATAAAATAAGTCACACGCTGCATTTATATTTGTACAGTTAACTAAGTCATTCCAATCAATATTGCTTATATCTGCATACAGTGTATGAAGGTTAGCCTTCCTAAAATTGTATGATGGCTTATTGTTAGTTACAAAGTTGTTGCAAGACTTAGCTACAGATATAGTTATGTCTAATGGAGGATGGTACTGATCTTCTGGAACAATAGGATCTACTGAACGATGTACATTAAAGTTACTTAAGATCAAATCAAGTAACCGACCATTATTGTTTAGTACCAAATTATATTGCCTTAAGTTCATAAATGCTGAAAAACGTTCAAGGGTAGAAACATAGCTGTTTCCAAATGTAACATCAGAATGACTTTGGTAATACTGTGGTATATTGAAATCTCCCAAAATAAGTAAGTCATCTTCGCTATTATATAATTGGGATATAAAGTCGTACAAAAATTCATAGGTATCGAGGCTTAACTGTGGAGGAAAATAAACTACAATTAGATATACTCTTCTATTTTTTTTAAATAGATTTAACCATGATGATTATCTATTACAAGTAACGACTTCCACAACTGAATTTTGAATAAGATTTTTGGTTTACAGGTTCCTATATTCATGTAGATGAATTCGCTAACCCTGCTGAACTAGCGGCTTACCTGCACCGCCTGGACCAAAACAATACGTTATACAATTCCTATTTCAAATGGAAGGGTACCGGAGAGTTCATCAACACATATTTTTGGTGCAGACTGTGTGCCATGCTGCATGCTCCTCTAGTTCCTAGGCACTACGAAGATATAAACGATTGGTGGCGAGGCCCTGGAGTATGCACTGGCAAATCGTGGCGAAATACCGAATACGTTTAGAGTACGCACATCAAATCGTTTCTCTAAGTCATTATGTTGTTGATTTTTTATGAATGTATATTAAAATTTTATATTAGAGACTATCAAATTGTTATTTTATACACAACCATGTATGTGGTGATTTCCCGTATATTTTCCTACATGAAAAATAACACTGATATGGGCAAGTGATGTTATTTATACAGGGTGTTCCTAAATTGGAGGTACAAACGAAAAGGGGAGATTCCTTGAATGGTTTTAGGAAGAAAAAGTCCCATAAACATAGGTCCGCAAACGTTTCGTTTTCAATATACAGAGTGTTAAAGTTTCAATTTTTTTCAAGTTTTTTTCTCATAGTATCTGCACTTCACATGATATTCAAATGAAATTTGGCATAGATATTACAATTAAGAGTTTACACCTTGTGACATGCCAATTTCGACTGCAAATCTACAGGGTGATATTTTTCGGGAACACTGTCCACTGTTGTCCTTCAGAACTTTTTTTTGGTGAGCCACTGGTACGTTCAAAAATTGTAAAGAAAAGCTTTGTTGTTATACCAAACTTTATTTTTTCTTGTAGTTTTGTCGTATCTACTACCGGTTTCGAGAAAAAAATGTTGAACGATTCTTTTGAAATCCTCAGAAAATTCCCAATTGTCATAGAAATCTAGTTACCTACCTAGTAGGCTGTGGTGAATGAATAAATTTATTGTTAGTTTTGACACATCAAATTAAACTCCTGTGTTTTGAAAATTAAAGATGGTTGCATTTTCAAAACATGCCGAATTTTACGAATTCCGAAATGGCTGACATGCATTTCATGTATGGTCTTGCAAATGGTAATTCAAGAGAAGCTAAGCGTCTTTACATGGAACGCTATCCCAATAGAGTGATGCCTGGTCATCGGATGTTCTCTAATATTCACAGGCGTCTTTCAGAAACTGGATCTTTTTCTGCGAAAAATATTAATGCAGGTAGACCACGAAGTGTGAGAACACCACGACTCGAAGAGGCAGTGCTGAACGAAATAGAAAAACATCCAGGAACCAGTACAAGAAAAATTAGTGTTACCTTAAATACAAGTCATCAAGTTGTTTGGCGGATCTTGCGGGATTCTTTGCTCTATCCTTATCACATTCAGAGGGTGCAGGCGCTCTTGCCTCGAGATTGTCATCCAAGAATTATTTTTTGTCAGTGGTACCTCAACAGACTATTGAACAATCCTCATTTTGATTGCTAAATCCTATTCACTGATGAAGCCTGTTTCTCAAGGACTTCAATCATAAATTTTCATAATGAACACATATGGGCTGAGGAGAATCCACATGAAATTGCAGAAGCTTATTTTCAAGAGGAATTTTCATTAAATGTGTGGGGTGGTAATATTGGCGATTATTTGATTGGTCATTTCTTCTTGCCAGGGCGACTTACTGGTCAATCATACAGACATTTTTTAGAGAACGATTTGCCCTGGTTATTGGATGATATACCTCTTATGATGCGACGTGAAATGTGTTTCATGCACGACGGTGCTCCTGTTCATTTTTCACTTTTGGCTAGGGAGTATTTGATCGAAAATTATGTAAACAGGTGGATTGGACGAGATGGACATCAGCCATGGCCCGCCAGATCCCCAGATTTAAATAGTTTAGATTTCTTTCTATGGGGCCATCTGAAATCTCTAGTGTACATAACGCCAGTGAATACCGTAGACGAACTGAGAAATCGTATAATAGGCGCGTTTGATACAATTAGGAATACTCCAGGAGTGTTTGAAAGAGTTCGATCGTCTATGAGAAGAAGAACAGAAGCTTGAATAAGGGTTGGGGGAGGACATTTTCAACAATTGCTGTAGTTTAGTTCCTTTGTTGTTATTTAGTTTTTTTATTATGATTAATTTACCCTGTATACTTGGTGCAAACATACGGAAACGGGACTAAAACAAAATCGTCGCACCAAAAACCGGGAAGGGCAACAATAAAAAACCAGGTACAGTAAATAAATCCTTTTATTAAAAACTTTCAATATATTAACAAAAATAAAACACACAATAGATAAATTTGATCTTATTCATTAAAAGGCGGTCACTCCGAGCGACAGCAGGAATGTATTGTTAAAAGAAAGGGGGAAATTAACTGATATTTCATTTTCAATAAAATAATTTCATTTATAACCAACATTATACATAATAACGTTTTATTTAATTTCCCCCTTATTACAAAATATTGGAGCACTGTTTAAACCTCCTTTTCTTCTATAGCCTAATGAAGAGTTTGACTCTTCAGAAAAATAAAACCATTAAATCTTTAATTTCCTGCAATATGTTTTGTATCTATAGATTTCAATGAAGTTAAAATGACAATGTAATATTGCACATAAATTACATAAAGTTGATTATAAATATAATAACAGTGTAAGATCAGGACTCAAAATTAATGCAGAGAACGAAAAAAATGATCCCTTATGGAGAAATCTAAACTTCTTGGTTTTCAATTATTTCATGTAAACATAATTGACTATTTCTAATCATATAACTTAATGACATAACCAGAAAAAAATTATTCCCTTAAAATCAAATCACAACGTTTTCAATTATGCTATTGTGAAATTCCACATTATTTTTTTGTCCTGTATTTTTTTCTCATCAACATGATGAATACAAAATTTACACTTATAAACAACAAACTATTTCAAGATCTTCAAAATGACCATTTGGAAACACTTAACATCCATCTCTTTATCACAATAAATTGGGATCGGAATTATTACTATGTAAACATAAAAATATTTTTTCAGAAGAATATCACATTCAAAAAATTGTGACAAAAAATTTGTAATCGCCAATTAACTATTTTTCGGGATCACATAGTTCTTCAAAGTCAATTGATTAAAAATAATAGGGTTAAATAACATGTCAATACATTTATTATGTTTTGACAATTCACCAACAATAGTCAAACAACAGCAACAACAGAGGGAAGACCCTTAATTATTTTTCAAACGAATAGCTTACAGGTCCCGGGGTTGATATCCGGTGATGGTTGTCCCCGTCCTTAGGTATTACTTAGGATTTTTACCTAAAAAAGGCTGTAGCTACGGTTGTAAACCCTCTACTTACGGCCTTGACACATTTGTTCGGTATGTTTAGTTAATACCTGCTTTATAAATTTGATTCCTCCACAAAATTAATGATTTTTTGGATATCAGTTAATGAAATTCTATAAACGCCAACGTATCTAAAGAAAAAAGTTCTTCATGCATGAAGTAGTCCAGCTATGATTAAGGAGTTTGATCAATTACCTGGCGCAATCCTGAAAATTGTACTAACTGCGAGTGGGCATAAGAGAATACCCGACATATAAATCCTTGGGCGAAGGTAACTTTGACTTCAATCAGAAGATGAATTCTTTCAATGATTTATTTAGTCTTTTTTTCTAAACACTGAAGACTTATTGTTCAGAGTTTCATAGTCTGGAGTGTGGGCCTACTATTCAATTTGTGTAGTCCTTGGTGTTGCATTTGTCAGCAGGAGGAATAAGCTTTGCTGTGCGAAGCCTCTTGCAATATCCTGGCGAGTACGAGCATCATCATCGTCGTATCCCTTAGAAAAAGGGTCATGATCTTCATGTTTCACTGCAACGTAGTGGCTCTTCTGATAATGTCACTCCACCCTTGTTTGTTGTTGGCATCGCGTGTGGCTTGTTGTAGATTGCTGCTGGTGATCTGTTTAATCTGGCCCGTCCACTTTCTCGGGGGGCGCACCCTTGCTTTCGAACCCTCAACCCTGCCGTATACAATCAGTCGTTCAAGATTATGGGTATCTCGTCTCGAGACACATCCAAAATATTTTACTTCACGTTGAAGTATTGTCTGAGGTATATCTATTTTAGCGAGAACTGATTGGTTGGCTCTTATCGGTGTCTAGGGTACATGTAGTAGTCGCCGCCAACAGTACATTTCTAGGGCATCAATTCTTTTCTTGTCTTGGGACTTAAGAGTCCATGACTCGGCACCATGCAGAGTCATTGGAAATATCAAGGTTTATACGATCTTCTTTTTTGTGTTCAATGTGATGCAGGTATCTTTTCCATGTAATATGTAGCATTCTGATTGCGTTTTTTGCCATTTCACATCGGCGTATAATATACAAACGAGTATATGCAGTATCAATATCTGACAGATGAATCAGAGCTAGATCAACCTTGTGGTTGGGATAGTTTTTGGGGTTACTGCCTTTAGATAGAGTTTCTAAACTGGTGGAGTAGGAGGGCTGATCTAAAAAGTTGTGATCACTTGTCGTAAGGGGTGAATTTAAGATGAGTTTCTGTTTTGTGTTAGTTTATGTTTCTGGATGTTTGTTTTCTTCTGAATATGGTTTTCAACTTTGTCGGTTCAAACGCGATCATTAGTGTAACATAGAATCGGATGATGGTTGAAGATTTATAAGAATTTGAAAAATATTTCGGTTGGTTTGATCAAGTTATTTTCTGCGTTAAGAAATTGAGGGCGAATATTGGTATTGAGTTCGAAACTATTGGAAACGATATTGCGGATTTACAGATCTCAAAAAAGCAAAGATTTACAAATAAGTAGGTACTTGTTAGTTTTGGTCAGTTGAAAAAAATTCCTCCCCATAGAGGTTCATAAAATGTTCTTAGAGGTTATATTTATGAACTGGGCCTCAATCTATCTACTCACCAAGTGGCACTAGAATACTACCAAAAGGGTTTCAGCGCCTAGAACAAACTCAGGGTCTTGTCTTGTCTTAGTCTGCCTGTCCTCCAGTATTAATATATGACTGAACTGTTATATAGCTGTGAGAAATTAGTAAGTAAAACCAATGTTTATATCTAATAATATTCTAAAAAAAATAAACGCAACCTCACTATTGCTAAAGCTGTTGAGTATATAATAGGGTCCCGCATTTTGGAAGTAGCTTCAGACGATCACGTGCTTAGGGGGAGGGGGATCTTGAACTCAATTTTGAATACATAGTATTTCCTGGAGTGTCGCATAAAACATAGGTGATCTGGGATTTAAACTCATAGACATTAATTTTCTACAAGCTTAAACTCACTGTTTTTAAATCTCGGCCACTTTATATTTGATCTAATCATTTTTTGTTGTTTCAACCATACACCTATTTATTGGTAGCCTCATGACCGTCGGTGTTCGCAGTATTCTATTTGGGTGCATTCTAACTTGGAGGAAACTGTATTCAAAGTTGCTGAAAGGGCAGTATTAAAAATATGTCACCCAGTAAAAACTCCACTAGACAGAATAATGTTGAGCGTTACTCTTCTATGCCTTTGAATATATTATGATTTAATTGAAACTTTCTATAGTTGTTGTTGTTGTTAGTAGTTGGGTGAAAGTTTTTGACAGTACCGTCAAAATGGAATAGATGACGTACAATTCAGCTCCTTTGTTCTATGGTCCGATTTCTCTGATTCTTCTAGCCAGTATTTGTGGGCAAGTTTGTGACAGTACCATCAAGGTGCAACAGATGGCGTACAAGTGAGTTCTTTTGTTCTATGGTCCAATTTCTCTCATACTTCTAGCTAATACTTGTGTGCAAGTTTATGATAGATTATCATTAATGTGCAATAGATGGCGTGCAAGTCAGTTCCTGTGTTCTACGGTTCGATTTCTCTCATACTTATATTTTTTAAATATCTGAGCTGTTAAGTGTAAGTAGACCTATGTTTCAATTGAAAATCTGAAAAATGCATTACATATGCTGGGTATAAGTTAGCAATTTATAAAGAAAACTATGTAAAAGTTTTGCTGGGAATAAATGCATACAATCAATTGACTTCACAAACTGCTGCCATTGAAAGCAACGTTTTAAAATTATATTTTTCAAGATAAAAACCCATTGGCTAAAATGTAAGAAACAAAATTTGAACAATATAAAGTCATAAATGAAAAAATTCCGTACGATCCCACTTTACTATGATCAATATTGACTACATATTTAATCCATTCATATTTGTAATTAAATATTTTTTTAAACGAGGGAACTTGCGTTTCGAAAATTTCCGAAAACACTCTCGAATCCCCCGTGCATGCGTCATTCAAAACATTAAATGTTCAATTCAAAATTGTTGATACATAACTTCAACTTGAAGAAGTAATTGTCCAATATACGATGACACAACAAGTTTTATATAATGCACTATTTGTAAAAAATTACATTATTTTTTTTCGTTTGAAAAATCACAAAAGTCTAATTTAATTGAACAACAGGTTGGTCATAATCGCTGATCGATTTTGAAACATGTAAGTTTAAGAAATATCAATAAAAACTTATAACTTTTTTGGTTTTCATATTATTTAAAAAAGTAAAATTGAAATAAATATATACTGCATCGTTAATAAGGTAGGCTTTTAAATCAGCCGAACATTTTCATTCATTAAGTACATACAAATAAAGGTTTGGAGCTGCAATTATATGAAAAATAACGTCTTTTATAAATTCAGTTTTGTTTAAAAATTTATTCTAGCAATAACTTAGCCGATAATGAAATCTGTTGTTGGCATGACATGAACTGTTATTACCGGGTACCTGCTAAATTGAGATTTCGCACCTAGAGGTTGAAATAATTGATTTGCTCGTATCAGAACTTGCGAGATCTAAATTAGCCAATCAGGGGTCGTCCGACTATTGTCGACACAATACTTGTGTATTGGTTGTAAACTTGAAATTGTTTATAATTACCGGGTACCCGCTAAAGTGGCAATTTAAAGAGTCCCACAGACTACGATTATTTTCATCAATTTGTATCGCCGCGATTCGGAACGTCGTGTTGACTCGCCAAATCAAGCACGGGCAGATATTTGGACCGACGATGCGGCACGACGGTTTTCCACCACATACATCGCTTTTTAGCATATTTTTCACGACGTTCCGTATCGCAGCGATACAAATGGATGAAAATAACCGTAGTCTGTGGGGCCCTTAAGACTTCGGATTTGGAGGTTCTGAGCGCCAACTTAGAAACAATAGAAACAATATTGCGTATCTGCTGTTTAAACAAACAATATAGTATCTGTTATGTTGCTAAAAATTTAGATCTAGAAATGTAGAAACTCCAAAAAGAAAAAAAAATCAACGAATATACACAATATACACTTTCTGGGAAATAACACTACAAATTACGAAATTTCTAGGTCAATGGCAAAGAAACTACAAAAAAGCAATATCTATTAATTAATTTTAATTGTGCCTTTTTTCGTAGTTTCCTTACCTAGACTCCGAAACTTTTGGAAATATACAGAAATTTTTGCTTAAACTTTGAAAAATATGATACAAAGGTCCTTTAGAAAACAACATATTGAATGCAAAAATGAAATTAACAAATTTGTTTAAGTCAATAAAAAACAAAAAAAAAATAGGTCTATGCAGTATGCCAAAACTATGTTACAGTGGCAAAGCTATGTAAGTAAAAATAAAAGTTCGATTCAAAATTGTTTTGGAAAAAAACAAACATGGCTGATAATCTATGGCTGAAAAAACTAAGGGCTCAAGAACAAAATGAAGCTATAGAAAAATGTATTATTTAAAAGTGAAAAAAAACTAGTTTGTTTAGAAACTAGTGTATCAACATAAGTATCAAGGTGTGGACAGTGCAATATTGGTTAGAAGAGAAAATGATCCACGTTGTTAAGTGAAGATTTATAGTTACTAAAATATCTTTCCTGGCGCCTTTACCAAAAAAGATAATAATAAATTTCCAAATGTGGCTTGGAGTTGAATCTTGGAGTTTGCACTATGATTGAGTGAAATCATTGATTATATAGCGATAAATGATATAATGCGAAGAATGTATGAATTAGACCAAAACGAGAGTGACAACAGAAGCAAGTCGCTACTGGGAGTCCAAACAAGTACTTAAATATCGAATTAATCGTTAAATGACAGACCACTCAATAAAATTATGAAGAAGAAACTTTACCATCAAATCAGTCAATAGCATTTCAGTTCATAAGGATAGAGACAAAATCCCCAGATGACAATTGGAAATTCGATCACCTTACTATGAAAATAATTACAAGTGTAATGTAACAACAAATTCCTATAGAATAAATCATCAAGAATTCTGTAAAATTGCAATATATATTTCATAAAAATCTTGCTTAAAAAGTCCATACAGTTGACAAACCATTATGTATGTGCTGTGTAGGTCTTTCACTGACAGAGAAGATGATCATATTAAAGATAATTCATTCTCTAAGGTCAAATTCGTTAGAGAAAATGATGAAAGGAAATTTCAATTAATCTAAAGGTACTTTCAGTTGCTAAAAAATTTACAATGTTTTATTGTTTTTTTCTTGAAGAAGATACATCACATAAAACACATAAACGTTAACAAATTTTTATTTATATGTTTTAGCTCGCTGGGGCGGGACAAGTGGGCGTATTTGAAATATTTATCTTGGATATTTAGTAATTTTCACATCCTGTATATTATGTGTCTACAACGGATTATAAAAATACATTATTTTGGGTTTTAATATGATGAGCCAAACATATTTGAGGTGTTTGAGATTTTTGATATTGCAGTTTCAATTTTTTTGAGACATATATTGTCACTGCTATTTTTGACATTTTCCATATCACTGACATTTTAAATATTTTTGAAGTTGTTAATATTTTTAATAATTAACTGATACTACAATTGCAATTTCCACAAATTACGTTTTTTGAAAACTGTCCGACGCGTTTCGACTAATGTCTTTGTCAAGGAACTAGACTTACTGGGTATTTCTTGTGGAAGTTGTATTTATATTGGAGAAGTGATATAATTACCAGGTACTTAGTTTTAAACAGGATTATTTAATCTTATTACAGGTAAAAGGATTAACTTAAGAGGTTTATTAAGGGAGAATTATTTATTTCTGTCTGGTCGTTTAACAAATTACCGGTATTTTTAAGTTTATTAATCTCCAATGATTCTAAAAGGTTTAATTTATTGCCTTTATTTTCTGAATGTAATAATTTAAAATCTTGTCGAAAAGATGATTTGCTGTTACTAAATGTTAGGCATAATTGGAATCTGTTTTTTGATTAATGAAAGAATTACGGCGTTCATAGATACGTTTTTTACATGCTCTGCCGCGTTGGCCGATATAGGCTTTAGGGCATGACCCATATGATAATTTATAGACTTCAGATTTATTTTTTGGATCGATTTTTGATTTGTTATTTTTGATAAATTTTCCAAGACTATTGTTTGTTTTGAATGTAACGTTAGTATTCTGTTTTCTTAAAAAGGATGCTATTTTTAAACTTGGTTTGCCAAAATAGGTTATACTATTATATGAATCAATATTAGTTTTGCTGTCAGGGTAAACTTCTCTTAATGCCTTTTTGTGTTTTTGATTTCCAAGATTTCCAAGAATATTTTCTATTAATTCGGCCTCAAACCCGTTATTTACTGCTATCTGTTTGATTATGTTTAATTCTTTCTGAAAATTATCTGGTGATTGTTTTATGGAAAGTAATCTATGAACCATACTATTGTAAGCGGAAAGTTTTTGTTGATATGGATGTATAGAATTCAATATTTTTAATATTTTCGACGTTTGGCAGACATTGTTGGCATTTTTGACATTTTTCCAGGTTTATAATATTTTTGTCATTTTTTTTTTCAATTTATTTTCATTTTAGTCACTTAATTTTTTATATTTCCGACAATTGCTATATTTTTTCACCTGTAATTAATAGGATATTGAACACTTTTCAGTACTCATCCCTTTCATAAATTCAATATTGGGAAAATGACGAATAATATCTCCATTTATTTCAAGAAAAGATCAGTTAATCAATTCTCATGCAATGAATATCACTATTCAATAATAGACATTTCGCAAAATTTCACATCAATTCTCTATTAATTTAAAGAATTAATATCATAATTCTGATAACTGCATTATTTTCGGTTCCCGAGAAATGGATTTTAATTAAATTTTCTTAAAAAATACCCCATATTACCCCTATCGGAAAACCTGAATTTTCGCAAACCTGCTTCTATTTATTGTAGAAGACTATAAGTATCAAGATTTACACCCGTATTACGTTCTACTTCGAAAAATTTGAATTCCCCGTTAAACAATAGTGACCCCAATTTCCCCCATTTAATATTTCAATTTTCCCGAAATGACCAATTCCCTATTACTTCACTTATAGAAAGCAAACAACCTGTTAATTTTCATGACTAATATTTTAAATTTTCGAAAAATATAATTTTTTAAAAAATTAGATAATTGAATTTTTGCAAAAGGGTTAAATTAATTTTTATTGATTTGGCGAGAAGAGTATATACACACCAATTTGTATGCCTGAACGACTTTTTATTTCTAATATATTAAATTTAAGTGAAAACAATAGACACCCCACTCTCCCCCCCCCATCGCGTAATCAAAAATGTTATCACAACAAAATATATCCTATGTTCTTCGCAGAAAGTGTAGCTTTTTATTAATACAATAATTTTTAAAATCGGTCCACTACTTTCAAAGATTACCTGCTACAAACAAATTTTTCCTCTTTTTATATTAGTATAGATATAGATCAAGAGTAGTTTAAAACTTGTAAAAATTGAGAGTGATAGTTTTTGTTATCATTCAGCAACAGAATACAAAACATATTATCATAAAAATTAATTCAATAGCCTATAGCTGTTGGATAAAAAAATGTTAGAGCTATGAATTTAGCAGAAATCTTCAATTTCATAACATAATAACTGGTAATGTCAACTTCATGGCTTCAATAGTTTTCTCGCAAATGTATTTGTGCCGCCGGTTTTTTATTTACAATGCTCCCATTTTGCAACCAATTATTTTTTAAATAATCTAAAAGAAATATAGTGTTTATCTTTTTTTTAGTACAATACATCATATCGTAATATACTTTTCAGATTTTGTTTTATTGTCCATAAATTCAGTTTGAAAGTTTGCATTTAGTTTTCGGCATGGGAAAAAGTTTAATGAAAGAGGAAGTACTTCCCTTAATGTTAATGAAACTAATTAATTCCAGAAAATAATAACTTGGGGATGAGTTAAGTGTTGCTTCTGGGCAAATGATAGAACCAAGTAAAATAAGTAGTGAATCCGCCACATCTCAGGTCTATTATAAAGGAGAATTAAATTATTAAACAAATGAATGCGAAATTTAATGAGCTCTTTTATATCAGCGGTAATTGTAAAACGGCATTTGTATAAATTATTTACGTTATAAAAATTAAACTGTCTACCAAGTTTCATGCTCTAACATTTTTTATGCAACTACCATGGACGATATCGTTAATTACTCACTAATTAATAAATTAGTTCGATCAACTTCACCTTTCATTAACATTTGAAATTCAAATACTGTTTTGTTGCAAAAAAATCACAAAACCGGCAAAATTTATTCACCTGATGATGATAGCAGACACAAATCTATTGACACGTTGTGAGATCGATCATTTCAAGACGATGGAAGTCCAAGGAAACTTCGAGGAACGAGTTACATTGTCTACGAGCTTCAGATTAAAATATTGTACTTTAAACGCACTTATAATTTTTTATGTGTTATTCGATGTACCTTCTTCAAGAAAAAAACAGAAAAACACTAGTGGATTTTTTGCGAAATGGATTTATAAATCCTTACTCCAAATGAAAAGACAATGACTCTACTTTGTGTCAAAGAAATCTAAAAAATATGCCGAAGAATACAAAACCTATTTCTGCTTGAACTAGTAAGAACTTAAACTAAAATCACAGGTTTCAAAATCGATGAATCACTCAAAACGTTTCATAACAATTCGATTACTTTCCCAAGTACAATAATTAATCTAAAACGGCTTTTTCGAATGTTTTACCCAAAAAAACTGTACGAATGCAACGATGGACTTGAAAAATCTCTCGAGTTGCATTCTTAACATTCAACATTTGTCTAATAAGTATTTTATGTTTGCTTACATCAAGCCGACGGACGAGCTAGATCTTGAGGAGTGTTCGGTATGAAGCAGTTAGGCGTCACCATGTTCGGAGCTATGTGCTGCATCGAAAGACTGGCCATAGCTGAGACTGTGTCTTTGTCGTCTTTTTCGATCCTCAGAGCGTCATTGAAAGAGCAGAGGGCATTTTTTGCTGCATCCTGAAAACAAAAATATTGTTACAACATTCATTTTACGCCGCCAAATTAAGAAACCATTGAGAAGTTAATCTTTCGAACAAAAATTGCGAATACAATAAAAGAGCGGCAGCCATTTGAGACTGAATGATGGAAGCGAAAGCTTCTTACGAATTATACTTGTTATCCCCTGTCTCTATTTCTATTTCCTTGTGTTATCATTAGTAATGATTATAAATTTCAGGAGAATTAAAATAATTATACCTATTTTGTTATGCCTCAAGTATTAATCCTAATAATTCTTAATTTAAATTTTTACAAGTGCCAAATAAAATTTGTTGAATTATTAACTTGAAGCTCATATCCGATGAATGCGGGAAAAATTTTATCAAAATGTGTATGAAATTAATAGCGCTCTTTCTGACTTCTGACATGTGTGTCTGCTTAAGTTCGCACCACACGGAAAAATTTTGTATTATTGGTTTTATGAAAAAAAGTTATTCTTTATAAAAAGTTCTGCATGGTCTTAAACCTAAAATGTAACTATCACATATTACTTTTTTTCAGTCGTTTATAAGGTTTGTTAGAAAATATGAATTTGGCTCAAGGGTAAAGTACCTTTATTTTTGACAAAATAGAAAATTGTTATTAGTAAAAGTTGTTTAGAGTTGAAAAGTACGTTCAAATATGCAATTACAGTCAATTACATGTTTTTTTTTAATCTACAATGACAAAGCCAATCTAACGTGAAATCTAGGATGCGATAATTTACAAATGATTTGTTGACAACACGAATTGTTTGACAGTGAACGTCAAATATAAGGGGTTTTCGCGGAAGCAGTTCTGAATCGGTTCAACGGTAATATTACCGTAATTTTCTGAAAACGCCGTTCGCGGAACAATATTACGGAAAATGAACCGATTTAGAACTAAGTGAACGAATCCCAAATGAAACATCGTCCTATAAACGATAACAGCCGGTAACAATAGCAACGTAGAATTGTATTGTGAACCAAATCTATTGTTATAAAATTTGGTGATCTGGGTTACAGTAGTCTTGAGTTCGGTGTTCGCGGTAAGCAGTTATTGGTTCTGAATCGATTCTGAATCGATTCAAATAGTTCTTGCTCTGAAGCAAGGATTTTTAGTTCGATCATACCTTAGAGCCAAGATACGTAAAAGCTCTAAGAATCATGCGGTTCGAGCTGATTTCTAACCCACTCGGCTCTCCGAAGTCTATCGAAGTATGTTTAGTTCAGCTTTCGTTTGAATTTGAATTTAGCAGTTGGAGATAAGTGGAAATGGTCAAAATTACTTCAGTAAATTATTTTTAATTTAATGTAGAAGAAATAAAATTGTTCCAATTTTATTACTAATTCCTGTTAGAACTTAAAATAATATTTTTTCATAAATAATATTTTTAATTAACGAAGATATTGGACTACAGTTTGTTTATAGTAATGAGGAGTGATAGATTTTTAGGAGTCTATAATATAGGTACTAGAAGTGTCACAATAAATACAAAAATAATCAATTTTCAAATTAATTGACGGAATTGACACCCAAAATTAAATCATTGAAATGTATGATAATCTTCTATGATTTGCTGCAAGTCAAGTAACTTCAAATATTTTGTTGACTGGTTTAACATAAATAAAAAATATACTAGATAGGTAGGTAATTAATTTGTACAAAATGAGCACCTTTTAATGTTTAAATTTTTTACTTTGTGTGTAGGGACCTAACCACATTGAATGTATTGTTTACTGTATTTACTGTCTAGAGTTATATTTCGTTATAATTATTTTCAACTTTTTAGTAATACTTGTCCGTTACATTTTTCTAAAAATGATTTATTCTAAAATACTGTTCTTTGGGTGAAAATATCCTTTGCTATAATTTTTTTAATAATACAATTTAAAATTTTCTAAATAGAGAGGATTATAATTTTTAATAAAGACACATAGATATATTTAACTACTAGCTTTGTATACCATTACATTTTCAGAACTTTTTTTATTGGAAAAAACTGTTTATAAACTAATTTAAAAAATGCAGATAAAATTATATACCAATGCACATAAAGATTAGAATAAAGAGGTTGGGGTAATTTTCAGTTGAAGCAAATGAAATTTTAGTCCAGATAAGTATTTTCCTTAACATCAAAATGCAGTTATATCAGAATTTAATATAGCATATTTTTAAGTGGATGTAAAATTTCAAAAAGGGGCAATTGTTTACTTTATGTAAAATAAAGAGTTCCATTTAGTTCGAATTTTACAGCCGATATAGTAGCTTGCCAAATATTCAAAGACCGATATGTTGAAATTTGGCATCGATTATTTTATATGTAATTATATTATAAAAAACTTATAAATGCACATTTAGACTTTATAAAATTAAACAGGTGCATTTCGTTATATTTTCAAAATGCCCATGCAGTTTGCTAAATATTGAATGTCGGATACCTGAAAATGTGAAATAAAATATTTTTTGAAAGAAATCAAACAATTGCAATTTTAAAGAAATGCACATTTACATTTTATCAAAATAAAGATGTACATTTCATTACATTTACAAAAAAATAACCTATAAATAAACACAGAATATTTTTGAAATAAATGCAAAAACCAAAATTTTAAAGAAATAAATATTTAGATTTTATCAAAATAAAGATGTGCATTTCTCTACATTTGCAAAAAGTTTAATTTTACAGCACATGTAGCTTGTTAAATACTGTATAACAAATAGTAAAATATACTCAGATTTTTTGTCGGATGTCGGCTACTTTCAGGCTAGTAATATTTATAGGGTCAATAATTTTTAAAAGCATTTTTTAGCTATAATTATAGTCTATATGCCCTTTTGTGAAGTTAAATTTCTAGACAAATATATAAAAATTAAATAATCCGAATATTTTACAATAATGCTGACTCAAAAAGAATTTCAATATAGTGATATTCATTCAATATTTGAAAATTTAAATTCCGGACATATTTTCAAATCCGAAAAATTTACAGACTGTTCATGCGCACCGTTTCACCCATAGAAATTAACCACAAAATGATTTTTACATATGACATGAAACAAAACACTATGTGAATTCGGGTGATCCGATTTAGGAAAAATAATGAACCGATTCTGAATCGATTCAGAACGGCTTCCGCGAAAACCCCTAT
Organism: Octodonta nipae; assembly: GCA_034190945.1. Classification (NCBI taxonomy): domain Eukaryota; kingdom Metazoa; phylum Arthropoda; class Insecta; order Coleoptera; family Chrysomelidae; genus Octodonta; species Octodonta nipae. Next base: position 208,888,720 of record CM067216.1, read on the forward strand.
AGTTTCTTAACAATCGTTGGTAAGAATTATAAAACTTATCGTGAAACAGCTGAAATATTTAACAACAGACATCCAGGGAAAAATATACACCATACATCAGTAATGAGAATTATGGAAAAATTCAAATCATGTGGAGATGATGATGTTTCAGAAACAAACGTCGAAAACCCTAAATTGTCTCTGCGAAAAAGGGCATCTTCGGTTCCAGATGAAAGATACAATATCAAAAATTTTTGACAATAACAAATTTCATCCATATAAACCACAATATATCCATTCTTTAAAACCAGGAGACTACGACAGACGACTAGAATTTTATTTTCTCATCCAAGGAAAGCTAGAAGACGATCCTTTTTTGGTTAGGAAAATAATTTATTCTGACGAAGCTACATTTACGTCTAATGGAACAGTGTCTTCACAAAATTGTCGATGGTGGAGTAACTCCAATCCTCACTTTACGATTAAAACTCGAATCAATATTATTTTAAAACTAACGTTTGGTGAGGCATTTACAAGGATAAAATAATAGGACCCTTTTTTCGACAATCTTTGACTTCTCAGTGATATCTAAATTTTTTACAAAATCAGTTGCTTGATTTTCTTCGTGACCTTCCAAGACATGAACGGCAACAGGTATGGTACCAGCAGGACGGCGCAACATGTCATAGTACAATGGAAGTAAGGCAATACCTGGAAAACATCTTTAATGGAAGGTTAATTCATAGACATTCCGATATTTTTTGGCCAGCTAGGTCGCCAGATTTAACCCCATTAGATTTTTTCTTATGGGGTTACTTAAAAGAAAAAGTATATCTACATAGGCCATTCACAAACGTAGAAACAATTATTACGGAAACAATTCAGGGTATAACTCCGAATTAGAAATGTATTGAGGGAATTTTCTTCTAGATCGGAAACCTGTATTGTAAGAGAAGGCGGATACAAGCAATAGTAATTTGATGATAAGAGTATTACACGCTTGTTATGCAATTAACATTATTAGCACTGTATTCTGTAGTTGATAATTATTGTAAAATAACTAAGTTTGGTATGATCAATTATTTTAATGCATCATCAAAATAATGCAACATGTAGGTTAAGAGACGTAAAGGTTATCAAATTTTCATCGAATAAAGAGATAACTGAAAAAAGTTTCCGATATTTTCAAAAATGAATTTACTCTACCCTTAAGCCAAATTCATATTTTCTACCAAACCTTATAAACGACTGAAAAAAATTAATAGGTGATGGTTACATTACCATGCAGAACTTTTTGTAAAGAATAACTTTTTTCCTTAAAACCAATAATAAAAAAGTTTCCCGTATGGTGCGAACTTAAGCGAACTGGAGTTTTTATTAGGAAATCAAATTTTGTACAGGTTTTCTATATTAATTGGATGTTATATTAGTTTATTTCCAATATATTATTGATATTCTATATAAGAAGAAACACATAATGTATTTTACCTGGTCTCTGTTTTGATAGCAGTGACACTTTGATTTTATTTCCTAAACGGAATACTATAGACACTCTGGCATACCAGAAACGACCATCGAATTCTCGTATTTTCGGCGATATCTATTTAAGCACGATTGGTTGTCTTATGGGGTGTGCAGAATATAGTCAGTGTGCTGTTGAACTGAATTGAAAGAGCGAAGCGAATAGCCGTTTCAATATTAGTCAGTTTTGTAAATAAGTAAGTTTATTTTGGTCAAATAAAGACATTCTTTGTGAGTGTAAACATTTTCAATTAATTTAACTCACGGAGTCTACAATAATATGATATTGTAAAGTTATTTTGATTAAACAGTGACTAAAAAACCAAGAACAACTTATAAATATGTTCCTAGGTTTTAACAATCTTGAATATTTTGCAGTGCAAATATTTTGGTAGGTGATAAGACTGCTCATTATAAATAAAAAAGTCTTATATAAGATATGTCAAAAAGTTTATGGTTTATGAGAAAAAAATGTTCAAAATTGTCAACCAAAGTAAGCAGTTAAGAGTGTATTTAACCATTTATTTCCAGTAGATGCAAAAAAATCATCCACTGTTGGTATTAAAAAATGGTCATTCAAAACAAAACTTATTAATAATGTTCAACAAAGTTAATGAAAGAGAAAACTGCATTGATTCGTTAAGAATAGTCACATTTAGTAAGAGATCCAGTTGCAAAATTAGTGCACTCATCGAGTGTTTGCTAAAAACCAAATTTTTTCGCATATTTATGATTAGGAGAATATATCTACCAGGTTGCCTATCAAAATGTGACAGCTAGTATTTTTTTAGATTATTATTAATTGATTTTCGCGAAAATTCACTGGCTTGTTTTTCAATAAAATATCGCCCACATCACAATATATTGTTATAAAATTCATGTACGCTGACCCTGACTAAAGCAACCTAAAGCATTATTCATTCCAATATAACATCAATCGCTGGGATAATAAAAACAAGAACTGGAATTTTCGACTGGAGCAAAAATTGTTTATCTGGACGCTGTGCGAACAACTGTAGAACGATCGGAAAATTCAACGTAGGACATATAAAGAAAATAAGAATTCCTAAGTTTAGTTAGGACAGCGTACATGGTGTTATGATTTCGATGTGAATTGTATTCAGAATCAGCTGTTGTAAATATTTATTTTTACGTCTAAATGAAGTTATAGAAAGTGTACTGATTATCAGTTTTTAAAATTTAAGTTAAATTTGAACCCACGGAGTTTATTGCAATATATAAAGACTCAAAGAAAAATCAAGGTTCCGTTGGGTACTTGTCCGCACCTCTTCGCAGCCAGGTGTAAACAGGTATGATTTTGTTACATTTATAACCTAATAACGTACATTTATTATTTATATATCAAATTAAAGTTAATTTTTGTTCTGTATATTATGATATACGGTTGCCTAATTAAATCTGACCGCAAATAAGGGTGAAGCCGGTTCAGAATTAATTCAGCAGGCAAGAAACTAAAACAGTAAGCTTATTTAGGATACCTAATAATGCAGAAAGATTTCATAAAACATCTTTTTCAAGTTAACATTTGTACTATATCGTATTTAAATTTACCGCCTGAATTTACTGCCAAAGTAATGGTTCAAGGTCACAAAATCGTGACTACAAAATATCTAAGATTATTTTTATGTTTCTTTGGGGAATATCACCACAATAGAAATAAAACTACGTATATTGCAGGAATACCAAACGTTTCAAAGTCTATTCTGACTTCGTTGTCAATGGCTCTATATTTATTGATGTGATTGCAAAATGAAAATTTGATTTAAAATTGACATTAGAAAATTTGTTGTTTTTAGATATACAGGTAGCACACAAAATTCTAAAGATCATGAATTATAGTTAACCAGCTTTCAGATTAGAAGAATTTGAAAGAGTTGTCTTTAGAATTTATAAGTGGCGTTCCTAGGTACGACTTTGTTAAAAGATAGCGCATTCGCCAAAAATGCGATCAAAGAATTCTATTGTTTCAGTGATCCCATTAACGTCATAAGGGAAAACCTAGGAAAAACCTTATGAACTATCCCGATATTGGGTTGTTCAAAAGGAGGTTACCATTAATAATTTCTTCCTTAATTGTCGGTAACCAGATACGATTAAATTCTACAGAAGTAGAAGCGATACAATCGTCTTCATTCAAAAGAATTAAGGCAGACTCTTTTATTTTTCGTTTTGTGTTGTGTTGTTCTTTGTGAAGTATAGTTGAATTGTCAAATTGTATTTTATGGCCTAGGTCCCAAGCATGTTCGCAAATTTTTGATTTTTCAAATTGTCGTTTCGTTATGTAATTCTTGTGTTCATTTATTCGTACGTTTAATAGTCTCGATGTTTCTCCAATATAGAATTTATTGCATTCGCAAGGAATCTTATATATGCAGTTTTTTGAGTTCTGGGTTTTGTTTGTTGGTTTTGTTATCGATATTAAAGATTTAAGTGTATTTCTTGTTTGGAATGTTGTTTTAACATTAAATCTGTTGCCCACTCTTTTCAATCTTTCTGACAAACCCTGTATATATGGCATAGTTGTAACTGTAATGTTGTTGTTTTGAGTAGTAGTAGTGTTAAGAGAAGTTCTAGGTTGATTCGGAAGGTTTGTTTTCTGTTCAAGTCTGTTTAATTCTTTGTTGATAAATTTTGTGGGGTAATTGTTTCCAGTGAGAACATTCTTTATAATTATTTTTTCTTTGTTGAATTTATTATCATCAGAACAGTTGGTCTTTGCTCTATCATATAATGACTTAATGACACCTTTCTTTACTGTATTCGGATGATTTGAATTGAAATTTAGGTATCTGTTTGTATGAGTTGGTTTTCTATAAACTTCTGTTTCGAATGAAGATTTTGTTTTTGTTATTAATATGTCTAAAAAAGATAGTTTGTTATTTTCTTCAATTTCAAGGGTAAATTTGATAGTTGGCTCTTTGTTATTTATATCATTTAATAATTTATCTAGTTCTTCAAGATTGTGTTCCCCAATTTCGAAAATGTCGTCAACGTAACGCCACCAAACTAAAGGTTTATTTTCTTTTGATAAAATTACTTGTTGTTCAAAGTTTTCCATAAATATGTTACTCAATGCTGGTGAGAGACAAGAACCCATGGCCATGCCAAAATCCTGTTGGTAAAAGTCATCGTTTAATTGAAAGTATGTAGTTTTGGTACAATATGTTAGTAGTTCCATTATTGTATCAATTGATAACTGAGTTCGTTGATTTAATGAAAAGTCCCGTTCTAGTAGTTGTTTTACTATTGGAAGTGTTTTGGAAACAGGAACATTGTTATAAAGATTTACTATATCAAAACTTGCTATTGTAAAAGTATTTTTGTATTCTATATGAGACAGTTTTTCCAAGAAATGTGCACTGTTTTTTAGATGAGAAACAGAACTCCCTGTAAGAGGACGAATAATGTTTAAAAGAAATTTTGAAAGTTCACTACACGGAGAATTTATAGAACTGACAATTGGTCTTAAAGGAATATTAGGTTTATGAATTTTTGGTAACCCATAGAAATGTGGTGGTTTAGTATAGTGTGGAGTGAGTGCTTTACGTTCTTGTTCTGTGAATTCATGTTTGTGGTTGTACAGTAAACGGTATATTTTGTTTTCTATTGAGCTTGTTGGATCTTTTGTTAGTTTAGTGTATTGTCCTTGTATTGGAAAAACTGTCTCATATAGAATACAAAAATACTTTTACAATAGCAAGTTTTGATATAGTAAATCTTTATAACAATGTTCCTGTTTCCAAAACACTTCCAATAGTAAAACAACTACTAGAACGGGACTTTTCATTAAATCAACGAACTCAGTTATCAATTGATACAATAATGGAACTACTAACATATTGTACCAAAACTACATACTTTCAATTAAACGATGACTTTTACCAACAGGATTTTGGCATGGCCATGGGTTCTTGTCTCTCACCAGCATTGAGTAACATATTTATGGAAAACTTTGAACAACAAGTAATTTTATCAAAAGAAAATAAACCTTTAGTTTGGTGGCGTTACGTTGACGACATTTTCGAAATTGGGGAACACAATCTTGAAGAACTAGATAAATTATTAAATGATATAAATAACAAAGAGCCAACTATCAAATTTACCCTTGAAATTGAAGAAAATAACAAACTATCTTTTTTAGACATATTAATAACAAAAACAAAATCTTCATTCGAAACAGAAGTTTATAGAAAACCAACTCATACAAACAGATACCTAAATTTCAATTCAAATCATCCGAATACAGTAAAGAAAGGTGTCATTAAGTCATTATATGATAGAGCAAAGACCAACTGTTCTGATGATAATAAATTCAACAAAGAAAAAATAATTATAAAGAATGTTCTCACTGGAAACAATTACCCCACAAAATTTATCAACAAAGAATTAAACAGACTTGAACAGAAAACAAACCTTCCGAATCAACCTAGAACTTCTCTTAACACTACTACTACTCAAAACAACAACATTACAGTTACAACTATGCCATATATACAGGGTTTGTCAGAAAGATTGAAAAGAGTGGGCAACAGATTTAATGTTAAAACAACATTCCAAACAAGAAATACACTTAAATCTTTAATATCGATAACAAAACCAACAAACAAAACCCAGAACTCAAAAAACTGCATATATAAGATTCCTTGCGAATGCAATAAATTCTATATTGGAGAAACATCGAGACTATTAAACGTACGAATAAATGAACACAAGAATTACATAATGAAACGACAATTTGAAAAATCAAAAATTTGCGAACATGCTTGGGACCTAGGCCATAAAATACAATTTGACAATTCAACTATACTTCACAAAGAACAACACAACACAAAACGAAAAATAAAAGAGTCTGCCTTAATTCTTTTGAATGAAGACGATTGTATCGCTTCTACTTCTGTAGAATTTAATCGTATCTGGTTACCGACAATTAAGGAAGAAATTATTAATGGTAACCTCCTTTTGAACAACCCAATATCGGGATAGTTCATAAGGTTTTTCCTAGGTTTTCCCTTATGACGTTAATGGGATCACTGAAACAATAGAATTCTTTGATCGCATTTTTGGCGAATGCGCTATCTTTTAACAAAGTCGTACCTAGGAACGCCACTTATAAATTCTAAAGACAACTCTTTCAAATTCTTCTAATCTGAAAGCTGGTTAACTATAATTCATGATCTTTAGAATTTTGTGTGCTACCTGTATATCTAAAAACAACAAATTTTCTAATGTCAATTTTAAATGTCATAAATCAAATTTTCATTTTGCAATTTACATCAATAAATATAAAGCCATTGACAACGAAGTCAGAATAGACTTTGAAACGTTTGGTATTCCTGCAATATACGTAGTTTTATTTCTATGTGGTGTTATTCCCCAAAGAAACATAAAAATAATCAAGAACATGCCACAATCAACGTTTAGAAGACAAAATATCTAAGGTTCACAAAAGTTTCACTTCTGAGTTTGATTATTCTGTGCTATAACTATAATATAGTTTTTAATATTTACCTGTATAAATTGTCGTGAAAAAGATAAAAAGCCTTAGTGGTAAGAATTATAAAAAATCTTTAGAATTAAAACTAATAGTGTAGAAGAGCTTTTCTAGTGGGTTCTTAACCCTGATTTTTCAATATCTGCAATTACTGAAATGTCATCAACATATCGAATAGTATTTATGTCTATAAAGCTATCTGAATTCTCTTCAAATATTGGAATTGTTAGGTTATTGTTAAATTCACCCTTTTCTCACCTGCAAACACGGCCAGTGTTGTGTCTGAATAGCGATAACTTTTTGCAACGTAAGTATAGCGTTCGAACAAGGCACTCGAGACATTTCCACTCTCGAGATAGGCGAAGGCTGATCACCCAGTAAAACTCGGACGCATTCTTCGGCAGAATCACAAATGGAAGGTAAATCGTAACCCCCTTCGAGGGCAAGGACGAGCCGACCATTGGCAAGACTTTGCAATTGTCGTACCATGAGACTGAAAACGAGAAGAAAAAAATAATAAAATCAACGAAGTAATTAATTGACTTTTTACTTACCCATAACATGCCGGAGATACTCGATATCCTCCCAGTGGCGCCATATGTCCTTCGGTGGCGGCGAATCCAGCTGATACAAGAATGATGTCGGGTGCGAAATCCCTCGCTATTGGCATAACGACGCTTCTAAATGCAGCCAGGTACTCAGCGTCACCCAAAGGTGGATTGAGACCGCCCGACCAAGCAATGTTCACGTTATAACTGAAATTAAACCGAATCTTTTATGGGGTACTCTCCTTTTATTCTTAACATATATGTTAGTTAAATGAATAGCGACATCTAGGAACTTTCAATCGGAAATCGTGCTATGTGCACTTTTTCATACCTTACCGCCTCTATCAAAGTCTCTTCTTGTCATTTTTCAAAACACTTGACAATCTGTTCACACGAGCGGCTCGAGTGTCTCAACTGCAGCGCGACGCGCCTGTCAGTAGATGCGAGTCGTGCCTCGCAGCACTTTGTGGCCAATTTGCGGTGTTCCATTCAACACTATACGTTACAAAAGTGCGCGCTGTGCTGTGTCATGTCACACGCGCTATACAATTGAGTCGGAAAATGTCATATTCATGAACGAATACGTTTGATATTTCAGTTTTGTCTTCATATAATTAGTATATTTTGTATCTTCGTACCCTTTTTGATACCCTACCGCCTCCTTAAAGTCGCATCTTGCCATTTTTCAAAACATTTGACAATCTGTTCATACGAGAGAAACTGTGTCTCAACTACAGCGCGACGCGCCTGTCAGTAGACACGAGTCGTGCCTTGCAGCACTTTGTTGCCAATTTGCGCTGTTTCATTCAATAGTATAGGTTACAAACGTTCGCGCTGTGCTGTGTCATTTCACACGCGCTTCACGCGTTTCAATTTGCATCTAGAGGCTAGACTCGCGTCTACTCACAGGCGCGTAGCGCTGTAGCTGAGTCACAGTTACTCGTGGCGCTCGTGTGAACAAATTGTCAAGTGTTTTGAAAAATGGCAAGAAGAGACTTTAAGGAGGTGGTAGGCTATCAAAAAGGGTACTACGATACAAAAGATACTAATAATATGAAGACAAAACTGAAATATCAAACTTATTCGTTCATGAATATGACATTTTCCGACGCAATTGTGTACGAACTGCTTCTCAATATGCGGATCACCAAGCGACGTGTGTGACACGTTCGGGTCTCGCCACTCGTGTCATGTCACCTCACAGACGCTATACGCGTCTCAATTTGCGCCTTGCCTTAGGCTATACGCGTCTCAATTTGCCCCTAGCCTAAGGCGTATAGCGTGTGTGACATGACACAGCGCAGCGCGAACTTTTGTAACGTATAGTATTGAATGGAACAGCGCAAATTGGCAACAAAGTGCTGCGAGTCACGACTCGCATCTACTGACAGGCGCGTGGCGCTGCAGTTGAGATACAGTTTCTCGACCCGCTCGTGTGAACAGATTGTCAAGTGTTTTGAAAAATGGCAAGATGAGACTTTAATAGAGGCGGTAGGATATCAGAAACGATACTACGATACAAAAAATACTACTTATATGAAGACAAAACTGAAATATCAAACTTATTGACATGTGCGAGTCGCGCCACTCGTGTTTTGTCAGCTCGCACCCGCTATTCGCGTCTTAATTTGCGCCTTGCTCAAGTTGTTGCTTAACGAAAAGTTGGGAAATATGCCATTTGAAATACCTATTATGCCGTTGTTAGGTGTCGCTAGTGGGCCAAGGGATATGATTTCGCGAATGTTAAATAACATGAGTCGGAAAAATATTTTTTATTATTGTAAATGGACATGAAAGGAACTAATAGCGGAACTGAAAAAAAAAAATAAAGAAAGTCAACAGGAAAAATGCTGAATTTGTTGCAGGATAGTAGATATTTTTATAAAGATATTAATAATTCTAAGGTATTATTTATGTATTTTTGGAGGTAGGTTAGGACATTATGATAAGTTATTAATAAATTTATTAATAAAGTTATTAATAAATTATGATAAGTAAACAAATTCTTTTAGATGATGGTTTGGAAATAGTATTTTTTTCAAGCTGTTGTGGAAAAAATAAACAAAGGGAAAGGGGAAAATTATACAGGGAAGAAAAAACTCGCCCACGTAAATAAGTCACGCCATCGATGCAAGCTTGAGGCATACTCAGCAAAAACTGGTCTTTATACATTTCCCCCTTTCTTATTGTGTATTTTTTCCCCACCACCCTGAAAAAAATACAGTTTTAAAACCCTCTACTAAAAGAATTTTTATAATTGATAACATCAGTTAAAACGCATCTGTATGGTTATTAATAAATAACTTATCATAAGGTTTTAACCTACAAAAGTATATAAATATATTATATAATTTATTTATATTCGACAGAAAATAAAATTTTGCAGGTATATTATAGATATAGAGGAGGTAAAAAATTAATGATTGAGGAGGTACAAATTTAATTTGACAGTTCATCCTTCTCTTCTCACAACGATTTCTGAATCATAGATAATATAAATAATAGAAAATAAAAGTGTGGTAAAGGCAATTTGTGGAAAAACAATTATGAATCAAATCATTTACTTTATCTATTTTTACCCGACTTCCAAAAATGGCAGGTTATCAATTCGTCTCCAACTTTACAGAAAGGTCCCTATAATTGTCTATAACATGAGATTTACGGTTTTCCAGAAAAAAAAACAGAAAAAAAAAGTAAATAAGGGATTAGATTTCAGAGAATTTCACTGAATCTTCACTGTTTCCTCTGAAACTGATCAAGAAATTTGAATATTATAAATTTTAATCTGCAAAGATATGTTACAGCTTGATTCCGTATATTTTTCTATAATGTAAAACATATCATTTTTCTGAAAATCTGAAAAATATATGCAAAAAAACTGTAAACATAATGGTAATTGTCAAATTTTCATCATAAATATCTAGTTTAAATGTCAAGATATACCATGTAAGTATATCGTACAGGGTGTTTGTAATGGTTTTCATTTTGATTCATTTGAAGTAAGTTTCTTTTAGATACAAAGTTAAGTCAGGGGGCTAATAGTCGCGTGACATGACAGAAAATATTCCGTTAGTTTATCAAAACGAAAATTTGTTATGTTGGCGAACTCTTCTATACGCTATACGGTTGTAGGTGTGTGCGTGCGTGCATGTGTTATTAGATGGTACGTAAGCAGTTGTATACATAGGATGGTTGGCATTGAATTAGTTATTCAGGGTGGTTCTAAAAATATTGTATTGGGTGCCACATAAGTAGTGGAGTAAAAGTATAGTTATACAGAGTGGATATTTGCATTATAGGACGAAGAATAATTAGTTATACAAAAGGCGTGGTTGAAATACATGTGGAGTAGAATTATAATCATAAAATGTGGTCCAAAAAGGTGAATTTTGTTATATAGGGTAGACCACGAGCAGTTGCATAAATGGAATACTAGACATATGGGGCGAAGTAAAATCATTGGTATACAGGAATAGTTTAAACAATAGAAAAATATTCAATAGTGTGGAGAGGATTGTGTTGAGTTGAATTATAGTTGTACAGGGTGAGTCAGAAAATGATAGACCAATAAGTTATATAAGGGTGACCAATACACAGAAGCATATATAGTGTGGATTCAATATAGAGTGAATTAGAGTTACATTTATATAAAGTGGTCCAAATAATAAAACTAATAAAGTTAAAATATATTTGGAGAATATAGACAAAGAATACAAATTAGACATGGAGAAAGAGAGAGAGAGAGAGAGAACAAGAGAGAGAGAGAGAACAAGAGAGAGAGAGAGAGATGAGAATACGCTACAATTTTCAATTGAATTGTACCTTAAATCAGATAAAAAATATATGTCTGAAATAGGTGATTGATTGTGCACGGTTTCTAAACGGTTTTTAAGTCAGCTGAAGTCGTTTTTTAATATAAATTATTTATAAACCGTTCTCAGGACAGAAAAATCCATATGAACAATCAAAATAAATTTCCTTTCTTGTAGATTGTTACGAACTGTCTGCAGAGGATTAATTTTACAGCAAATTAAAATCCCAAATACATTTACATTCATAATGTCGAATTTCATTCAAAATGGTTAAATTTTACATTTAATGCGTTACAGACAGTTTTGCTACTATGGTAGTCACCCCCAAAAAATATTTAATAAAAACTACAAGATGCCACAACATATTCCTTACCCCAAGCCGGCACCCGTCCCGCACTCCTCGACGCTACCTGTACCAGGAAAAAAGTTCCCGTTGTCGTGACGATGTATTGATATGACAAGAACTCCAGGTTCGTCATAAAATATATCTTGAGTGCCGTTACCGTGGTGGACATCCCAATCAAAAATGAGTATTTTCGGAACCCGGTGTTCACGTTGTAACATTCTCGCAGCGATGGCCACCTATTTGAAAAAATTATTGTCATAAATATAATACGATATAAATTAAAACTATTTGTCTCAGGTAGTAAGTATACTTACGGAATTAAAAAAGCAAAAACCCATCGCTTGTTGAACTTCTGCATGATGTCCGGGCGGTCTGACGATAGCGAAACCGTTTTTAATGTCTCCGGTCCACGTGCGGGCAGCCAAATCGACCACACATCCAACCGCCATTCTAGCAGCTGGCGCCGTATACAGTTCGTTCCATGTTGTATCTGTATCTACCTGTAAGAATTAATTGAAGGATAAATTGACTACCTCTGTTCTGTTCCCAAGGATAGCCTTTCAGGTCAGTAGCCTTCAAGGCTGATTGTGGTCTTGGTCCAAAAGACAATACTTAAGAGTTTTAAATTGTTGAAAAATTATCATATAGGTAGAACTATTTACAGACATGGGGCATCCTAGAACTTCCGGCTTAACTATAACAATTCACTCTTAGAGCGTGTTTAATCACATTAAAAGCACCCTTCCAATGTTCGTTAATAAATCACTGAAGTAGGTAAGCTATAATATAGATAATTTCCCGTAAGAGAATTTTAGGTTCCAAAACCCCGATATTAAACCAATTTTACCTCCTCCACTCCCGCAACGCTGGTGTGGAGTCATAAGCCCGCCCCCATTGAAGCGCTCTCATTTAGGTTGCGTCATCTGTTGTCGGATGTCATAGGTATACGGAAAAAAAGTCGCCGTCATGGGGAATCGAACCCGGATCGTTTGCTTCATAGTTGAATCACTTAGTATATGTGTCAACAAGGCTACTTGAAGTAATGTTTCCTACCACTTGATAGTATGTTTAAGACCGTCGAAACGCAGTAACTTTCTCACCTGCGACCATAGAGATATCGTTGTTGAGAGCTGAAATGACGTTCCGTGATAAACATACATTTTGCAGAGTTAGTGCACACACACCAACAGTTCATATTGCTGACTAATGATATTGATCGCAACACCAGGAAATGTTTAAATTTAATATTGTACGGGAGGCAGGTTTTCATTTGGAAAACTGCACGAACAAAACATAGATGATGTTTCAAGCGAGGTTTACGACCAAAATCGAAGAAGAGTAACCGGACTTTTATCGAAGAGGCACAATGTTCAAGATCTAGTGACAGTTTTTGCATTTTTTTTATTTTATCCGAACGGTTTACCGCCGTATAAGGTTTTTTGGACTGCAGCATTATCAACCCCACCTTCTGCTACCTCTGATCGTTGAGCATCGACGTCAACGACTACAGTGGTGCAGAGAACAACAAATGTGGAATAGCATCAAGTCGTCATCTCTGATGAATCTCGATTCTGCTTGGGTGAACATGATGGCCGAAGTAGGGTTAAACGAAGTCGAGGAGAAAGACGTCAACCTCAATTTGATGTTGGGCGGCATGTACACTGAAGACATATTATGGTATGGGTTGCACGTGGAAGTAGGTCATATCTAGTTTTTGTTTGAGGCAACATGACAGTGTTATCTTCAGGAAGTAGTGGAGCCGTTGCCTTACTGGTTCATGAATCCCATATTTCAACAAGATAATGTTTAGCCTTATGTTGCTCTAGTTAATTTCAACTTTTTTGAAGAGACCCATGTGAACCTGTTGCCATGACCGTCCAGATCCCGATGTTTCACCCATAGAACATGTTTGAGATTTACCCCAACCCCACGGATTTTGGAGGTTCTAAGACATAGTATTCCTCAAGAAGAAATATACTACCTTATTAATTCCATGCCAAACGTGTTGGGCAGTGTATAAATAACAGTGGTGGGCAAGCACATTATTAACAAACTTAAAAATGTGTTTTTTATTAAAATTTTAACCATTTACTTCTTACAACAGCATCTATACTTTACCGAAACAATATTCAATTTAAACATCTCCTTATGGGTGCTGCGATTTTTCTGTCAGTGAGTATATATTTTTTTAATTACAAAAATCCAAGACTCATTTGGAAATGAATTTTGTTTTAATCACTTATGGACTAGTCTTTAACTCGAAATACATGCAGTTTGCACGACAGAAAATCTCTACTGATTGGGGTAAAATGGCAACATATGATATGTATTTGATATATCGAATGATATTTTCGACCGTGCATAATTTGAATGCTTTGTACGTTTTGCTACAAATGATATTACCACGGAGATGTTTTCATTTTGTGCATAATTATAAAAAAATATAAGTATATTATAAAATGTGTACTTACCCCAACACCACCACACGAAAGTCTAACAAAAGCCGTAACTGGTAGTTGACTGACTTTACTCATATCCATCTTGTGTCTATTTAATGAGCTGGTTCCATACAAAAGGGTATGTGCTTCAGAATGGCATGTTTGAAGTTCTTGTGTCGTAGCTTTTCTGGGCCGTAACCTATCACATCTGAAAGCAAAAAAAATGTTATACTGATTGCTAAAACTGAAATTTACTTTCAATTACCTTGAAACTAATCCTGTTTCTAACAACCTCGACCATATGCTTTGCAATCGGCCAGCATGTTCAGGATGAATCGAATTATTCCCACAAGTGCACGAATGTTTCAGCATTTGACTGTCGTAGGCTAGTCCGGTAGTTGGGGATGAGGAGGCTCTTCGCCTTGATAAGGGTGCTGGTGCTTCGGGTATCGTACCGGGTGGACCGAGGTGGACGACAGGGGAGCTTAACGCTCGAGATAACGGCCTTATACTGAAAAGATCATCAAAACTATGAATTTTTTGCATCTTTAGCAATAAAATTTTTAAGATTAATTTCAAGTTTAGCCAACCATTTGGTCACCGGTCGCGTGTAAGACAACATACAGAGCTTTTTCTTCTACTTTGATTTACAAATGTTACTCATGGACACTGTAGCTTTTTATTAATGAGAGCAAGTTTAGAATCGGTTTAGTAGATACAGAGATTGCCACCTACCTTCAACAACAAACAAACAATTTTGCCCTCTTTAATACAAGGGTAACCTCTTTAAAAAACATCAAAAAAATTATACAAAGATTGTATCGTTTGAAAAATTTGAAGCCGGTACTGCCCTTGAAATTTATTTCATGAAAGAATTCCTTCGCCGCCTTCTGGTGTTGATGATGTTGAAGGGTTGTTTGGATCTGGTGCCGAACGTTAACATCGTTCTTTATAATTTGGTCATTACTCAAGATAACACCGCTGAGTGCGAATTTATAATACATGTGACATTCTCTCTTTACGGATTGGAAGCCGACTAGCTTTAAATAGTGGCCGTAAAATATAGTTGTGTTGGCAGTTTATTTCCTGGTATCTTTTAGAATTCAAATACGAACCGTAGGGCAGATAATTTTAAGATTGGAATTATAACACTTTGTTAAAAGGCGAGTGTGTAGCCATCTTGAAGTAGAATCGTCATGAAGCAATGTAATATTTCAGAGCTATATATTTTTTGGTAGAATAATATCTAACGGTAGACCTGCATTTATGGTTAGACCTGATATATTTTTTGAAGACTATATTGTGCAACTGGGCCTTCTATATTACTTTGAGTATGGGGCTTTTATTTTTGGGTGGGGTCGTATATATTTGATTTGGATGTAAGTATTTCACGATGGGACCTTCTACTCTGCTGGGTTTTATATTCTTCTCCGTGGATTTTTTTTTGTTGGGCCATATTTGAAGAGATTGGCTGTATATCCATTGAGTCATATAACAATTTAATCATTTGGGATCTTTTTACTGTTCAGCTATTTGTGAAGTAATTTTCCCATATTTTTAGATGTGGCCACATTTTGGAAATGGTTTTGGATATTTTTGGTTTCAATTTTGATAGCATTAATGTCTTGAAATAAGCCTACAATTTGGATGGATCCAATGGCTTTGGGTTCCCTATGAAAACATTTTTGTTAAGTATAGTACCAATAATTTTTTCTGGTTCATATATGGTTTAAAGATTTTTAATCTTTAGATGTAACTACAAGGTAAAGTAATATTGCTAACAGATTATCCCGTAAATTCGATAGAAATATTAATACATTAGTAGTAGAGTCATTTTTTGCATAAAAAAGAGATGGTTCAGTTAGATTTAATGGTCTAAGATTTAAATGTCATCAATGAATATTTAATTTATTTTGTTAATATTTTTGTACCATATCTGTTTTTATTTTTTTAATTAATTCTCATTTGTTTTCATTTCGGATATACGTTTTTGTTATCTGATCCCATCCATTGATAAACGTAGATATTAGTTTGATTAAAGCACAAGTGAAAATATTGAATACGGTTACTTGAATGCTATGACAAGTTCATATAAGGTCTATAAATGTTCCCAACGAAGAGCTGTCGTTTCCTAGATGTGAGCTGATAAAGGTAGGTCCTTATTTGAAAATCTTTGAGTGTTTAATTTTATAATACCAATGTGACCACAAGACAGTATCAATATATCAAAATGATCATTAAAAAAGTAAACCAAAGAAATCACATTAAAATTTACAAAAATGTAGGGTTTCTTGACATATCTGCCCGCCGCTGTTTCTTCTAAGCATTAGCAATATAGCAGCTCCCCTTCTTTAGATCCACTCGTAAATATCCCGTATTAGCCCAAAATCATTGAAAAAAATATGACGTACAACAAAGAGAAAACTTTAAAAATTCTGGTACTTAGATAACGCATCTAAAAAGATATTTATATATGTTGTTCGCATAATAAAATATTTTTAACTCGTGCCGCATCATTGACACACCTAACACACAATTTCAATCATATAACGATTACTAATCGTTGAGTAAAATTTTGAATCACAACAGAAGGCGCCACTCTATAAATAAATACTCCTCATAATCTGTGCCTTTCGAAAAAGAAATTCTATAAACAGCTCAAAACTCATCATCGAGAGGCGCCGTTCTATAAATGCCACCGTCTTCTGTTGATTTGCTGAAAACAACAAACGCTAAGAAAAGCAAGGCGAGTAGGTATCATCAACAAGCAGTGGTATTCCGATGACCGACCAACTCACACACATATACACCACCAAGAACTTCTTTTATTCCTCTGACGATTTAAATTTAGATTCACATACTATATTTGACATATTTACATAATTGTGATTCTCGGGGGGGTTTTCCCTACGAGCTATTTTTATCGCAGGAAGGAGGTCGCTTTGCATTTAATCGATTTCGTCTATTTTTAGACAAACGGTACAAGGACATAAAGTCAATCTCAAATGAGAAAAAAAAAACAACTGAAATAATTGGATGGTGGAAGCCGTTGCTTTGTGAGTTAATTACGAGAAACACGAAACTTCTAACTTTGTTTCCTACGTTTTACTCGTAAAGATATATTGAAAATGTGGCATAGTTTCGAGACAGATCGTGTCATTGTTCAGAAAACACCATAAGTGAATAAGAGTCAGACATAAAAGACCTTAAATAGACTTATTGTTTATTTTTAGCGTATGTTTGGGCAATATTATAGTCACTGACAAAGAAATAGCAACACCCAGATGCTATATACACTAGTTTATAGAGGAGAATTTAACTCATTTTCGGATATAAAAATTCAACAGCAATTCACTTATACCATCACATCACTAACAGTTTATAGATAATTATTGCAAAGATTTTAACAGCAAACTCGCAGAAGTAAACGATTTAAATAATAAAAACGCGCAAAAATGAAAATTGCTTTTGTTTTTTTGCTTATAACGGTTGTTTTTTTTTTAGAGGTATAGAGTATAGAACTTTGAAATGGAATAAAACTAGGATATTTTTTGAAATTGATATAAAATTTACTTTATTCTAAAGATAATCTTCTGGCATTATAATTTGAAGATTACTTCTGGCATATGACCGCCACGGCTGGCTCGGACGTAGTCTAATCTGGAGGTCCAATTTTCGATGATTTTTTCCAACATTTGTAGCCGTATATCGGCAATAACGCGACAAAGGTTGTCCTCCAAGTGGTCAATCGTTTCGGGTTTAGCGGCGTAGACTAGTGACTTCACGTATCCCCACAGAAAATAGTCAAGCTGCGTTAAATCGCATGATCTTGGAGGCCAATTCACGAGTCCGAAACGTGAAACTAAACGGTTACCAAACGTTGTTTTCAATAAATCATATGTGGCACGAGCTGTGTGAGATGTTGCCCCGTCTTGTTGAAACCCCAGCTCGTGTGCATCATGATTGTTCAATTGATGAACGAAAAAGTAAGTAATCATGGCTCTATAGAGATCACCATTGACGGTAACGTTCTGGCCA
The DNA here is from genome assembly GCA_034190945.1 of Octodonta nipae. Taxonomy (NCBI): domain Eukaryota; kingdom Metazoa; phylum Arthropoda; class Insecta; order Coleoptera; family Chrysomelidae; genus Octodonta; species Octodonta nipae. Next base: position 208,906,914 of record CM067216.1, read on the forward strand.
GCATCGTTTTTAAAGCAGTACGGACCAATTATTCCACCAGCCCATAAAGCACACCAAACAGTAATTTTCTGGATGTAACGGTGTTTCAACATGAACTGGAGGATTATCACTCCAAGTAAGGCAGTTTTGTTTATTGACGTATCCATTCAACCAAAAGTGAGCTTCATCGCTAAACAAAATTCGCTTATGAAAATCGGGATCAATGGCAATCTTGCTTTGGGCCCATTCTCCGAATTTACGTCTTCCTAGGTGATCGTCTGGCTTCAATTCTTGCACGAGTTGAATTTTGTAAGCACGCAAACCAAGATCTTTCCGCACAACCTTCCATAAAGTGAATGGACACATATCCAATTCCTGTGCACGATGGCGAATAAACTGATTCGGGTTTTCCTCTACGCTACACTCTACAGCAGCAATGGATTCTTCTGTACGCACTGTACGACATCTCTGTGGATGCGTATTATCATTTGGAGTAAAAGTGGTGCGAAAGCGTTGCATAGTTAATCGAATTAATTGCTCTGATGGACGATTATGTTGACCGTAACATGGGCGTAGTGCGCGATACGTATTTCGAACAGAACCATGATTTTCAAAATAAATTTGCACAATCTGGAAGCGTTGTTCAGGCGTCAGTCTATTCATGATGAAATGCCAAACCAAACTAAACATAAATCACTTGAAAGCTGACAAGATGGCCGCCGGTTAAAAGAGTGTTGCCAACTTAAAGTAATCCATACCTCGACTAAAATGAAACATCCCTTTAGTAAACTCAGAAAACTGGTAAGTGGAGGAATACATTAGTTATCGTCAAACGCTCACTACGTAGGAAAAATCGAATTGTAGAGAGCTATTTATTTTATCCCACTGTATTAGTCCAACGGGTAAAGATATTTTGAAAGTTCATAAATTCCACTTGAATTTGTCTATCTTGTTTTTTCGCTATAATGCCGAGAAGTTGGTTTAAAATAATAGTAAACATTGCATTAAATGTACGAACATCCGACAGCCAGAGAGCGGTGCACTGACAATAGCTGTCAAGACACATGGACGGATTTAGAATTTTGTTGAGGATGCCACGAGATGAAAATTATGGTAAATGTATTATTATACGAGGGTGAATCAAATATGAACCGGACTTTTGTTTTAAAAATTTTATTGGTACGATCAATACAAATTTTAATACATATTATATTTCTACATAGTCTCCTCTCTTATGTATACATTTTTCCCACCGAATCGGAAGTTTTTTAATACCTTTCTCAAAGAATGAAACTGGTCGTGTCGATAACCAATTGCGCACAAACGTTACTACACCTTCGTTGTCCTCAAAGTGGTGGCCTCCCAGCTCTTCTTTAAGTGGCCTAAACATGTGGTAGTCACATGGCGACAAATCAGGACTGTAAGGCGGGTGTTCAAGGGTTTCCCAATGCATTTTGTTCCATTTTCCTTGAGTCAATGCAGCTGTATGTGGCCGAGCGTTGTCATGCAACAGAATCACACTTCGGATAGACATATCCCGCCTCTTTTGCTGATAGGAAGTTTCACTTGTTGAAGTAGTTCGCAATAATACTCAGCATTAATTGTACGGCGTTCGTGCAGAAAATCGATCAGCAGTACGCCTTCAATCAGCTCACGAATTGCGTAGATATTCTCCACATTGATGCTTGTCGTGGGACGGCGTGCATGAGGCTCATTTTCCACTGTTTCTCGGCCATCTGAAAACTTTTTGTGCCAGTCGTACACTGGGTCCGGAAAGTGTTTCATTGCCGAACTGTGCAGATAGTCGACGCAAAATTTCAGACGGTCTCACGCCCTCCCGCGCCAAAAATTTGATAACAACACGTTGCGCAACAGACGTATGCACCTCTTGCTCTGACATGATGCTACTAACAGCGCATCGACTACGCCTCGCCAAACCAACGAACTCCCCTCTTCTTAACATCCCTACCTAACATATATCGAGACGTCACGCCACTCGAATTACCTACAGGGCGAGAAACAGAAAAGTCCGGTTCATATTTGATTCACCCTCGTATGTTTTTTCTCAGCGGTTTGTTACGTTTTTATTTACACAACTACTGCCTGCTCATATTGGTCTATTTTTTGATTGGTTTCTTACGTTAATGGTTACCTGTATAGAGTTTACTGATATTAATTAAATGCCTTTAAGGTAAATTTCAAAAATAGTATTCATATATTTTACGGCACTATGACAGAAATCCAAGATCACGAACGTGAAGTGCATTTTATAAGCTTTCAAAATATATTTTGCATATCGCCATCGAACTATCCTGGTTAAAACGATACGTCCTGCAAATTATTTAAATTGCAATTCTACAAGATCTACTTAACGTACAATATCTTAGATCATTTACCATCTAGATATAGCCTGTCATGCATAAAATCGTGGCAACGCTAGAAAGAGAGGCTCTCTCTCTCATCATGCTCTCTCTCTCTCTCTCTCTCTTTAGTCTTACCACGGAATTTGTACACTGCAGGCTATCTCCAGAAAGTACATGCTCTAAGTACAATATCGATCTTCAGCGTCATTAATCTCAACGTAATAAGCTATCACTAGGAGGCAGATTGAGGTTTCAGATGTTATTACACCCAAGTTATGATTTTTTTAAAATTACTTGCTTTTCATGGATTTTTCCAACTTTTCTTAATAAAAAATGCTGCGATCAAAATTTATTAACATTCATTTTGAAGATTTTCTGATTCTTACGATTTTTCTATTGACAGCATTATGAACAGATCATTACTTTTTACAGTATAAGCAAAAAACGAAAATACCCCATTTTTTGGGTTTTTTAAGGCTCAAATAATTTACTTCTATAAGAGTTTGCTGTTAAAATTATGACAGTTATGACTTATAAACTATTATTTACGTGATGGCTTATGCGGTTTGCTGTTGAATTTTATGTCACCTAAAAATCTCTATTGGCTGGTGTAAAACTATTTTTAAATTTTTTTAAATTTACCAAAAAAAAAAACTGTTTGATGGGATCCAAAATCGATGTTTAGTAATGACAAAATACGTACGCGTACGTCGAACATATCGCCAGCTAAGTCAATTTGAAACACGTCAAATTATTGGTTTACGGAAGCCCTGTTTTTCAATTCGAGAAATCGCTAAGTGCATGAACAGAAATCCAACGACTGTTATGAAATGTTGTCAAGCGTGGTTTGATAAAACCCAAAATCGGTGAAGAGTAAGCACCGGATGTCGACGGGGTACAAATGAAATTCAAGATCTAAGACTTATGGCCATTAGAAACCGATTTTTGACAACTCGAAATTTGGCTGATGTGTGGTTAGGAGAACAAGGCCATCTTGTAAGTGTCCGAACGGTTTAACGCCGTAAAAGGTATTCTAGACTGCAGTATTATAGACCCCATCAGCGAAAATCAGGAAAGGGATCTTTTTGGTAGTCAGGTTTTAAGAGGCCGAAAAGGATAGGACCACAATGGGATCCCTGTGGGACTCCGACAGGGCAAGTAATTCCTTTGAGACTGAACTGCTAATCTTCACCATGTCAGATCTGCCTGTAATAAAGGTTTTAAACCAAGATAGTAGCGAATACCGAAGGCTGGCAGTTTTATAATGAGGAGATCGTGGTTAACCCTGTCAAATGCCTTGGAAACGTCAATATAGACAGACTCAACCTGTCTTCCCTTTTCTACTTGACTCAATATAACATTTCGATATAACACTAGATTGGTTTCAGTCGAACTTCCCTTGACGAATCCAAATTCTTCTAGGTTGATTATTTGATTGACATCCCATGAGAATCGTTGGCATACAAGCTTGTCCAAAAGTTTAGGGGTCTCGGATTGACTGCAGACTGCCCGGTAGTTTTTCACCTCTGTTTTTAGGTGAGTTTTATAAATTGGTTGAAGGTGGCTAAGAAATCGGGAAATTGACCTGTGTTTAGGGATAAGTCAAAGATTATTGTAATGGGTGGTGATACTGTACAAATACAGTTCTTTAGAAAGAAATGATGGTATACCGTCTGGACCGGTAGTAAATTTTGAACGCAGGTGTTTGATACAGGAAAATCACCGTAATTTACATTTTCAGAACGTTTTAGCGTTTCGTGCCCATTGGGACTTTTCGTAAACGTGTTAGAACTATTATTTTGCAAAGCTTAAAAAAATGACCAAAACTTATTTTCCATGAAAAAAATGCTTCTTCTACCTTTGTAGGTGGTTTTTAGAGGCTAGTGCTATTAGAGTTTGCAATTTCACCAATCCGTATGTACATTCTATTTAACAAAAAAATTAATTACTTTTTATGTTTGCTTGGGAATAACACCACAATTGAAATAAAAAGCTGCATATTGAACGAAAATAGCAAACGTTTCAAAGTCGATTTTGACTTAGTTGTCAATGACTTTAAAATATGTATTGAAAATGTAAATTGCAAATTGAAAGTTTGATTTGTGACATTTAAGTTGACATCAGAAAAAATTTTGTTGTTTTTAAATATACAGGTAGTACAAAAATTCTAAAGATCATGTATCAAGTTCAAGTTGGAAGAATTTGAAAGAGTCTTTAGAATTTATAAGTGGCGTTCCTAGGTAAGACTTTGTTATAAGATAGCGCATTCGCCAAAAATGCGATCAAAGAATTCTGTTGTTTCAGTGATACCATTAACGTCCGAAGGGAAAACCTAGGAAAAATCTTATGAACTACCCCGATTCTGGGTTGTTCAAAAGGAGATGACCATTAATAATTTCTTCCTTAATTGTGGGTCACCAGATACAATTGAATTCTACAGAAGTAAAAGCAATTTAACCGTCTTCATTCAAAAGAATCAAGGCAAACTCTTTTATTTTTCGTTTTGTGTTATGTTGTTCTTTGTGAAGTATAGTTGAATTGTCAAATTGTATTTTATCGCCTAGGTCCCATGCATGTTAACAAATTATCGATTTTTCAAACTGTCGTTTCTTTATGTAATTATTGTGTTCACTTATTCGTAAGTTTAATGGTCTCGATGTTTCTCCAATATAAAATTTATTGCATTCGCAAGGAATGTTGTATATGCAGTTTTTTGAGTTCTGAGTTTTGTTGGTTGGTTTTGTTTTCGATATTAGTGATTTCAGTGTATTTCTTGTTTGGAATGTTGTTTTAAAATTTTGTGGGGTAATTGTTTCCAGTGAGAACATTTTTTATAATTGTTGAGTTTATCACTATCAGAACAGTTGGTCTTTGCTCTATCATATAATGACTGAATAACACCTTTCTTTACTGTATTCAGATTATTTTGAAATTTAGGTATCTGTTAGCAAGAGTAGGTTTTCTATAAATAAATAATAAACAATCAAGAACATGCCACAAATAACATTCAGAAGATAAAAAAATTAATATTCAAATAAAAAAATCTGAAAATTCTGGTACACAACCAGAGAAGAAAACAGGTAATATACATATAAAAACAATTTGGTCGTCTTGATAACCTCCCCCTTTGGAAACAAAGTAATTGTAATGCTGGCTGATACAAAGTAAATGTTTCTTTGGGGAATAACACCACAATAATTACGTAATTCTGGAATACCAAACTGATACTTCGTTGTCAAAGTAACGGCTTTCAGCAACAAATTTTGATACATTGTTGAAAATATCCCAAAAATTTTACGTTTTACGTAATAATCGTTTTTAATAGTAGAAAAAAAAACCTATAAATTTCCGCTATCGTCTGCATATTCGGACTTTTATTCGAATTTTGACTATAACTAAAATTTACGAGACCTTGTGCTTCCTGAAATTCAGACGATATATATACATTATTTTTAGCATGTTGCTTTAGGCAATATCGCTAACTGTATAAATATTAATGAAAACTTTCCGGCGAATCTTATAACGCTGAACGCTTTGTCGAATTCGGAAATTGTAGAATAATTATGCACATGAATTGTTAACAGTGACCCAGTTAGATAATTTCGATTAATATAAAATATTCAAGAATTAGCTCGACATTCGAATTTGGAATAGTCTATTAATAAACTGTGTGTGTTAAACTCGCCATCGATCTGCTTTTTGCTTGTATACTTGTTGAAATAGAAGTCGTAGGGTATAGTATAGTAAACCAACAGTAAATTTAAATTTGCTGGGATTCGTAATATACTCACTGACAAATAAATCGCAATTTTGGGTGTTATGAATCCAGTAAATTTAAATTTTTTAAATGTTTAAATTTAATTATTTTTTGGAAAAACATAGATGCTTCAGTAAGGATCAAAAGTTTAAAATTTCGTAAAGTTTGGTGAATGTTTTTTCATTTAAACTTTTTATATGAATTATAATTGTAGTCGTTTTTTTGCATTTTTTGGGTTCCGTATATACAATATACGGATACCCTTATAATATCACTCCAGGATTTCTGCCTCTGTCACATAACAGCAATTTTCTCCTAAACTACTGGACGGAAGAGGTTGAAATTTGGTATCAATGTATAGTTTGGTGACCCGATCAGGAGTACATATCGTAAAAAAGACATTTTTGATTTTAGGGGTACTTCTGACAGGAAAAACTAAAAAAATTGACCGTTCCTTGCCCCGATCTCCGAAACTACTGAGCCTAAAATTTTGAAAAAAATAGGAAATATAGATCGTTGCGCCGAACTTTACAGGAAAAATAAGGAGAAATCATTAATATTAATTTTGTGGGGCAAATTATAGAATTAAATGAAAATTTAAAAATAAAAATTTGTTCAAACACATCATGTAGTATACCAAATGAAAGGTCTCATTCTGAGGAACACAAATATATTTTTTTCATATTTAAAAAAAATAGTTAAAAGATATTAACGAAAATATACCAAAATTTACCCATTCCCCTCCCCCTTATCTCCGAAACTATAAAACGTAAAGTTTTGAAAAAAAATAGAGGTATAGGGTCTGACCTGAAGTTTACTGGAAAAAATAAGGAGAAACCTCTACTTTTAATTTTGGAGGACAAATTACAAAATTAAAGGAAAAATATAAAATAAAATTGTTTCTAACGCATCATGTTATATATCAAATGAAAGAGCTCATTACGACGAAAACAAATATATTTTTTCCATATTTTTAAAAGAAATTAATTCAAAGAATATTAACAAAAATATAAAAAAATACCCATTCCCCCCTTATCTCTGAAACCATAAGCTGTAAAATTTTGAAAAAAAAATAGCGCCTCACCTGAATTTTACTGGAAAAATAAGGAGAAACCCCTAATATTCATTTTGGGGGGCAAGTTATAGAATTAAATGGAAAATAAAAAATATAATTGTTTCTAACGGATCAAGTAATATATCAAATCAAAAAATTAAAATATATTAAAAAAATATATTTCAAAAATTGTCCATTCCTCCGTTATTCCCCAAACTATAAGACCTAAATTTTTTTGTTTACAGAAAAAATACGATGAAATCCCTAATATTAATATTGGGGGCCAAACTATAGAATTAAAGGGAAAATAAAAAAATATTTTTTAACGCATCATGCAATAAATCAAATGAAAGGGTTTATTAATGAGTAATAAAAATATATATTTTTCAAATTTTTAAAATTAATTGTTTACAAGATATTAACAAAAAGATATACAAAATTCTCATTTCTCGCTTTATTTCCGAAACCGTACTACCTAAAATTTTGAAAATAATTAGGGGTACTGGGGTTCAATTGAAATTTATAAGAAAAATTATTAAAAAACCCCCATAGTAATTTTAGGGACAAATTATACAATTAAGTGGAAAATAAAAATTCAATTTTCAAACGCATCATATCAGATAAAAGGCTCATTATGTGAATTACAAATATGAATTTTTGACGGTTTTCTGACCCCCCCACCACATGTCAAGAAACTGTAAGATATAATGTCATCACTCACTCACCACCTTCCTTACGTAGGATATTTACTTTTTATTTTTATTTATTTGTTATTTATTTATTTCACTATTAATAATAACTACATTTTTTAATATAATATATTTTACTTATTAAAGGCTTGTTAAAATTATAAAAACATTTAAGTATGTATACATATACTTACTGACTTCGAGGGTTTTCGTAGAATTATACCGTTGATATTTACGACTAAAATATTTTTATATACTTACATTGTATTGTAACTAAATGCATATAATAAATAAGGGTTTGTGTTTTATATATTTAACTAATAGTTAATGTTATAATTATATTTATATTTGAAAATGCTTAAGAAAGTAGAATTAACATTTTCCTACAGATCTTGATAATAGTTAATTCAGGCAAATAAGTCATAAGCAATGAAAAAATATCATTTAAAGAAAATCTTACGTAAAATTCATTTTAAACACCCACCTACCCCCCATATAAGATTTCGTATTAGCAGACACTCAGCCACCCTAAAACATCTTACGTAATTTATGGGTGGTCCCTAATGCTCGGCCCCATATTGCTCAAATTAGTTGAAACTTTTTTGAAGAGACCCATGTGAATCTGTTGCCATGGCCACCCAGATCCCCCGATCTTTTGCCCATAGGACATGTTTGGTATATAATGGGCAGGAGCCTCGGAACTTTACCCTAGTCCCCACGGACCTTGGAGGTTCTACGTGAAATACAGGTAGCTTGGAATAGTATTCCTCAAGAAGAAATAGTCTATCTTATAAAAGGTGGGCCATTAACTTTTTTTTTGAACTAGCGGTCATTTTCAACACGGTAACATTTATGTCAGATCTGTTTTGACAGAAAATTAGTTTGAAGTCTCCCGTAAACGAAAATGGTTGGATATACGCTTGAACAACGTTGGGAAATACTCAAAAATTATTTTCAAAGTGAGTGTGTTGTTGCCGAATGTGTGCGAAAATGCCGTACTTCTATGGGCCGAAAAGAAGCGTCGTTCGCTCCGTATGTGAGACAATTTGTGAAAAAAGTGCGTGAAACTGGTTTGCTTATTGACAAACCTACACGTCAACGTGCTCCTACTGTGCGTACACGGGGGAATATTAATGCTGTAGCACAAAGTGTGGCCGATACTCCGAGCACATCAACTCGCCATCGATCTTCTTTGAGGAGAATTTTGCATAAAGACCTCGGAATGACACCGTATAAAGTTCAATTGGTACAGGAGTTGAAGCCAACAGACCATCCAATGCGCTATCGCTTTGCACAATGGGCCAATGAGCACTTGAACGAAGTCCCGGAATTTTACAGAAAAATCATCTTTTCGGACGAATCTCATTTCCACCTCGGTGGATATGTTAACAAACAAAATTGCCGAATTTGGGGAACGGAAAAGCCACATGTGGTCGTTGAGAAGCCAATGCACTCCCATTTTTCTTTGAAAATGAGGAAGGAGCAGCTGTTACTGTGAATGGCGAACGCTACCGCGCCATGTTGAACGATTTTTTTTTTCGCGGAAATTGATGAATTGGACATGGACGGCATCTGGTTTCAACAGGATGGTGCCACGTCCCACACATCGTGAGTCATGCCACACTCGATTTGAAAATCGTTTAATTAGCCGTTTTGGAGATGTGAATTGGCCATCAAGAAGCTACGATTTGACACCACTGGACTATTATTTGTGGGGCGCTGTTAAAGACAAGTGTTATGCCGATAATCCACAAACAATTGACGCGCTCAAATACAGCCGCATACAAGTGAAAATGTATTGAAAAATTGGACCGGCCGAATTAGCTACTGTGAGGCCAGCCGTGGAAGCCATTTGAATGAAATTGTTTTCCATAAATAACCGGAAGGATTGTACTTTCAAATAAAAAAAAACCAAATTGAAAAATATTCACTAGTTTTTTTTATAGCATTTTAAAAAAAAAATGTTAGATGGCCCACCCGTTAGAATCAATGCCAATACTTGTTGGAGAGTGTCTGGATAACCACGGTGCACAAACACATTATTAATAAGCTTTAAAAAAATTAAACTCCTTGGTCTTTTTTATTAAAATTTTATTCATTTAGTTGTTACTATAGCTTCTATGTTTTACAAATTGTCAGTGAGTATATTATAACTAAGTCTGAAACTCACAAAATAAGTGTGAAAAGTAAATTCTAACCTACTTTCAATCTAGAAGTTACCTTGGATGTAATAAATTTTATATTGCAGAAACGCTCTAGACCACTAAATATTCGAATAAATCAACACAAAATTATATAAGGAAGCGACAATTCGAAAAGTCAAAAAATGGCTTGGATATAACATACAATTTCAAAAATCAATCATATTACACAAAGAACACAAAAGAAAACGAAAATATTAAGAGTTTGCTTTCAATTTATTAAATAAAAGAGATTGTATGACTAGTACTTTTGTTTCTGGTTACCAACAATCGAGGATGAAATAATAATGGTAATGTCCATTTGAACAACCCTGTATTGGGATAGATCGTAAGCATTTTCCTAGGTTTTTCCTTATGAGTTTAATGGTATCTCTGGAACATCAGAATTCATTGATTTCAGTCCTGGCGAATACAATATCATATAATAAAGTGGCACCTGGGAGCGCCATATTAAATTCTGACGACAACTCAAATTTTTGAAAGATTATTTCACATAATCTATAGATTTTTCTGTGTTACCCCGTATATATATATATATATATATATATATATATATATATATATATATATATATATATATCAAATTAGCAGTCAATTCTCTTAGTTTCATCACTTTAATTGCCAAACATTTGTAATTGCATTGCATTTTTTAATTTTTTTTAATTCTGTTGTGTTAGTTTTTTCCTCGAAAGTCCTAAATGTCAATCATTACATCTCGCGTCTACAAATTTAATTTTTTATTGTTATTGAAATTGGGGTCTGCTTTATACCCTGATTCGTTTGAGAGTATTTGAAACACTCTGACTTTCCACTAATTGTGGTCTTATTCCTAAGAAAATCTAATAATAACAAATAATTGACCATTTTTATGTTTTTTTGGGCAATAACACCACAATAGAAATAAAACGACGTATATTGCATTCCACTGACAACGAAGTCAGAATAGACTTTGAAACGTTTGGTATTCCTGCAATATACGTCGTTTTATTTCTATTGTGGTGTTATTGCCCAAAAAAAAAAACATAAAAGTAATCAAGAATATGCCACAAACAACGTTTAGAAGACAAATAATTGACCAGTTGAGAGAAGCGCAATTGATGGAGGTTCTTGGCTAGAAACAATATATTGTCTTATGTTCAAGGGACTTTAAATCTCAAAGAAATAGCCATAATTGCTTTAATTGGTTTTATTTATCCTACGAATTCTTCTGTGTGATTTCTATATAAGTTTTGGTTTACTCCAGTTTGATGACAGGTAAATAATCTGGTATCTAGATCGTTCATAAGGTTTTTCCTAGATTTTCCTTTTCCTAGGTTTTCTCTGGAACATCAGAAATGTTTGATCTCATATTTAGCGAATACAAAGGGGCACAATACATTCTGAAGATAACTTTTTTAAATTCTTCCAATTTGAAAAAGCTTTGTTATTTAACATGAATCTTTAGAATTTATTCAAGTGCTCCCTGTATACACGAGATTAGCAGTTATTTCTCTTATATCAGGTTATATTATCAAAAGTTTTCATGTTAAGTCAGCAATGTTATTGAGAACTTTTTAATTTTTTAAATTCGGTTGTGTTAATTTTTTATTGTTATTGAAGACGGAGGTCTAATTTAGAAGCTGAAACGTTTTGAATATTTGAAATATACTGACTCTCCAGTAATTGCCGTGTTATTTCCAAATTAAAAAAATATGAACTGTTTCAAATTCAGGAAACAACCAGAAAAGCTGTAGTATGGATTTAAAGAAAATTATATGAACAGTTTCATATCGTCTTTCAGACAAATTGTGCCATTTTTTTATTTTCCTTATAAATAACTCAAAGCCATTGAGAACTTTTTAAATACGGTTGTGTTAAATTTTTATTTCATTGAAGACGGGTCTGGTTTAAACCTGAAACGTTTTGAGTATTTGAAATATACTGACTTTCCAGTAATTGCCGAGTTAATTCCAAATTAAAAAAATATGAACTCTTTCAAATTCAGGAAACAACCAGAAAAGCTTTAGTTTGTATATAAAGAAAATTATTTGAGACATTTGTGCCATTTTTTATTTTTCTTTATAAATAACTTTTTTTATCAATCTCCATTGTTTCGATTATTAAGGTGCTATCAACATTCAATTCAATTCAATTTATTTTAAAAAAAGTTACATACATCCATAACTACAGACATAGTTTTTCATTTTACAATTGTTACAAGTGTAAGTAGCGGTATGTGGTATATGACGAATTTGAAGAAACAAATAAAACAGAAATAGATAATTTCATATTTAAAAACTTCCATCTTCAACTGACTCCGCGTTTGGATCGCCTAAACCATCTTAAGTAAATTAATACTTGTATTTTTGTGTATTAATAGTAATGACTTAGTTTAGTAGTAAACTTAATTTTCTTTGGAGGCGATGACAGTGGATATTTGGGAAAGTTTTTAAATGAGTGGTCATATGAGTATGTTAGTAATTTGTGGGTGAGTAATTAGGTATTTCTTCACTTCTTTTTTATATTGTTTATATGGTTTGACAGTTTTTATATTGACTGGTAGCATGTTGTAAAACCTTGGGGCATAATAGAAAAAGGACTTTTTTTGCTATATCTTTTTTTAATAGCTCGGTTTTTACGTTTAAGTTTGTAATGGATCTTGTTCCATTGTCTGTCACTTGTGTATTATTAAAATATTTGTCTCCTTATAAAGCCGTTCTGTTGAAAATCTTCGACATTTCTTAAAAATTATTTTCACCAGTAAATTTTGAGAAGTTTGAAGTTTGCTATTTTTTGTTTCATAGGCTCCTCCCCAAGCAGTTATGCAGTATGGTTAATAGGTTTCTGCTTAGAATATCTCTGAGATTATAGAATCCGTGAATTAACGTCCTTACTCTCTTTGATATGTGAGTTATATGCTCTGTCCATTTTAAATGTTGATCGATGATAACTCCGATATATTTTATGGATGAGGATTTAATTAGTGTTGTACATTTGCAGTTTTTAGTTTGTGTACAGGATGTATGATGTAGTTTTATCTGAAAGCCTCTCGGTTGATCTAGTATTGTTGGCGAGAAAGTAATATATTTGGTTTTTTCTACGTTTAAAGTTAACAAATTGCTATTTAGAAATAAATGCAGGTTGCTCAAATCTTTTTCTATGTTTTGTTTTGCTATATCCCAGATTTTTCCGGTACTCATTAGCACAGAACATCTGCATAACATATGAGGTGTCCATTGGCATTTTTTATTTTAGAGATGCTATTTGTGTATATTAAAAAAATGATAGGTCCTAAAACTGTGCCCTGCGGCACCCCAGTGTTTATAGTATCTTCAGAGCTTATTGTATTTCCAATTTTCACATATGATCAACTTTTAAACTTCTGTGCGTATTTTTAATCGAACAAAATTCATAATTAATCACCAAAAAACGTATTTTGTGTTGATTAGTATATGAATTGAAATAAGATTTCGTATACGATATAAAAATGCTGCATACATTTCAAAATCATATCAAAATAAACATATCGTCGCACAAGTCTGAAGGGGAGCGAAAAATCGATAACCTGGACAAGGTTATTTCTTTATTTAAAAATATCCTCGGCTAATACCACCCTTAAAATATAATCATTCGCCTTGTGGGAAAACTGGAGGGTTATTTATCGTGAATACGTTTTATTCGTATCGGGGTTTTTGTGTTGGCAACGATTTGTTATGTAAAACCAAATCACCTAAAAAAGGACTCTAACAAAAGCTTGGAATTTTTGCGTAACAGTTTCTATTGATTCGACCTTCAAAAAGTGTAGATTGTAACCAGGATCGTCTGTACCTTATTGAATAAGAATTCTGCGTTTTTGGTTTGTATTTGTTTCAAATTTGATTATGCAACAGTGTCTTCAGGTTAGCTATACAAAACACTTTTGGACAAAAATATCCGATATATATATATATACAGGGTGTTTTGTAGAAGGTTCGCCAAACATGGAGGGCGGATAGGTGGGTTCATATGCTATATTATATAGCCCATCTAACATCTGGATAGCTTACGTTTTTTTTTTTTTTTGTTAATTTATTGTTTCTTGATTTCTATATTTTTGCATATCAACTTTTGTGACTTATTTATCTTTCACTGTAACTTCAGTAAATAAACTTAAATCTAATCTATGATGTGTGCTCTTCTGCAATCGATGTTTGATACAAATAATTGGTTGAAATAATTTGGTCAAGTGAGAGTTGGACTGGCATACTAAGGGTTCCGTACCACCCCTAAGATTCTAATATTCCAGTTTCAGACAAACATTTTCTTATATTTACCTTAATATTTTTTAAAGTAAACGTTTTAAATTTATTAAAAAATACATTTTTTCCACCCAAGATTTTTATTTTATCTGCCAATGATTCGCTTGATTTTTATAAAAATATGTTTTAAATTTGGCCCCCAAAATAAGTTTTATTTTAAATATCCGGGAACTTTATAACTTTTATTTAGGCTCTGTAGATTGGAAGGTAAAGGATAAAGTAAGTGAAGTTTTAAAGAATAAATTATTAAATCTTTTAAACAAATTATTTAAAAATACATAAAATATTTTTTCAAAATTTTAGGTAATTATAAGTCGGAATTAAGTCGATGTTTAATATTTTTGTTAATATCTTTTAAGCAAATGATTTAAAAATATGATATATTTGTAATTCACATAATGAGTCTTTTATTTGATATATTACATGATACATTTGAAAATTAATTTTTTATTTTCCATTTAAATCTATAATTTGTTCCCAACATGGCTATGAGGGTTTTCTACTAATTTTTTCTTTTCAAATGAGCCCCAGTACCCCTAATTATTTCAAAATTTTAGGTTTCGGAAATAAAGCGGGAAATGGGTTTTTTTATATTTTTTGTTAATATCTAGTAAATAATTAATTTAAAAAATATGAAAAATATAAATTTGTATTCCTCATAATGAGCCCTTTCAGTTGATGTATTGCATGAAGCGTTAAAATAATATATTTTTTTTATTTTCCATTTAATTCAATAATTTGGCCCCCAAAATTAATATTAGGGATTTCTTCGTATTTTCCTGTAAACAAAAAAAATAGGTCTTATAGTTTGGGCAATAAAGTGGGGAATGGGAAATTTTGTTTTATATTTTTGTTAATATATTTTAAAATATTCATGTTAAAAATATGAAAAGAATATATTTGTATTCGTTATAATAAGCCTTTTGATTTAATATATTACACGACGCGTTAGAAATAATTTTATTTTTATGCTGTAATTTGCCCCCTACACTTAATATTGGGGGTTTCTCCTTTTTTTTCCAGTAAAGTTCAGGTGAAATCCTATATCCCTATTTTTTTCAAATTTTTACGTCTTATAGTTTCGGAGATAAAGGGGGGAAATAGGTAATTTTTTAAATATCTTTGGAATATACAGCAATTTCCTTTAGTGTGTGGTGTTATTTCCCAATAAACATTTTTGTTAATATTTTTTAAATAATTTATTATAGAAATATGAAAAAAATATGTTTGTATTTGTAATAATGAGCCCTTTGATTTCATATATTGCATGATGCGATAGAAACAATTTTAATTTTATATTTCTCATTTAATTCTCTAGTTACCCCCCCCCAAAATAATATTAGGGGTTTCTCTTTATTTTTCCGGTGGCCCTATATCTCTATTTTTTTTTCAAAATGTTACGGCTTATAGTTTCGGAGGTAACGTAGCGGGAATGGGTAATAATTTTTACATTTTTGTTAATATCTTTAAAATAATTTAGTTTAAAAATATGAAGAAGATATATTTGTTTTTGCCATAATGAGCCCTTTCATTTGATATATTACATGATGTGTTAGAAATAATTGTAATTTGATATTTTCCATTTAATTCTGTAATTTGCCCACCAAAATGAATAGTATATTACTATATATTTATTTTTTTCAAAATTTTATTTCTTATAGTTTTGGAGAACGGTCGTTTTTCTTAGTTTTTGCCCCCAGAAGTACCCCCAAAATCAAAATTTCTTCATATACTCCTGATCGGGTCACCAAACTATACATGGATACCAAATTTCAACCTCTTCCGTCCAGCAGTTTAGGAGAAAATTGCTGTGATGTGGAAGAGGGAGAAATCCGGAGTGATATTATAAGAGTATATATGTATGAGTCCACAAATGACCAAAATTTTAATTTTACATTTTAGAATTGCGCCTTTTTTCATAGTTTCTTTGCCATTGACAACGGAGTCTGACCTAGACTCCGAAATGTTTGGAAATACACAAAAATTTCGTCACTTGTGGTGTTATTTCCGATAAAGTTCTTAAACATTAAACTCCTTGGTATTTTGGTATTTTTTATTGATATTTTAATCAATTTTCCTTACTATAGCAACTATCTTTACCAAAACAATATTAAATTTAAACATCTCCTTTCTTTGTCATTAGTATATATAAAAATATTTTAGTCGTAAACATGTAAAGTTATAGCGCTCTACGAAAACTTTTGGGAAAACCTTTCCAAATTATCACGATGTATACATACGGTAATGTTTTTATAAGTCTAACATGCTTTAATAAAGAAAATATTAATAATAAAAGTAAGCGTTATGAGACCTTATTTTATATGTAGATTATAATAGATTATAATAGATATATTAAGAAATTTAAAAAAATTACTTAAGCAATGGGGGGCGTGTGGTTTTTGGACTGAAAAACTTCAAAATTCGTCTTTCCTAATTTATGTATGTTCCCATAATTTAATTAATGAGATACCCTTAATTATGGCTGAGTAAACCACTGGGAACAGTTAATTTATAATAATTGTAGGCAATTTCATAGTTTCCTGCACAATAGATGTAATTCTAACTTCCTTAATGGTATCCAAATATTTCAAAAAGGCTTTGTTACCGTTAAATATGTCATGAATCTTCGATATACATTATGTTTAGTAATAAGTGTAAGAAATTTACACATCAAATTAAATAGGCATAAATTTTCATTAAGGAAAGTGCCAACATTCTGTCATCAAAATATTAATGTTTTGTTGATCTTATTGACACCTATATGCCAATTGAACGTATTCAACGTACCTACCTGTCCTTACTATAACCAAATTCGGTAAATAGTTCGTCATAACAAAGCCTCTGAATTTTAATTTTCCTCACTGAATGAATGGATTCATTGCGCAACATTTTCAGGAGTGATTTAAGAGATTATGTGTGTCTCCGTTATGTACTTTGTAACACTAGTCTAGTTCGCATGTTCAAAATGGTGTTAATTTTTGCTAGTGTTAGCAGAACTGTTAGTGAAGGTTCATTGAATCCGGAAAGACGTCTGGAAAGATGTGCAAAAGTTATAAGTCGGCACAAAATGAGCAAAAGTTAACAATAAATGAATGTTTAAAAAAAAGGAGTTTAGTTTTGTGCAACTAATTCTTAAAAATAACAATATTTAAGACAAAGAAAACGCGTATGATGGTCTCAAATTGTTTTAACGATTAAAATATTAAATTTAAAATTTTTAAAAACAGTATTTTTCGAATATTATAATCATGACATCCCGTTAAAAAACAAATATAATGATTTTTCCACAGCATTTCCATTATTTTTTTGTAAATACGTCATCAACCTATTTATTAACTCAATCCAATATATTTTTTTCATATATTAAAACAACAATAATGGTAATAATCATCATTATTAATGAAAAATATTTATCTTCTCTTATCATTTTTTATAGTAAATGTATAAAAAAAATACTGAACCTAAAATTTTGTAAAAATATCAAAACATTTAGCTAACGTTTACTTACAGAATAAATACATTTTTTAAAAAACAAAAAACCGACTTCAAAAGAAAATTAACTAAAAAGCATGAAATAATATTTTGCTACAATTAAATACTTTTTATGAAGTCGGTGCCAAGCGAAAGTGAAAATATTTTTTGAGGTACATTGATGAGTTGAACTTCGCAACTTGGCTGTTCAAATTGGCACCGACTTCATAAAAAGTATTTAATTGTAGCAAAATATTATTTCATGCTTTTTAGTTAATTTTCTTTTGAAGTCGGTTTTTGTTTTTTTAAAAATGTATTTATTTTACAATTGTCAGTGATGCAATGGCTGTAATTGCTAATGAGTTATCCTACAGCTGTAACATTCTATTAACACTTTTTTAACTATTCTTCATAACAATATTTGTACTCCGCCCTGTATGTCTGCTATCATTAATTTCAAACTGCTGTGAGCTACCTTATATAATTATTTCTTGCTTTTTACTAACCATCCTATAAGTTATAATTACATTCGACGCTATATTTTAACCATCTTGCATAGCAAATCTTATGAAGACGAATCTCACTCTCACGTAGGTTACCAAATCACCCTGTATTGAACACCTTTAAATTACAAATCAGCTATCTTGATTGTTGCAAACTGTCAATAACTTTTTAATTATTTAATATCTCCTCTTTGAAGACAAACCTTGTCTACAGCTAATACAAATTGACGTAGAATGATTACCGTTTATTTTTAGACCATGTAAAAATTCTATTTGTGAAGAATAATTTTTTTCTCTTAAAATTATGAATAAAAAGAAATCCTTTGATTTATGACTACACATTGTATATTCATATTAACTGACACTTATTTTGATTAACTCTTCTTATTTACAATTTACCGCAAGTTCCGAATAGTTAATACCAGTAACTCTATCAAATCTTATAATACCGGGGACTCCACCAAGACAAAGAATATAATAAGAAAAAAATAGGTAAAAAGTTTTTTGCCATTCTATAAGAAACGATACAAGCTATGTTATTTGAAAACAATTTCTGACCATTTTGAGATATCACGGAAGTAATCCAACCTTTTTTTCAATTCGTCCCAAGTTCCGAATAAAATTTTTCAAATTTTATAATAATACCGGCTCCTCCACCAAGCCATAGAGTATATGTGAATAGGTAAAAATAGTTTTTCCCCATTTTCTCAGAAACGGTAAAAGCTATTTTAATGAAAAAAATATGGGACCACTTCGCTATATCCCCACACAGGATCCCGTAAAATGGTCGAAATTCCTCGAGCCGTTTCCGAGTAATCGGTGAACATTAAAAAAACATAGATACAGACGAATTGGGAACCTCCTTCTTTTTGAAGTCGGTTAAAAACTTAGATGCAGACGAATTGAGAACCTCCTTCTTTTTGAAGTCGGTTAAAAATATAACCGAAACGGTAAAATTAGAAGTTAAACTAGAAAATAAAAAAATAAATTAGCCTTAACCCAAATATTTATATATTCAAATAGTTAAATTGACGTTTCTATGTCGTCTTCCTTAGAGCCACCAAATTTCTATTAAAACATTTTTCAGCTTTAAAAACCCATCGGCTGGACTAGAGTAGCATGTAGGAAGATCAACAAAAACTTTTTTCCGGTAGGTAGGTACTTAACTTTTTATCAATCTTTAGACTGATTTTAAATTACGATGTAAGATAAATATTATTATTGCAGTAAGCATAATATATTCTGGAATAATCTTACTTGTCCCACAAATTTCACATAATTCGATTCAGAAAACTTAATAATCAGTGAGTAATAGTTTTTCAAGTGCCCTTATAAAGGTATTGGGTTAGAAAAAGTGCCAGTTATCTGATCCATATTCATGAGATTTCGACGCATGTACACATCGCTTACAACAATGACATTTCGTGATTTGAAGCAATCCAGTAGTTTCAACGTATAAAAGATAATTTTTTACATTTAAAATAAATAGTTCAAAACGTTTTATGGACTAATATGGTATGTTATTAAGGTACATATTTGAATTTTTCTAATTGAGTTTGAATATCATAATGTAGCACACGGTAATCATCAATTTTAATGTTTGATTTGATTGTTCAATAAAATAAAAATATATACCTGGGTAAGAAAGCGTATTTAAGAGTTTTGGGGAAAAAATTATACACTCAAAAGTTACAGGAAGTCGAATTAGAAATCTTGGAGTGTTCTTGAATTTAATATTGATTGATCCCGAAAGCGACTCAAAAGTTATTAGGCAAATTAAATCTTCTAAATATTGAAAACATCCTTGTTTTTGATATATGTTTATTAGAAACTCGACTAAAGATTGAAAAAATGCTTAAAGTGTTATAAATGCCATAATGTCAAAAATGACAAAATTTATCGAAAGTACCTAAAACAACAAAATGGCAAAAAAGCAAAAGTCAAAACTAAAAAATGTTAAAAATGACGGAAATTTCGAGTAAGCGTAGAAATCGTGGAATGTATCAATAATGTCAAAAATTTGTAAACAGCCAAAAACATTAAACATTTCAAAAATGAAAATAAACTAAGAATATAAAAAAATATGATAAATGTTGACGGCGATTTCAAAATGACTATAGATGTTGGAACTGGAAAACGGCCCTAACGATTTAGATCAAATTTATGAATTAGAAGGTTTCGATGTCTAGAAATGGATTAGGCAGGGTCTGGTCTGTGGGAAAATCGTATTATTATTGAAAATTAAATATTAAAACAATTCAGTAATAGGTTGTGAGAATAATGACAAGTGATGAAATTTCTTTAGAGTGGAACTGCTCTTGTAAAAATTATGTATAGGAACATATAAGTATTTAATGGCTATCATTTCATTCCAATACATATCTTTATAGTTATACAGAATGATTTAAAACGTTATAAATTGGTTAAAATATAAGACGGGGTAGAATTACAAGGTGGTTCAAAATATGTTAGATACTAAATGTTTTATTGGGTGACCCATAAGCAGTTGGATTTACATGGGAGGTTAAAATATAGAGGGGAATGGAATTATAAATACATAGTGTGGTTAAAAAATTCTGGAAAAAATAATTATATCGGGTAGCCTATAAGCACTAGCGTTTATAAGATAGTTGAAATTTAGGGCGACATAAGATTACTGTTATAGTGGTTGCAAAAAATGTTAGGTTGATTGGAATATACGGTGGAGTGAACTTATTGTTAAACAGGATGATTAAAAAAATGTTGTATTGAGTAGTTGAAACATATAGTGGAGTAGAATTATAGTTATACAGCGTGATTCCAAAAAATGTTACATTTGGTAGCCCATACCAGTTGCCTACATAGGATGGCTACAAGTGGAATTATAGTTATACAGTGTTATACAAAAAAAATTTACATTTGGTAGTCTATAAACAGTTAGTTGCATAAATATATAGGGTGGTTGCAAAATAGGGTGAAGTGAAATTATAGTTATACAGGATAGTTGAAAAAACCTACAAGAATTTTCATATATGTATATGATGGTTGAAATATACGGCGGAGTTGAATTAGAGTTACAGAGGCTGGTTAAAAATTTTAGAAAAAAAAGGGGGTTTATATGATGGCCCATAACCAACCACATATACAGGATGGCTGGAATATGAGGTGGAATAGAATTATAGTTCTACAGGGTGGTTCAAATATAGAAACATAGTCATACAGAGTGACACTAAAAAATGTTAGAACATAAATTGTATATTTGGTAGCCCATAAACAGTTGCATTTAATAGGATAGAGGGGATTTGTAGTTATACAGAGTGATAAAAAAATGTTTTATAGGACAGCCCACAAAGAGTTGTTGCATATATATGATGGTTGAAATATAGGATATAGTGACATTATAGTTACACAGGGCGGTTCAAAATTTTTAAAACAAAAAAAAAGTATTTATAGCAGTGTATATAAGCAGTCGCATATCCAGTATGGTTGGAATATAGAGTGGAGAGGAATTATGATTATACAGGGTGGTTGAAATATAGAGTGATATAATATATATATATATATATATATATATATATATATATATATATATATATTTGTTTTTAAGTTTTCGCGGGCACTAAATGTTTTAGGTGGTTTCCGGGAATTCATCCGCGTAGTTGATAACTGATCCCTGCCGGTATCGATGGTAAAATGACGACGTTTTGGCAGAGTCACATCTGCCCTCTTCAGGTCGGTTCGCATAATTCTCGTAGCTTTCTCCTTTCGCTTCTAGTTACTCGAATAATTCGAGTAACTAGAACTGAACACCACTGGAAAAATAAAATGTATCAACTCACTCACCTTCGGGACTCATTTGCTCTCAGTTCCAAATCTCTTTGCTCCTGTTCTACCTCGATGGCATCGGGTAATCGCAACGTGGTCGGTTCAGGGGGAAGCGGTGCCGGCGGTTGTAACACAGGTTGTGGTCCCAGTAAGGGGTGCCCCAAAGGTAAAGGTGAGGATTGGGTCCTACCTAACGGTCTTATCACGCCGCGTTGTTGAGGTTCTTGTAATTCGCTGATCGTATCGAGAGGCACAAGGTCCTCGTGTTCACTCTCGATGGCCGGCAATGACGGATAAAATGGTAGCGTACCAGGAAGCATTTGGCCCGTTAGAGGTGTTCCTGAAGAGAGAAGCACATTCAGTACACTTTGTGATGAGCAAAATCAGCTTTGGTGTTGCAGTCTTGGACTTGTAAAAAAAGAAGACCAGGACAATATTATCAACTGCTAGACTAAGACCGAGTATGCAAGACCAAGACCTCACAAATCAAACTAACGATCAAAACTTATCATTGCATGACATTAATTAATTTAACAAAGTATATACAGCGTTCAAAAAGTCCGAGTTCGGCTGATTTACTCAGTGGGAAAGCATTTTAGAGGAAAAAGTTAAAAATAAAATGGATAACTTTTAATATTTTTCCTCGGCTACCCAATGGCTATGTCCGTTTTGACCTTGACTATGACCTTGAAGGTCATATCAAGGTCGATTTTTTTCAAATGAGAACCCCATTTTTTATGTCGGAAATGAAATGAGCGACAAATTTTGCGTCCAAATATAACCTTGAACATTTTTTTGACATGACCTTGATGGTTAGTGAAGGTCAATTTGAGGTAAAGCATGATTAGGCTCCAAGGCACGCGGACTATGGGGGAATACGGTGAAAAATTAGTTTTTGCGGTTGCTGATGACAAATCTGAGGTCATTTATTGAAAACTCATCAGATTTGTCATCAGCAACCTCAAAAACTAATTTTTACCCTATTCCCCCATAGTACTCGTGGCTGGGAGCCTAATCATGCTTTACCTCAATTTGAACTTCGATGCCCATGAAGGTCATGTGAAAACAAAGTTATGGCCACATTTGGACGAGAAATTTTCAGTTCTTTTTATTTCCGACATAAAAAAATGGAGTTCCCATTTGAAAAAAGCGATTTGACCTTGATATGACCTTCAACGTCATAGTCAAGGTCAAAACAGAAATGGCCATTGGGTAGCCAGGAAAAAATATTGAAAGTTATCCATTTAACTTTTTCCTCTAAAAATGCTTTCCCATTGTGTAAATCAACAGTACTCGCACTTTGTGAACAGCATGTATAAATACCAGCTAGTTACAACATAAATTGAATTAATGATACAAGATTAAAAAAATTATAGTATTTACAAATTTTCACAAAATTAGTTTTTAACCCACTTCAATTCGTCGGAATCTTTTTTGTATGTATATGCTTATCGATTACTCTAAAGCCGCTTAATCAATTTTGATAAGTCAAACTTGTACTGATTTAAGGAATACTCCGAGGGCATACCTTAACACTTTTTAAAAACGGGCGACTTATGGTTTTCTAGAAAATCGAAAAAAGCTATAAGATTTGTCATTTAATGAATTTCAACCATTTGTTCTGAAACGACTGAATCAATTTAAATATTTTAAATTGTATTCTATTACCTCTAAATGTAAATCTCAAAATATATCAGAAAAATGTTACAGATCTCAACAGTGCCCTTATTTTTTTAAATTTAAGTCCGTTCTGTTTAATTAAATTACTGATATTTCAAACATCATATACAGTGACACCGTTAAAAACTGCAATATATGACAACTTTCAGTAAGCTACTTTTCACAGCTGTCAAAATTGACATTTTGTCTAAAAAATGACAGAAAATGTCATTCGAAAAATTTGACTCAACTAACTTGTTCGTAATTTCATTTTACGTATGAGTACAAAATTTGAATAATCTACAATCAAGTTGATTATTTCCTTATTTTTCACCAAAAAAAATATGAATTAGAAGATTTCGATGTCTAGAAATTGAATGGGCTATCATGTTTGGGAAAAATCGTATTAAAGAGAAATTTAAATATTAAAAAATCCAGTGACAGAATGTGACAATTATGACAAGTGATGAAATTTCGGAGCGTTCAATACAGGGTGATTTGGTGAAGTACTCCAGAGTGGAACTGCTATTGTAAAAATTATGTGTAGGAACATATAAGGATTTTATTGCAATCATTTCATGCCAATGCATATCATTATAGTTTTACAGTGTAACTCAAAATATTTTATATGTAATCCATAAGCAAATATATAACAAAATTACACAGTGTTTCAAAATTATCAGATGCTAAAATGATTAACGTCAGTGAAGTGGAATTATACTTTCACGGTGTGGTTAAAAAATGGTGGAAAAAATAATTATATGTGATACCCTATAGGCAGTGAAATATAGGGCGGCGTAGAATTATTGTTATACGAGATTGGTAAAAAACATTAAACATGTTAGGGGGAGTTGGAATTTAGGGTGGAGTGGAATTATAGTTATACAGGAAGGTTCAGCATTTTTGGATTGGGTAGCCATAAGCAATTTCATATACAGGGTGGTTGAAATATATGGTGGGGTAAAATTATAGTTATACAGTGTGATTAAAAAAATGTTAGACCAAAAATGTTACATTTGGTAGACCATAAACAGAATTGCATATACAGGATGGTTGCAATATAGGGTGAAGTGGAATTATAGCTATACAGGATAGTTTAAAAAATGTTAAAAGAAGGAATGTATGATAGAGTAGTCTAGTAGTATTTGCATATATATGATGATTGAAATATAGAGCGGAGTTGAACCGAGTTACAGAATGTGGTTAAAATTTTTTAGAAGCAAAAAGTATTTATAGAGTGGCACATAAGCAGCCATATACAGGATGATTGCAATATGAGCCGGAGTGGAATTAGAGCTATAAATGGTGCATATACAGGGTGGTTCAAATATATAGTGGATTAGAAATACAGTTATACAGATTGATACTAAAAATGTTAGAACTGTTATATTTGGTAGCCCATAAACAGTGGAATTTAAGTGATGTTTTTTTAATAAATAGCTATTCATTTTTGCTACAGACATAAAGTAACTGAAGATGAAACATTTACTTACCAAACCTTGCCGTACACGCTGCTCTAACGGCCGCTTCCGACAGATCCGGCGACAAACCGTGGTGCGTGGCCAATGAAATGTTCGGCATCGACGGACTACTAAACAAGGGATGTCTTTGGTAATCTTCCGCTTCCGGGCAAGGTGGACTCAACTCTTTGGGTGGTTGTTCCTGGGGCGGAGATTCACTCGAAGTCGACATACAAGAACTGAGCAATTTCTTTTTGAGAGAAGGAGGTAAGCGTTTACTCATAGGACTGCAGCGACGTTCCATGACGCGCTGCTTCAGGCGAACTTTGAGCAGATTCGGTTCGGAGGCTGTAAAAAAAAGACGAACACTTCATAAAATGTAAAAATTCAGACATGTGTAACTAAATAACAATGATAATGGTATATATTTATCTTAAAATATACATTATATTCATTCAAGGGTAGACCACAGCGACTATTGCCTTGCTAAAATTTTGATTGTTAAACCCACAGCTATTTTATAATAATTCCTTGGTGAAAGCTCTTAAGGACCCCACTCACTTCGTTCTTCTCTGCCGTTTTTAACCGACGGTTAAAAATGTTGGAAGAAAGCACGTTAACTGATAAGGGCCCCACTCACCTCATTCTTCTCTGCGGTTTTTAGCCGACGGTTAAAAATGTTGGGAGAAAGCACGTTGACTGATAAGGGCCCCACTCACCTCGTTCTTCTCTGCCGTTCTTAACCGACGTTTAATAAATGTTGGAAGAAAGCACGTTTACTGATAAGGGCCCCACTCACCTCGTTCTTCTCTGTCGTTTTTAACCGACGGTTAAAAATGTTGGAAGAAAGCACGTTGACTGATAAGGGCCCCACTCACCTCGTTCTTCTCTGCCGTTTTTAACCGACGGTTAAAAATGTTGGAAGAAAGCACGTTGACTGATAAGTCCAAACATAACAGTTTTGTTTTGCGCCAGTTTATCAAGATGGACCGCTTGTTACCAGTGGCAGACATTTTTAACCGTCGGTTAAATATGACAGTGAAGAACGAGGTGAGCGGGGCCTTTTTTAGCTTATGAGAGTTAATTGTAATTATTAAATAAAAACGTAATTACAAGTGAAATTTTGTTAAAGTGCGACTTGAAGTGCATTCATATTCATAATATATAGTCGAGGTAAATTTTAGTTTCTATATTTTATAAATTTGCTAATTTGCGTCTCTAAAAAATCTTTGGATTTCCGTGTAGTTTTTCTGTAACCTATGAACGTAGCCCTAAGTTGGCGACATATATATTTTTAATTTTATAATCATTATTTTAAAGCAGTGTATCGCTAGCTGAAAGTCACACTTGCAAATTTATACCAATGATTTTAAATGTAATAATTAAAACTAACTTTGGGTTTAGTATTATTTGAGCCAGCAGCAGACATAATTTCGAAGATAATTGTACTAGCTCAAATACCCATATAGCTATTAGGTTATTTCCACCTAGAACTGATAAGAACATCCAACAACCCACAGCTAGTCTTAGCAACACCCGCCAGCAGCTTACTTACAAAAAGCATCCGAAATAACAACTCGGCATTAGGGACAACCGCCAATCCTGTCTGTCTTCATAATTATCCCTTTTAAATATGTAACGGGTGTTTCAATAATAAGAGCGTAAGATTTGATTGACATTACAGGCTAGAACAATGCCTCCTCATTGTTTAACATTATTATTAAAATGGTGAAAATTTGACTCCCTCTATTCGTAAAGTGCGTCCAATATTCGGTCAAAAGAATGTTCCTAATTCATCTACTGTGAAAAGAATAATCAAAAAATTCTAAAGTTGTCCAATAATCAAAAAATTCGAAAACACAGGTCAGTTACTGAAGTAAAACACAAACCATAACCTCATAAGAGGTCGTTCACTACAAAATATCACAGTAGTTCGCAATAGTGTAACCGAAAGTTCAGAGATGTCGATTGGTCATCGTGCAAAAAATTGAACATTACATCAGCCACTCTTCAACGTATTCTTACGAAAGATTTATTTATATATATATATATAAGTCCAACAGACTTAAAAACATTTGCCAACAGACCATGCGAAGCGAAGTGAGTTCACCAATTGGATCCATGAGTTAACAGAACTCGATGCTGATTTTGCGAACAAAAAAAAAAATAGTGATGAGGCCCATTTTCACCGCGCTGGCTTCATTAATTGACAAAATTATCGCATTTGGGCAGCTTCATCAGACAGCAATGTATCCAAAACGCGTCACATTTTGGTGTGCATTGTAGTCTCTGGAGAAATTATTGAACGGTATTTCTTTGGAGAATAAGAAGGAATTAACGCTGAATGGTGAACCTTATCGTGCCGTTTTTGGTACCCCAATTGGAACACGTAGCTCTTGACGACATGTGGTTTCAGCAGGACGGTGTCAAATGGCATACCGCTCGTGAAACCTAAACTGTTGGACGAGTTTGCTTCTGGTTGTAATTTCCGGGTTTTGTGACCAGAATTGGCCGCCAGGATCTTGTGATTTAACACCTTTGGCCTTCTGGCTGTGGGATTATCGGAAGTCACAGGTTTATGCCAACAAGTACTGGAGCACCAAAGCACTGAAGGTCAAAACTAACCGCTGCATCAAGAAAATACCGCCACGTGTATACAATAATGTTGCTTCAAATTTGGTCAAAACAGTAGGCATGTACTCAGAAAACCAGTCTTAAAATCTTGCACCTTTCTTGGAATACCTTCTATAATCCTTGCGTCACGTTAGCGTAAACACTTAGAACGAACATAGAAGCCAGATTCAAAACCTGATTGATGACATTTAGTTTTTGCTGGGGCCTGTTTCATAATCAACTTGTAACTTGTACTTTTGTAACTTTCAACGTCAAAATTTTTGTACAAGTGACAACTTGTAAAATCAAAAATATTAGTAATCGAAATGTGCACGAGAATAGCACAGAACACAGATCATGCAAAAAACAGAGAGTAGCGCAACTATTGGCGATTATGTTAAATAATGACGTTTATACAAAGACAATAAATACTGTTTTTAGATTAAGTTAAAAATGCTCCATAGAAAAACGGAAATAAACACAGGTTTTGAAAATATAAAACGGTATGTTTCGAATCTTAATTTGTGATCAGAAATAAATAAGTTTTAACACATGTGATAAATGTTGAAGAGCTATGAAATAATGACAATAGATATTTAATAGGATCACTCCTCAAATACAGGTGACATTAACACTATATAAAACAAATTTAAAGGTAAGTAATCTCATAACTTTAAATCTTATGAAACACACATTAGTATTGGTAAATTTTACATCTTAATTTATTTATTACAGGTTAATGATTCTTGTGTTGTCACAGGAATACAATGCAGCTGTGTTTATAACCAGAGGCAAATGCATGTTGCTGCTTTAATATGTCTTTAAAAAATAAGCAATGAACAACAATGAGTAACAGTCATTGGTCAAATATTCAAAACGAAGTTCATTCGAGATGTTTTCATCGGTGTCCAAGACTAAATCTTGTCAAAGATGATCAATAACTCATAATGAATTATTCCAATTCTCTTAAAACAAGTATTAGAGACAGACACAATATTTAAGTTTAATTGCAGAAGTAATTCCTGAAATGTTTAAAAGATGAAATACATTTGCATTTGAAGACGCAAGTTTGATTTTTTTATACCTAATCCAAAGTGAATTTTAATTATAACAAAGTGATTACACACTAGGATAAATTCTAAAACCATATTATGAGAACCATGTTGTTGTTTGCTGGATGATAATTGTGGCATCTTTATTTTGTTCTTTGGGAATAACACCATATGAACTTGAAAGTCTATATATTTCAAAAGACCAAACGTTTCAAGGTCTAAATCAGACCCCATTGTCAATGGTATTACACAAGATGAACAAGAAATTATATTGTTCATGGAAATGGGATATTACTGTGATTGTCACACATTTTTTCACACTTCTTGCATTTTAAAATAATTTTTGGTATATAATAAAAGTTTTTGCTCAAATATGTTCTTGTAAACTTCTGTCCCATTAATCAAATGAAAAGTACTTTTATTTCTGTATATTTCAGAACCTGATGGTTTCATGATAATCAAACCATTTGTTAAATACTCCAGATATTTATCAAAGAATACTTGAACATTCTGTTTTAGTTTTATCACATTTTGTGGAGGAATTTGGCTTGTAAGGATTGCAACATGTTTTTGGGTTTGTAACTAAAGAAACAGTAGTTATTACCTTAAAGTTGTTTAATATTTTCATCAGTTATGAAACACAAATTGTTCATGATATTCATAATGTTTTACTGCTTCCATCAGTGTCATTCTGTCTTCAAAATGTTATGAAGATATTCAAGATACTTGCTTAAATTAATTAAATAGTTATACAAAGGCTTCCAGTAACATACATTTAAGCTCATGCCATTCACATTCTGCAGCAAATTTATATTTATTTTTTACATTGGTTTGAATGAAAATATAAAAAAATCAGATTTCCTAAGTAAATAAATATATTACAAATGTGGTTAAATATTTTAAAAACACATTTATTTTAAATATGCACAACCAAACACAAAGCAGATTCACAATTATATGCCTAACTTCAATCTGAACTGCTTTACATTGATAACAGATAATATATTGCTATTCAAATAAAATATAAATATTTGTTTCTGCACTCTTCTTTTTTCAGACTGAAGACAGAGAGATATGTTATTAATGCAAATGTAATTCATTTCTTAAACATTTCAGGTATTACTTCTGCAATTAAACTTAAATCTTGTGTCTGCCTCTAATACTTGTTTTAAGACTCTTGGAATAATTCATTATGAATTATTGATCATCTTTGACAAGATTCATTCTTGGATACTGATGAAAACATCTTGCTTGAATTTCTTTTTTGAATATTTGACCAATGACTGTTACGCATTGTTGTTCATTGCTTATTTTTGAAAGACATATTAAAGCAGCAACACGCATTTGCCTCTGGTTATAAACACAGCTGCATTGTATTCCTGTGACAAGACAAGAATCATTAACCTGTAATAAATAAATTAAGATGTAAAATTTACCAATACTAATGTGTGCTTCATTAGATTTAAAGTTATGAGATTACTTACCTTTAAATTTGTTTTATATGGTGTTAATGTCACCTGTATTTGAGGAGTGATCCTATTAAATATCTATTGTCATTATTTCGTAGCTCTTCAACATTTATCACATATGTGAAAACTTATTTATTTCTCATCACAATTTAAGGTTGGAAACATAACGTTTTATATTTTCAAAACCTGTTTTTCTATGTAGCATTTTCAACTTCATCTAAAAACATTATTTATTGTCCTTGCATAAACGTTTGACATTTTCACCAATAGTTCCGCATGTTAGGTGGCGCTACTCTCAATTTTTTGCATGATCTGTGTTCTGTGCTATTGCCGTGCACATTTCAAATACTAATATTTTGGATTTTACAAGTTGTCACTTGTATAATAATTTTGACATTTAATTCTACAAGTTACAAAACTACAAGTTACAAGTTGATTATGAAACAGGCCCCTGGTGTCATGTCCAACATCCGCCATGTTTTTGGTAGTCACCTACATACCCAACGATCCAATATTGTGATGTCACCCTACATGCTGTCAACCAAGAGAGATACTTTGGACATACTATCGCCCTCTGATAAGAGAGATGGGCGTTTTGATTTAGAAATGGTTTACCTTATCTACTCAGGATATTTTAAATTATTGTTACGGATGTACATCTATGTTAAAAATGAGTAAGACCGCTTAGCAGTCCATATCTGAACACAGATACGTCTCTTAACGAGCTCTTTTTATCGAGCGAGAAACACTGAATCAAAGGATCTTACTGAGATAAAAATAGGCTAATTCGACGAAAAATAATACTGTCTATCAAAAATATTTAAAAACAAAGTGTTAACGTTTTCTTAACTTTTGAAAAAAGATGAAATGCAAAAAAAATGGGTCAAAAAACTATGCAAATCAACAAATTATTGCAAATCAATACAAAAGCAGTACCGATAACCTTTCATTTTTTTCAGTAAATCGAAAGTTTTTGAGTTAAGCTACAATACAACATTAAATTCACAACTATATGTTTATTACTTTAGGAGTGATTGTTGACCTTTGTCGGGACTTTAAACAGGTAAACAATAAAACCACATAAAATTCTTATTAATCTTTATTTAATACTTTTACAATCTTTTACACACATTAAATTTTATCCTACAGCAGTTGTTCAAAGTGCCCAACTCCAGCTTGTAGACAAGTTAATGCTCTATGTGCTATCTGGGCAGTTGAGCGCTTAATTAGTTTTAGGTCTGATCTTATTTCTTCGGCGACTGCCATAATTTTAGCTACGGTCTTCTCTGGTGTTTGGAACTGTAGCATACACCTTTTGCTTCATATCACCCCACAAAAAATAGCCAAGGGGGTCAAATCGGGCGAGTTAACTGGCCACGCTACTACACCACCGTGACCGATCCGCGGTGCATGGTTATTGTTCAAATATTCTCTCACTGCTCGAGAATAGTGCACGGGTGCACCATCTAGCTGCAACCACATATGTTGACGGTATAATAAAGGTAACCCTTTTGTGCTTGCGCATACGCTATGTTCAAACAACAATAACTCCTAAAGTAATAAACATACAGTTGTGAATTTAATGTTGTATTATAGCTTAACTCAAAAACTTTCGATTTAGTGAAAAAGAAATGAAAGGTTAAAGGGACTGCTTTTGCATTGATTTGCAATAATTTGTTGAATTGCATAATTTTTTGACCCTTTTTTTGCATTTCATCTTTTTTTCAAAAGTTAAGAAACGTTAACACTTTGTTTTGAAATGTTGTTGATAGGCAGTAAGAGCGCTTAGCAGTATATTGCCCGTCGAATAAGCCTATTTTTATCTCAGTAAGACCAAAACTTTAAGAAATATGAACGTTTTTGTTCACACGTAGAGAATAGGTCATCAAAAAAAATGGCTGCCCTATGGAGGGGTGGGGTATTGAGCCCTAGTATACGGTGTATTTGTGTATTAAAATAGTTGCTTTACACGTATTTAGATTATCCCTAGACCATAACCGGACACACTGTATATTAGATGTATTGCCTATATAAATAGAATCGAAACTGTGCAGTTTAAGTAATCGATAATTGAGGAAAGGTAATTATTTGACGGAGTCATTTTGGTTGTTGAACCATTTAGACTAAACGTAGGATCAACAATCTTGAATAAGCATAGAGAGAAATTCCTTCTCTAATAATTCTTATTAGATAAAATACTTACCGGTCTTTCGTAATGGAAAGTCGTTGTTTGTTGAGGAGGTATCAGATCCAATATCCATGCCATCAGAGCTGAAAAAAAAAAGAAATAAATATTAATAAAACTCGAGGTATGATGTAAAGATATATGACGTTTTAAGCGTAGGTAATGAATCATAATTTTAAAATTTAATTCGCATATTTGCCAAAACGATACGACGTGTACACAGTGATAATTTGTGACATTTATTTGTGTTATAAATATTTATATATATAAAATTTTCAATTTATGAATTATCACTAAAAAATTGATAGGTTATATATTTTAGATTCAATGTTACATAAATGCGCTAATATTATGCTTTTATTACTATTATTTAGGATACGAAGAATTCGAAGAAATGTTTTCGATTGCGATTAAATATAGAGACATAAAAGTAACGTAAAGATAAGACATTCAAAAAAATACACAAAAATATTTCAAAATTAATTAGTTTACAATTCATTCAAGAGACACGTAAAACAAATCTAACGAAAAATGGATGTCGGTGGATATGGGAACACTTTTAAAATGATCTTTATAATTTTTTGTGGCACCCTGTATATATAAAATAATAGTAAATTATAGTCATGTCACTACAAATTGTAAAACATTTCCATTTTAAATTTACATTTTGACTAACCAAGGTATCAACTATCGATCAGAATCATTTATACAGTGTGCACGTAAAGTATAGAACCCACTAAAATAAAATCTATCCATAAAAAAAGGAGAAAAAAACCCTCGGACACGCCAACCTTAATTTAATATCGCGCAAATTTGGACATAAAGAGATTTGTTATGACGTCATTAATCTGGTCTGTATGACGTCATACCCAATTTTACGTCAGAATATGACTTTACCCATGACCTTGAACTTGACCTTCACGGTCATTCCAACGTCAGTTAAAAAACAATCAATTAACTCAAAAATGTGGTAAATGGGGTTTTTCTGAAACAATCAACCAATTGACACCAAACCATTTACGGTAATCGATGTTCTTAATGCTGAGCTGAAGGATGACTGATTAAAATAAGATATTCCAAATTAAAAAAAAATTACATTAAACTTGCCCTCGATTTTGAATTGCATTTTTTTTAATTGTTTTCAGATTCGTAATCATCGAGGTCGAAAACCCCCCATCCTCGAATTGTGCGTAAACTGGTTGACTGTTTCAAAAACTGGTCCGTCATTTTGGATCCGCCAACTTGTATTGGGAATTTTCAAAAACAGATTTTAGATTCGTAATCAGAGACGTCGAAAAACCCCTGTTGATTGGTTGATTATTGCAAAAAAACTTGGAATGATCTTGAAGGTCAAGGTCATATAAAATAAAATATGGCTCCCCATTTAAAAAAATTGTGTATGACGTCATACAGACCACACTAATGACGTCAAGAGAAATCTATTTTGAGCATTATTAAATTAAGGGTGAAGTGTCCCAGGGTTTTTTTTCTGTGATCTGGAAAGATTTTATTTGATATTTTCCGTACACACTGTATTATATACACGTTGAATCACTGGTGACCACTTTCCCTTGATTTTAGACGCTTTTGCATGCCTTTACTTTTTCTAACAAATCTCAGAACAGCACAATAGCCAAGCAATGATTTATAAAATGTTTTGGTACAACTATGATGTCTTCAACCAATGTGTAATACTACTAATCTAAGTTTAAAAAATACACGGGGTATTCACGATGAACAAACAGTCACAAGGGTGTCATTATTTTATTTCAGCTCGCCCATTCTCGGTTGTTTAAGTGCAAGCTTGTTATGAGGCTGTCGCCTCGGAAAATCGAATCAATCTCATCAATAATAACTATTTATACTTAAAAAGACAACCCCTAAAAGGTCATACAATGATTCATTAACTTGCCAGTTAAATTTCATACCTGAAGAATTGCGAGCAAAAAAATTTATACCCAATGCTGAAGAAAATTTAACAACAAATTGTTTGAAAAAAAATATCGCATCAGAATGTTACCTATATTTGTTTATTTACTATAATTTATTGATTTTTAATAAACGAAAAACCCTTAAAATGCAGGGTGTTCCGACAATACCGAGCGACCTGGAATGTTTCCCAAAATACTCATTATTTTGAAAATCGGAAAAATATGTCAAAAGATTTACGAAGGGAGACATATTTAGCCATACTAATCGTTAACTAAATTGCACCCTCATCACCCTCGAGCTAGCTACTCGTTATTTTTTTCTTGGAACCCTACCATATTAAATGGCATCTCGTTCTAAAGCCTACATTAAAAGGAATTCAACTGAAGTAAGTCAGCCACATTCTTCAAGGTATTTGATGTCACAGATCATCCAGTGACTCTGGAGAATTAGCATAAACGAGGATCTTTAAATGCACCCCAAAGAAAAAAATCCAGGGGAGTCATATCTGGCGACCTTGCTGGCCACTCGATGGCACCTCGTCTTCCAATCCATCTATCAGAAAATTGATTACCCAAAAACTCTGTAACTAGCAAGACATAATGTGGTGGGGTACCGTCTTGTAGAAAAACAAGTTCGTCTTCTAATGGACGATAATCTGCAGTATTGGCAGTTATGAGGAATTACCTCACCAGTTAAACAAAAGAAGGCTTCGTCAAAGAGGCAAAAATTGTATAAAAATTTTTGGGATTGTTGTTTATTGATAATTGTTTCAGTCTTCACTTGATGAAAATTCATTTTTAAGATTACTTAAAAAACAAGTGGGCTGGATATAGGTCAGTTAAATTATACATTTATGAAATTTTTGGCAATAGATGTTAAGAATATAATATAATATTATTTAGAGATGGATTTTAAGATTAAGTAATGGAGATGAATCGGTATCAGTTTGGTCGTTTAATAGATTAGGGGAATTTTTGTTTTTATTAATTTCTAGAAATTCAAGCAGACATAATTTTTTACTTTTGTTTTGTAAATGTAAAATATCAAGTGCATTCTGAGGTACATGGTTTTCTTTCAATAAGTGGTCCGCAAATGTGGATTTGTTTTGTTGTTGATTTTCGAAAGCTCTAGTGTGTTCACGCCATCTTGAATTGAAAGATCTTCCAGTGTGACCAATATAGAAATTGGGGCAACTACCACAGTTCAACCTATAGACACCCGAGTTAGAATTTTTGTCAGTCTTGTCTTTGTTGTTTCTTATATGTC
Organism: Octodonta nipae; assembly: GCA_034190945.1. Taxonomy (NCBI): domain Eukaryota; kingdom Metazoa; phylum Arthropoda; class Insecta; order Coleoptera; family Chrysomelidae; genus Octodonta; species Octodonta nipae. The sequence continues at coordinate 208,942,648 of CM067216.1, forward strand.
TAGATAAATTGTTGTTTGTTGTGAAGGCTGTATATATGTTCCTGTTCTGTAAAAATTGGGAGATTTTTTGTGAGGGGGTTCCATTGAATGTGAGAGTACGGTATAATTTAGGTATGGGATTGGGGTCAGTGGGATAGACTTCTTTAATAGCAATTTTCTTTAATTTTCTGTTTAATAAGTTGTCAATAAGTTGAGTGGTGTAACCATTGTTAACTGCCATGAATTTGATCAAACTCATGGCATTTCCAATTTCTGATGAAGCCAGACTTGGCGAAACATATGTCAAATTTAAAGAAATAAAAAGTGAAAATTTAAACAAGTGTTTGTTGTTTTTAAAGTAATTGATGTTTATGTTACCAGACAATGTTTCACACAATTCTGTCAAAGTCGTCTTCATTTAATTCGTGGATCGGTCTGATTTTGTCGGAACGCAACTTATTACATATCAGAATTCTGTGAACACTATTCGTGGAACACCTTATGCTAAAGAAATTTGTCTTAAAGATTTTTTCAATTCCATTATAACATGTCCTAATACTGCTTCTTGGCTCGCGTTTCTTGTTAACCACGGATTCAACTTCGTTGAATTTGCTCCACATTTTAGTAATTATGTATGCCCATCATTGAAATTACGAGCAGTTTCTCTAGCACAATTATTTGTAAACCATTTCGTCGAGTAAGAAAAATAAAAAAATTACACACAATTATAAGATTAAGGTAGTGCGGTGTCGGTCGATGAGGAAGTGTCGAAACAAATGCAATTTCAATTTTTGCATTTCATTACCATACTCAAATGACTATTTTCATGTGTAAGTGTCGCTTTAATAATTTCCTACTATATTACCAAAAAAGTTTTTTTTTCAACTACTCGAAAATTTTAGGTTATTTATTTGATGTGTTTATAAACAAATTTAAATTTACATCAAAAACGAAAACCTTGTACGAACAAAACATAAAAAATCTTACAGGTTATGATAAAAAAACTAATGAGGGCTATAATTTAAATATGCAATAAATTTTCCATGAATGTATTAATAAATATTATTAAAAAATTAGGAGTTGGAAAAAAGAACGTTGATACTGACCCCCTTTCCGTCTCCCAAAGATATATTTTTAATTGGCAAAATTTTTTCGAATGTTTGTTTCTTCTATCTAACGAAAAAATTCTTGACAGGGTCAAGCACTGCTTAATATACGTTCGAACGCAAGAATTTGATGGTTGGTTATAAAAACAAATTAATTTACTCTTCGACATTTATTACGTAAATACCGATACACATCGCGAAGCCTGAATCTCGGTTTGTTTAGAATCACAAAGAATTACATTTTTTTTTTAGCCGTAAAGTTGAATTGAACATCAAAGTTATATCATTTTAAAACGTCCCACCCACCAGAGCGCGAAAATCCTTCGAACAAATGAGCGACACAAATTTAGATATCGATTGTATTTGTACATTCCACAACACCAATGTTTTAAATCTTTAAATATATGTATACCGAATTTCCCCATTGACATATCAGCAAAAGTCCTAAAATAAATCAGTTCGAAAATAAACGATACGAAAATAGTCGCATTATTTTTAGAAATGTTGACGAGTATAATGTTTATTTTTACAGCTAAGTAAACGAAACCCAATTTTTAAATATTTATACCGCGAAAAGACTTAAACCACTGGGAGATATCCTATTTAATTTTTCTCAGGCTAAAATAGAATTAACTGAAGAAAAAAGAGAACGTATAGTCGAAATAAAAACACTTAAGTATCTTCTTGAGATGGTAACAATGTGGCGTTTATATTCAGTACGCTTCCACATCAATATAACCGTCTTTCAATTTCATTTCATCGGTAAGTGCAGCGTAATGAATGGCATTGAAGCAGCAATCAAAATGTCTGACAAATGACACATATTTGAACTCTTTTGTTCAATGACATGTTGGCATAATTGTTGTCATAGAAACCGCTTTTCACAACTTCAAAAGAAATAGTCTAATGGGGTCAAATCACTTTAGTTTGCTGGCCAATTAACATCATCATTTCTGAAGTTTTTAGGTTCAGACAATGTGTCTCCCACTAAATTGTGTAATTTATTTTTGAAGAAAAAGCTTTTTAACGGGGGCCCACACTTACCCCCCCCCCCAAAAAAAATAGATAATTATGACAGTGAAATGGAAAAATTGGACTTTGTTCCAGAGTTCGTTCCGACACCTTGAAATACTCATAAAACTTAGTTTCCTGGGTATAAACAATTTGAACGCCAGTTGAGTCACGATCTGTAGATCAAAAGTAAATTATCTGTTGTATAAACGTTGAACGTCAGTCAATCGGTAGTTTAAGATGAACCTGGGATTTTGGACGATCAACGATTTGAACTGAGTTTTGTTTTGACATTTGACAGATATAACGTTACTTAACTCGCAGCCGATTTTTCATTATTCGCTTATACTCATTATTGATAGCTTACTGTAAGTTGAGAAATGGCCAATTTGAATGAGGTTTGTAACATACTCCAAAAATTTTTTTGGTTCTGGTTGGTGCAGTGTTACACCCCAGAATCAGTGACGGACTGGTGGGTTATGAAACTGGTGGTGCAGTTTACTGGTCAAATATTGGGATTCAAAGCTGCAACAAAAGAAATCATAGCTTTGCTAATACTGCATTTAATTTTTTATTAATTAAAATATTCGTCGAATTTTTTCGAAATGGAAATGTTCAATGACCTTTGTATTAAAGTCTGGCGTTGATTAAATATATTTTTTCAATACTAAGCACTAAAAGAGCATTTATCCAGTCCTGAGACATCGTACTTTTAAGTAACGTTTTAATCCTTCACTCCAGTTTCCGTCCAAAATGATTCCCCGCCATAAATAATGCGAGGAAAACAAAATAATGTATTGATGCGATCACATCCACACAACCATTTCTTTTTCTTATAAATTTCACTTTTAAAACTTGGTGTAAATACTTTATTTTTCAGTTTGCACTCTTGTTTTCAATTAAGATATGGCTTAGGTGGACCAGCCAATTTTATATCTTATTTGTTTTTAAACGATTTATTATTGTTATTAATACAGTCAATGTTAAAGTTAATACTCATTTTCACAGTTATGTAAACACACACACACACACACACTGTATATTAAATATTCTTTCATAGACTACGAGGACAAAAACAAAGCAACTACTAATTAAATCAAGTAAACAAAAATTTGAATTATTGAAACGTTCGGATACGTCCGGTCAATATCAGCACAGCTCGGTGTCTCCGTGCGGCGTACGAGAATCAGCCCATTACTCCATATAGTTTACATTAACTGTCTTCTATGTCACGCGCTAAGCGTGTTATATCGTATCTTATAGAAGTTTCACCGTGCGCTAGCCGAAGTACACGGTGAAATATTCTGTCAAGCGAATATAAGTCTTAATACAAGTTTGGATTAGAGCTTAAATTGTTTTTTGATAAATTCGTTGTTATTGAAATGATATTTATTAGACATTTTGTGTTGATTTTTAACCTTATTAAAAACTTATTAAATTTGGTGGTTCAGCGTACGAGTGCACTTAAGGGACAGCCGCCCCTGCCCAGAATGAAGCCTAATTTTCGGGAATGGTTAAATTCCTCTGGAAATAAAATCTAAAAGTTAATGCAGTTTATTATTTTGTTTATTCGAGCATTTGTACAATTTTTAAATTATAAACACAAAATCTAATGTTTTTCCAGCTGCTTTTTCTTCAAAACCAGAATTTGCAGTTTTTGTTGTGACTCATGACTAGCAATTTCTAGATCCTGCTCATGCCGTCTAATTCGACTTGAAGAGATCTTTTCTAAATATTTTCAAATTTTAGCATTACGAAAGATCTTACCAATATCACTATTAAACTGGTTTGCCAATTCCATCCACGCTTGGTGCTTTAATTCATTGTTTATGCAATCTGTTTTCACACATTTTATTCTGTCGTTTTATTTTTCGACCAGGCCTTTTAAAATTTGCACCTCCTTTACACTAAAATTGTTGGTTCTTTTTTACTTTCTGATGCACTCATTTGTAATATTTATGTCCGTTTTTATACATTTGGAACTTGTAAATGGGTTCACCCTTACAATGCCAGCAAAATGACAGATTATTATGTACAATACGCCAGCCGATGATAACATAAAAGTGATAAAATAAATATTCCCAACAATCGATACTACCAACGACGTTCAACTGAACGCCCATATGTAGATAAGTCTATTCATTTACATAAAAGTAAATTACTTGACTGTGGTACATGATTCAAACGAGGTTTACCTACTTGATTTGCGGATCTTGAACTTAATTTCATAACAGTAGTTGGATTTCTGTTCGAGCGGTTCGCGATTTCTCGAAATGAAAAACCTGCCACCCGTAAACCAATTATTCGACTACTTTCAAATTCACTACGTGTACAAAAGAGTGACACCTAGAAGGGAGTATTCAATATCTCTGACAGGTGAAGTTAACCTGAAGAATTTATCGTGACATTATAACCTAGGAGTTACGGGACAGCAGCAATTACATGGAAAGGCTCCCGATTCGGAACCTCTGTGTGCTAGTTTCTTCGAAAATCCTAGATGTCGATACTTACATCTCGCGTCTACATATGTAACGATATCTATCAAATACGTAAATAATTGTTCAAGAGGGCATTCTCATGTGAGAAGCGCAACTAATGAAGGAATCGTAATGCCGTCTACAGAAAAGTTGTAGAGAATCGGAAATCCTTCTGAATTAGCGTTTATACATCCTGTTTGGAACATTTTTTACCGAGTAAACTCAGAAAATAGGCCAAACGGGATTTTTTTTCAAAAATTTATGACTGGTAACTAATACTGGAATATTAATGATCGTCAAAACTATAGTTTATGATGTTAAGTTTATTTGGGCTCACAATGGACACCATTCAATAAGTAGTTTTTGAAGAATTGGAAGTTAAATTAATTAGAGAGTTATTTTGAACATCCCACCGTATTAACGAGACTAATCCGACCGGAATAAACTAAAAATATTTTGAAAGTTCATAAATTCCACTTCAATTTGTCTGTCTTGGATTTTCGCTATAATGCCGAGATATTGGTTTAAAATAATAGTAAATATTGCATTAAATATACGAATATGCGACAGCCAGCCAGCGGTTCACTGACAATAGCTGCCTGGGCAAATAGACGAATCTAGGATTTTCTTAAGTAAATTGTATTAATATGTGTTTTTTCTCAGCAGTTTATTACGTTTTGATTTACATAACTATTATCTGCCCGCATTGGTTTATTTTTCCATTGGTTTATCAAGTTAATGATTACCTGTATACAATTTACTGTCATTAAATTAAATTATTTTTTTCCACGGATTGGATCCGCCACTGTCAAGACATCGGAGGAGAAGTAAGTCAAATTTTAAAAGCAGTGTTAATATATTTTTCGGCACTATAACAAAAATCCAGGATATACGAAGTGAAGCGCATTTTATGAGCTTTCAAAATATATTTAGCATATCGCTATCGAACTATCGTGGTTAATAGGATATGTTCTGCAAAATATTTCTTCAAATTGATTGTGCTTTTTTCGGATTTGGAAAGCGTCATTTTTTCGAATTAGTTTATTTATATACCTAAACCGGAATATAAACAAAGTTTTCCAACGCTTCGCCCACACTTGTAAGGGGCTTTTTCAAGGATGAGACAAAAACAAAATAATTTCTTCAAATTATTTAAATTTCAATTCTGCAAGATCTACTTAACGCACAACATCGATCTTTAGCGTTATTAATGTCAACGTTATAAGCTATCATTAGGTGGCAGAATAAGGTTCCAGCTGTTATTAAAACCAAGTTATGAATTTTTTGAAATCGCTTATATCGATTTTTCCAGCTTTTCTTTATGAAAAATGTTCCAATCAAAATGTATAAACACTTATTTTGAAGATTTTTTGATTTTCTACAATGTTTCTATTGACGGCATTATGAACAGATAATTATTTTTTACACTATTAAGCAAAAAAACAAATCAGTTATGACTTATAAATTATTATTTAGGTGATGGCTTTTGCGGTTTGCTGTTGAATTTTATGTACCTAATTTAAAAACCATTGCTGACTGGGGTATAAGGATAGAGCGTAATTTATTATTTGTTTTAAAAACCATTTTAACATGCCATTTATTTCCCAAATGATCCCATAATTGGAGTGGAAACGTCTTCAAACATACAATAAGTATCACACAATATACAAAAGACTATTTATATATTGTGAGGAAGCATTTTTGTACCGAATGAACAGGCAAGATAATCAAAGATGACCTCAACAATCTTTTCGAAATCACTTACGAATGTCAACAATGACAAAACTGTCAACAATGACAAAACTGTTAACAATGACAAAACTGTCAACAATATCAATACTATCTATCAATAATACTCTCTTCGTGGTGTCATTCTTTTGTACGCAAGACAATATATTGTTTCTGGTCAGGGAACCTTCATCAGTTGCGCTTCCCACAATTGAATGTCCTCCCGAACACTTCTATATGTATTTGAAGCATATCGTTAAATTTGAAGACGCGAGATTTAAACACCGACATCTAGGTTTTTCGGGGAAACTAGCACATAGAGCTTCCGAATCTGGAGCCGTTCCATGTAATTGCTGTTATCCGTAATTCCTAGGTTAGAATGTCAAGATGAAATTTTCAGGTTAAATTCACCCGTCAAGAGATATTGAATACTCTCTTCGAGGTGTCATTCTTTTGTATGCAAGACTGTCAATAATGTCAAAAATGCTAAATTGTAAAAGCTAAGTATCTCAAAATATCATCGATTTAAAAACGATAATAAATGTTAACAAATAAATCACAAATAAACTGTATACTTCGTTCATGTTTATTTCGCAAATGATAGCCAGCTTAAAAGATAAAAATGACAACACGAAAATTTCGCATAGGGAAAATTTGATGAGTGTATTATGAAACACTGGGAATTATCATGAGTTTATACCACAGACTGGAACGAACAAAAAAGAAGCGAAATATTACAGACGATCCTACACTTAAGCTGATGCTAAAATAATTTATCGTGTAACTTTTCTCTATTCTCATAATAAATATATTAATCAGTCGACACTTTGTTTTTAATATTTTAACGAATTTGCATACGGTAAGTGCGTTTTACGTGATAAACCGAATTTCGGCATGATATATTAATAAATCAGTATAAACAAATGAAGGCGTTCTTTGCTGAAAGGATAATAATTAACAACCGTTTAGTTTCAACGAAACAACGTCTATGGAAACCGAAAAGCATTAAACAAGCTGTTATTAATGTATCAGTAGGTCAACCGGTCTAAATTGTAATTAATTATATTTATGTTATATTACGACCATGTATAATCTTAATTTTCTCGGATAATTTATATTAATTAGTTTAGCAAACATTTTATACTTTACTTTATACTTTTTTTATTCTATATAATGAAACTTTAAATTAATTGTTAATTTTACAAGGGTTAATTTAAACCGCCCCTACATTTATTTAAACTACTTACTACTTGAAGACGGCAACTTGGGTGTTGAAACGTCGTTGAGTGTAAAAAATAAAGGTTTGTTGTTAGGATACAACACTTGTGTTTATACGTCAGTTAAAAAGTTTTAATTCAAATAAACTAAACAATTTGTTAATCAGTGAAAAATAATAATTAATTTGACTAATACTATCACAATGTGAACAAAATTTAAAACAGAGTTTTGAGAAATTCTACATTTATGTAGGACAAACTAACAGTAGGAATAATTAACGAGGAGATGAGCATCAGAAGGCTGTAAGGAGAGAGAAAAAAACAATATTAATTGCATTAAACGTTACCAGTTTTTCAGAAACAATGTTCGGTTAAAGTAAGGTCAGATGTAAGTGGCCATGCTTTACTAGGGCCAAGATACAACAGAGACGTTTACCGTAATTTTCTTAACGATGCTTTCCCTGGATGACTCACATGTAAATGTTCCTCTTTTTCTAACTTACTAGATATGAACGTTTGCAATTAAGTAATCCAGGCACATCAAAGTGAAGAAAAAACTATATAAATTTCAACAAGAGTTAGTTTAAACCGTCCCTACTTTTTTCCAAATTACTTACTCCATGAAGACGGCAACTGGGGTGTTAAAACGTCGTCAACCGCAAAAGGTAAAAAGTAAGGGTTTGTTGTTAGGGTACAAAACTTGTGTTGATACGTCAGTTAAAATAACTCTATTAATTCAAATTGATTAAACAGTGTTTTAATCAATGAAAAAACATAATTAATTTCATTAAAACTGTCACAATAGGAACAAAGTTTAAAACAGAGTTCTAGATATCTACAAAAGACGAACGATTGCCATAAATCAACTAGAAGTATTTAAAACTCCATAGGTATATTACCATTTATGTAGGACAGACTAACAGGAGGAATAAATAAAGAAGCGTTGAGGGAAAACACTCTTAATTGCATTAAATGCGGTCAGTTTGTCACGGTACAATTTTTGATTAAGGTAATGATGGATGGATGACTCGCATCTAAATGTACCTATTTTTCTCACTTATTAGAAACGAACATTTACAAATCAATTCAATCCTGAATTACAGTTTTTCAAAATTACTGAATAGGTCGTGGGGCACAATTATAACCCCTTAGATTATCTCATCCCAACAGCTAGACTTTCATTTATTGCGAGGGCATCATCACACAAAACGCAATAGGAGATACTGCAAGTTCGTTTAATGAAATGAACAAGCCTGCATTCAAGTTGGAGGTGCTTACTTTCCAAAATAATTACAATTATGTACAGAAGTACATTATTGTAATTCTGTTAATAGTTATTTTATGTAGACGGTTTTTTCACTTAGGGGTAGGTTTTAGATACCTGATCAACAACTAGAACATTTCGTTTTTCTAACCATACCATATATACAGGAGTTGTCAAAAAGACTGAAGAGAGTAGATTTGGTGTCAAACAGTCAAAACAAAAAATACACACATAATCAATCCTAAGCAAAAAAAACACTACTCGATACTAAAAATATTTATAAAATCCCTTGTGAATGTAATTTTATATTAGAGAAACATCTAGGCTTCTAAGTGTAAGCATAAATGAACATAAAAAATACATAAACGAAATATCCTAAATTTGTGGGCATGATTGGGCTCTGTCTTAAAATACGAATTGGCAATGCAACAATATTGTACAAAGAAGAATAAAATCTATTATGAAATTAAAAGAGTTTGCTTTAATTCTGCTAAATGAAGGCGACAGCGTCGCTGCTACTTCGTAAAATTCCGTCATGCTGGTACGAAGAGTTAAGGATAACTTTGCTGATAGTCAAATGATTTTAAACAAAGTTCATCAGGTTTTTCCTAAAAGGTTTTCTCTTATCACTGAAATAACAGAATTCCGTGATCGCATCTTTAGCGAATGGATCGCACAGCGAAGTAAAATGGCGCCTGGAGCGACATGAATTGAACATGATCAACAGATCTGCTCAGATTTTCTTGAGAGATTAGATGGAGAGTCAAAATTGATGGATAACTGGTGATGAAACCTGGTTATTACAATATGAGGTTGAAACTCAGCAGTAATCCATCTACTGGACAACTCATGCACCGCTAAGAATGAAAAAAGCAAGGATATTGAAAGCCATGTTAATCGTTTTTCTCGATATTAACAAAATCGTGATGATTGAATGGGTTCCAGAGGCTCGAACTGTAAACCAAATTAACTATTTGAAAGTTTTGGCAAGACTACGCGAGCGAGCCCGGAGTTCTGGACAACAAGTCGTGGATATTGTACCAAGACAACGCACCTGTCTATAACAAGCTGTTTTGTGAAGCGTTACTTAGCCGCTAGAGGCACTTTAGTCCTCGAACAAGCGCCGTACTCTCCTGATTTAGCTTCAAGTGACTTTCTCTTGTTTTCGATGATCAACTCGGCCTTAATAGAACCCGGTTCGAGTCGATCGAAGATGTGTAGTGAAAATCGGAGGAGCTCCTAAATGTTATTACAAAAGAAGACTTCCAGCATTGCTTTGACCAGAACGAATGGAATGGTGTGTGACATGGGGGAGGGATTACATTGAGGGCTTTGGTTGTAGAATAATTTTTAAAATAAAACTCATTTTCATAAGCAGTCTTGTTATTTAATAGCTTGAACTAGTAGAGTAGAAGCTGACACTAATAAATTTTAGAATTTATAAGGGTTCCGTACCACCTTCAAGATTCTAATATTCCAGTTTCAGGCAAACAGGGAATGAGTGCATTTTCTTATAATTACCCTAATATATTTTAAAGGAAGCGTTTTAAATTTATAAAAAACATACACTCTAATTTTCCACATTTTATTTTATCTGCTACATGATTAGCCTGATTTTTATAAAAATATGTATTTAATTTTCTAATTTGCCCCCCAAAAATTAACATTAGAGTTTTATTTTACTAATAAACTAAGCCTTTTATAATCTACTGTCTGAATTTTAGGTTCTGTAGATTGGAAGATAAAGGCAAAAATAAGTCAAGTTTTAAATAATAAATTATTAAATTTTTTAGACAAATTATTTAAAAATACAAATGAAATATATTGTTCAAATTTTTAGATAGTGTAGTTTCTAAAGTGGAAATTGAGTGGATGTTTAATATTTTTGTTAATATCTTTTAAACAAATGATTTAAAAATAAAAATATTTGTAATTCACATAATGAGCCTTTTATTTGATATTACATGGTGCGTTTGAAAATTTAATTTTCATTTTCCATTTAATTCCATATTGTGTCCCCAAAATTAATGTTGGGCTTTTCTACTAATTTTTCTTATAAATTTCAAGTGAGCCCCATTGCCCCTAATTATTTTCAAAACTTTATGTAGTATGGTTTCGGAAATAAAACGGGAAATGAGAATTTTTTATATTTTTTGTTAATAGAAATAATTTTAATTTTATGTTTACCATTTAATGCTGTAGTTTGTCCCTAAAATTAATATTAGAGGTTTCTCCTTATTTTTCTAGTAAAGTTCAGGTAAGGTCCTATATCCTTATTTTTTTTTAATTTTTACGTCTTATAGTTTCGGAGATAAGGTAGGGGGAATGGGTAAAAATTTTTATATTTTTGATAGTATCTTTAAAATAATTTATTTTAAAAATATAACAAAAATACATATGTTTTCGCCATGATGAGCCCTATCATTTGATATATTATATGATGTGTTAGAAACAATTTTAATTTTATATTTTTCATTTAATTCTGTAATTTGCCCCCCAAAAATTAATAGTAGAGGTTTCTTCTTATTTTTTCGGTAAAATTCAGGTAAGACCCTGTATCTCTAATTTTTTTCACAATTTTACTTCTTATAGGGGCAATGGGTAAAAAATTTTATATTTTTGTTAATTTATTTAATATAATATTCATATTTTAAAAATATGAAAAAAATATATTTGTTTTTCCCATAATGAGCTCTTTCATTTGATATATTACATGATGTGTTAGAAACAAAATAGTAGAGGTTTCTCCTTATTTTTTCGGTAAAATTCAGGTGAGGCTCAACATCTCTAATTTTTTTTAACATTTTACGGCTTATAGTTTCGGAGATAAGGGAGGGGGGGTCGAATTTTTTTAGTTTTTCCCCCCAGAAGTACCCCTAAAATCAAAATTTCTTCATTTATATGTACTCCGGATCGGGTCACCAATCTATACACTCAATTCCAACCTTTTCCGTCCAGTAGTTTAGGAGAAAATTGCTGTGATGTGAAAGAGGAAGAAATCCTGAGTGATATTATAAGGGTATCCGTATATTGTATATACGGAACCCTAAAAATGCATATAATAACAGTGGCGTAATATTCAAAATCTATGTAAAAAAACTCAGAAACCTTTGTACAAGTACCCAAGTTGCCTGGGAAAAACATTTATCTGAACTGCTTTACTTAAAATCTGCGTAGAGATGTTTTTCTACTCGAACAAGTAATTGCCCTTATTGAAACATGTTTCATAACATCTAACAAGCAAATGAACTGATACTTTCAGCTGTTTACGTCGCAGGTGGTGCTAAAGTATCTAACATATATATCTACTATCGTGTTAACGACATATCTTAGACCGAGAATGCCGTTGTCGAGATAAAAATAACGAATCCATTAACCAACCACTGTCTTCTCCTAGCCGAGTGGCTGCCAGACTGCCGTATATATACTGTATATTTTACGGACGAAATGTTTTAATAATAGGAAACCTAATGATCCGTTAGCATTCAACCTTCACAAAACGTATTATATCGAACGAAATATATTGTACATGCACGTAATTGGAAAACATTCCATATTTGCAGAATGATTATTTCGACTGATTGTTATCATATTCAGATAACTTAAAAGAACACAGCCACATAATTATTCACTGACGAAACAACATTTTTTTTGCCATTACCGGAACACGCAATTAATTATGTTATTTAACAAAAAAACACCATAGAATAGTTAATACATGAGGTTTTACTTATATATACGGACCAAAATACATAACTCTATTTATTTATTTTTTTTATATTAGATCTTAATTTCCAAAACTAACAAAGAGGCAGATATATTTCAATTCAGTCTTTTGATAATAAATCTCAAGTAATTGACAATAAAACGACAAAATAGAAGATAACAATAACTGCCAAAAATAATTTTATGTAAGCACTTTTCGGAAATCAACTTAAAAGCGATAATTTTGACAAGAAAAGAAAGCAAAATCCCTGTCATTGACAATAACTTAGACGATATTGAACTTGTCAAATTATACCCATATAAAAAATGCTCTTATTGGAAACAATTAGCCTTCAAAATTTATCAACTATGAATTGAACGAAAAATAAACCATCGGAATCAACCCGGAACTTCTCTTAGTAACACTATCACTCAGGAAGGACAACCACATTGTAGTTACAACTATACCATATATGCAGGGACTCTCAGAAAGATTGAAAAGGGTGGGCAACAGATTTAATGTCAAAACAGCATTAAAACCAAGAAATACACTGAAATCACTAATGTCGAAAACAAAACCAACCAATAAAACTCAGAACTTAAAAAACTGCAAATACAAGATTCCATGCGAATGCAATAAATTTTATATTGGAGAAACATCCAGACCATTAAACCTACGAATTAATGAACACAAGAATTACATAAAGAAACGACAATTTGAAAAATCGAAAATTTGTGAACATGCTTGGATCCTAGGCCATAAAATACAATTTGACAATTCAACTATACTTCACAAAGAACAACATAACATAAAACGAAAAATACGAGTAAAAGAGCCAGCGTTAATTCTTTTGAATGAAGAAGATTGTATCGCTTCTACTTCTGTAGAATTTAATCGTATCTGGTTACCGAAAATTAAAAAAGAAATTAGTAATGGCCATCTCCTTTTGAATAACCCAAAATCCGGATAGTTCATAAGGTTTTTCCTGGGTTTTCCCTTATGACTTTAATGGGTTCACTGAAATAAAAGAATACTTTGATCGCATTTTTGGCGAATGCGCTGAAATAAAAGAATTCTTATGTATCAAAGTCGTACCTAAGAACGCCACTTATAAATTCTAAACACAACTCTTTCAGGTTCTTCCAACTTGAAAGCTGTGTAACTGTAATACATGATTTTAGAATTTTTTTTGCTACCTGTATATCTAGAAACAACAAATTTTTCTTAAGTTAACTTAAATGTCATATATCAAACTTTCATTTTGCATTTTATATTTTCAATACATGTTTAAAGCCACTGAAAACGAGGTCAGAGGTCCTTGAAATACAGAACACATAAAAATATACCCATTAACTGTAAGTTCAGTAGGAGGAGAAATATTTCGCGTCATTTGTTTAAAATTCGTTCCTTGAAAATAGTACCACAATAATTGAGCACCAATAAATATGTTCAGCCAGTTTATTTATACAATTAACACGTTTATTAAGGCAATAAATTAATGAAACCAACCATCGACTAATGGATAGTCCTAAGATGTGCTTTGACTCCAGTCAGAATATACAGGGTGTTCCTAAATTGGAGGTACAAACGAAAAGGGGAGATTCCTTGAATAGTTTTAGGAAGAAAAAGGCCCATAAACATGGGTCCGCAAACGTTTCGTTTTCAAGATACAGAGTATTAAAGTTTCAATTTTTTTCAAGTTTTTTTCTCATAGTATCTGCACTTCACAAGATATTCAAATGAAATTTGGCATAGATATTACAATTAAGAGTTTACACCTTGTGATATGCCAATTTCGATTGCAAATCTACAGGGTGATATTTTTTCGGGAACACTGTCCGCTGTTGTCCTTCCGAACTTTTTTTTGGTGAGCCACTGGTACTTTCAAAAATTGTAAAGAAAAGCTTTGTGGTTATAGCAAACTTTATGTTCTCTTGTAGTTTTGTCGTATCTAGTACCGATTTCGAGAAAAAAAATTTGAATTATTAAACTAGCAATGATTCTTAAAGATTCGATAAATTGGTATAATCATCAAAAAAAAAAAATTATTACTTCAAGAAACGTACATATCAAAAATTAATCATAATAAAAAAACTAAATAACAACAAAGGAACTAAACTACAGCAATTGTTGAAAATGTCCTCCCCAACCCTTATACAAGCTTCTGTTCTTCTTCTCATAGACGATCGAACTCTTTCAAACACTGGAGTATTCCTAATTGAATCAAACGCGCCTATTATACGATTTCTTAGTTCGTCTACGGTATTCACTGGCGTTATGTACACTAGAGATTTCAGATGGCCCCATAGAAAGAAATATAAACTATTTAAATCTGGGGATCTGGCGGGCCATGGCTGATGTCCACCTCGTCCAATCCACCTGTTTACATAATTTTCGTTCAAATACTCCAAAAGTGAAAAATGAGCAGGAGCACCGTCGTGCATGAACCACATTTCACGTCGCATCATAAGAGGTATATCATCCAATAACAAGGGCAAATCGTTCTCTAAAAAATGTCTGTATGATTGACCAGTAAGTCGCCCTGGCAAGGAGAAAGGACTAATCAAATAATCGCCAATATTACTACCCCACACATTTAATGAAAATTCCTCTTGAAAATAAGCTTCTGCAATTTCATGTGGATTCTCCTCAGCCCATATGTGTTCATTATGAAAATTTATGACTGAAGTCCCTGAGAAACAGGCTTCATCAGTGAATAGGATTTGGCAATCAAAATGAGGATTGTTCAATAGTCTGTTGAGGTACCACTGACAAAAAATAATTCTTGGATGACAATCTCGAGGCAAGAGCGCCTGCACCCTCTGAATGTGATAAGGCTAGAGCAAAGAATCCCGCAAGATCCGCCAAACAACTTGATGACTTGTATTTAAGGTAACACTAATTTTTCTTGTACTGGTTGCTGGATGTTCTTCTATTTCGTTCACACTGCCTCTTCGAGTCGTAGTGTTCTCACTTCGTGGTCTACCTGCATTAATATTTTTCGCAGAAAAAGATCCAGTTTCTGAAAGACGCCTGTGAATATTAGAGAACATTCGATGACCAGGCATCACTCTATTGGGATAGCGTTCCATGTAAAGACGCTTAGCTTCTCTTGAATTTACCATTTGCAAGACCATACATGAAATGCATGTCAGCCATTTCGGAATTCGTAAAATTCGGCATGTTTTGATATTAAAATGCAACCATCTTTAATTTTCAAAACACAGGAGTTTAATTTGATGTGTCAAAACTAACAATAAATTTATTCATTCACCACAGCCTACTAGGTAGGTAACTAGATTTCTATGACAATTCGGAATTTTCTGAGGATTTCAAGAGATCATTCAAAATTTTGTTCTCGAAACCTGTAGTAGATACGACAAAACTACAAGAGAACATAAAGTTTGGTATAACAATAAAGCTTTTCTTTGCAATTTTTGAAAGTACCAGTGGCTCACCAAAAAAAAAGTTCTGAAGGACAACAGCGGACAGTGTTCCCGAAAAAATATCACCCTGTAGATTTGCAATCAAAATTGGCATGTCACAAGATGTAAACTCTTAATTGTAATATCTATGCCAAATATCATTTGAATATCCTGTGAAGTGCAGATACTATGAGAAAAAAACTTGAAAAAAATTCAAACTTTAACACTCTGTATCTTGAAAACGAAACGTTTGCGGACCCATGTTTATGAGACTTTTTCTTCCCAAAACTATTCAAGGAATCTCCCCTTTTCGTTTGTACCTCCAATTTAGGAATACCCTGAATAAAACGAGCATTTTTACAAACTTTTGTTGAATTAATAATTCTAACAATACAGCTACCTAACATGTTCATTCATTTCTGATTTAAATTATTTAATAAATATTCTTGAATAATAAGAATGTAGGACTGATCTTTATACCTACTGACTAATTTTTAATGAAAACCTATATATCGAAATATTTTGAAAATATCAACATTTCATTAGCTGTAATCAAAAGTAATTAACCTCTTTAAGTTAATTAATCATTTAAAAGAGTATTTTTGAAGTAAATCTAACCTAAGTGTTGTGCAATATTTCATCAATACAACTTTCGAACAATCGCTTTTTTGCAAGTGCAAATCATTCCATTGAATAGAGGAAAGTGAATGAAGTGCCACTTCACAAAAATTGTGAAACCAAAAGGATGTTTATTTATATAAAATGAGATTAAATTTCAACGTTATCGTGACAATTACAAATAATTTTAAACCTGAAAAAGAAGAGGACCGTTGAAAGAGAAAGAGTAAGTGAAGAGCCTGAAGAGATAAAGAAAATGTAAATTTGGTAAAATAATTGTATATATTTCATTTTGTAATTGAAAACACTCATGTTCAAATCGAGTTCAACAAATATCCAGTAAATTCGGGAAAACTCTTTAGACAGTGATTAGTCACAGAAGGAAGATATCCTTTCTGAAAAAAACAAAACCCGATTATAGAGTCCAACAGTACGACTATTTTCAAATTATCCTAAGGGGTGCAAACAACCCCGAATGATGATTTTTTTTTCCAAATTTTACGAATTTCAAGCTAAAGCTTTCGACACGACATATCCGCAAGTCATTGCTTGATAAACTCTAAAACTATCATTATCAGACTTCACCGTGAAAAAAAATAAGAATATGACTAGTGAGTTTTATGAAATTAAAACTGGATTTCCACAAGGAACAGTTTCAGGGCCTCTGATTTTGCTAGCCTAGTGAAAGATCTCATGAAATCTTACCGGATGACATAATATTAGCATTTACAGATGATACTGCAGAGGTAATGGCTCGTTCTCAATAAGCTGATCCTAAATGTGGATAAAACCGTATTTATTACGTTTGAAAAGTACTGTATCAGTATTCCAAAATAAATAGACATTCACCTTGATAATATACGCATAAAATGAGTATAATACCGCAAGCACCTAGGTGTTCCAATCATAGAGGTATTATACTGTAGAGCACGTGAAGTAGAGGAAATTCATGTAATAGGAATAGAAAGAGAGAGAGAATAAACGGGTCGGTCCTGATTGGTCAGTGTCAGTGGTGACGCCTACAACTAGTAGGGTAGAGACGTAGCAAGCGCACCCTGATATTGTCTTTCTCTTTCTATTGTTATTACACTGCCACTTACAGTAACGCCCATACCTAATTCACTCTACAGTATAATACCTCTATGGTTCCAATACACTAAAGTCTTAGAGATGAGAATCACATAGACTACGTTATTATACTACGTATAAGCAAATATTTCGTATTGCAATAGATTCTGTGGGTTCAAAAATATACAAATATTCACTTTCAATTTCGACGTTTTTATTTTCCAAACAAATGCACAAATACAACGAGTAATACTACAGCTGTTTACTTCTTTTACTGTCGATTCATCATACAACGCAAATTTTAAATCACTCAACTTGTAGCCTTTAAATATCTAGTGTCGAAAATACTGAATTGTTAGAGTATTTTCAGGAACCTTATTGAGGTCGCTTTTTGCATCCACCGAAATTTCGGGATAGCAATTGTGTTGTTTTTTTTTATTTCAGCCAGTTTTATGTTTACGTGTTGTTTTTATCGGAATGATTAATTTAGAAGGGGCTAGATTTTGTTTTTTCTTTGATGGCGTAAAATGAATTTTATAACCGTATTTATCATCTACAGACTATCAAAATGTTTGAATGCTGAAATACTTCGCATAATATACCATGTCCTATTTTAAAGCAATGATAATAATCAAATTATATAGGGTGTTTTTTTAAAGGTATACAACTTTGAAATGGAATAAAACAAGGATATATTTTTTTTAATTGACATGAAATTTACTTTATTCGAAAGATAATCTTCTGGCATTATAATTTGAATATGACTTCTGGCATATGACCGCCACGGCTGGCTCGGACGTAGTCTAATCTGGAGGTCCAATTTTCGATGACTTTTTCCAACATTTGTGGCCGTATATCGGCAATAACGCGGCAAATGTTGTCCTCCAAGTGGTCAATCGTTTCGGGCTTATCGGCGTAGACTAGCGACTTCACGTATCACAGAAAATAGTCAAGCGGCGTTAAATCGCACGATCTTGAAGGCCAATTCTCTGGTCCGAAACGTGAAACTATGCGGTTACCAAACGTTTCTTTCAATAAATCAATTGTGGCGCGAACTGTGTCACACGTTGCCCCGTCTTGTTGAAAACACAGCTCGTGTACATCATGATTGTCCAATTGATGAACGAAAAAGTTAGTAATCAAGTACGGACCCATTATTACAGCAGCCTATAAAGCACACCAAACAATCAGTTTTTCTGGATGTAAAGGTGCCTCAACATGAACTTGAGAATTATCATCACTCCAAAGGCGGCAGTTTTGTTTATTGACGTATCCATTCAACCAAAAGTGAGCTTCATCGTTAAACAAAATTCGCTTATGAAAATCGGGATCAACGGCAATCTTGTTTTGAGCCCATTCACCTTGCCTTGCCAGGGGATCGTGTGGCTTCAATTCTTGCACGAGTTGAATTTTGTAAGCACGCAAACCAAGATCTTTCTGCAAAATCTTCCATAAAGTGGATGGATACATATCCAATTCCAGTGCACGATGGAGAATGGACTGATTCGGGTTTTCCTCTACGCTACGCTCTACAGCAGCAATGGATTCTTCTGTACGCACTGTACGACATCTCTGTGGATGCGTATTATCATTTACAGTAAACGTGGTGCGAAATCGTTGCATAGTTAATCGAATTAATTGCTCTGATGGACGATTATGTTGACCGTAAAATGGAAGTAGTGCGCGATACGTATTTAGAACAGAACCATGATTTTCAAAATAAATTTGCACAATTTGGAAGCGTTGTTCAGGCGTCAGTCTATTCATGATGAAATGCCAAACCAAACTAAACATAAATCACGTGACAGCTGACAAGATGGCCGTCGGTTAAAAGAGTGTTGCCAACTTAAAGTTCTATACTAAACACTCTTTAGAATGGGGTGGAGCCTTTACAACACTTTCAACGATTGTAGAATAAATCATAGAAAATTGTTACTATAAACTAGTTTACAGGTAAATATTAACAAATATTTGATGCTGAATTGTTGTTGTACCTATAACACAGCCCCACAAAATAAAAGTTTGTTCTAAGAACGTCGCTATGATAACTAGGAGTTTTTGGAGTCGCTGATTCCGAATCCGAGGTGTGTTTGACCATATCAGGTCAGGATCAAGGTCATTTGATGGTCAAATCGAGTAAGACCTTCAAAAATCTGGAAAAAATCATTGTGAGGTTTTTGGGGTCGCTGATCCCGAATCCGGGGTCCGTTTGACCTTACAAAGTCAAGGGTCAAAGTAATTTGAAGGTCAAATCGAGAAAACTCTTGCAAAAATCTGTAAAAATTCATTATGAGGTTTTTGGGGGCTCGCTGATTCCGAATCCGGGCTCCGTTTGATCTTATAAGGACTAAATAAATGTCATTTTAAGATCAAATCGGAAATTTTATTCGACACACTTCTGTTACAACAGTAGATTAACAATCACATTGTCCCTTTTTTAACTATACTAGTGGTTGACCAGTGGTCGAAATTCGACTCTATTTCATGAAATTGTAAGTATATTTTTAGAAGAAACACAGTTGTGGAGAAATCGGAGAAGTAGATGTAATGACCAAAATTGTTCACTCATATTGACAAATCTATTAAAATAAAAAGAAAATAAAAATGTAATCAAATATGGGTATTCGAAATATTTTTGACAAATGAGTGACCCCGAAATTTTTGGCTGAAACCGCTCCTGACTATTCGATATAATAATTGGAAGATTGTTCTTTGCAACCTAACAGTTTTCGTCATTTGCGGTTTCAATCAATTTCAAGAATATTAAAGAAAAGAGAGGACCAACAACCCTAGGAAAACTTAAATATTTAATACATTCTCTATTGTCTGATAATTTTTACACAACACCTTCGGGAAAGTTGTGATAATAATATATTGATCAAATAATTAAATTTACATTAAAACAGAAAATTTAATATGAAAGTTACTGCAACGCGTCCGGAAAATCAATACTGATCTACTACATTAACTATTTTAAACAATAAACAATAACAACCTTTGCGTGCCACTTCCAGAAGTACGCTCTAAGAACATAACAACATCTAACGATCGCTCCCAATGTTTTGAGTTTTGACAGTCCGGCAGCGGCGGCGGCACTGTCAGTTGTTTGGCGTTGACAGTATGGACCTAATATTATAAATTAATATTAGCATTCTGCACTGACGGTCGTCAGTGGCTACTAAACAAAAGAAAAATGAAGAAAATCGGTTGAGAGACACAGGAGAAAATGGTACCTAATCGTTTTGTCTTTGCCTATTTATATATAGATATAAGATATTGAAGAGAGACTTCAATATATGCTCTTACTTAGATCAAATCAGACAGAAATTCAATGGCACTGCAACCTCATGTTGTGAGCGAAGCTCTCATCGATCTCCATTCCCCTACATTTTCTCTGGGTAACCTAGATCTAGGATAAAAAGAGCCCAATATTTACAGCTATATGTTCTTCCAATTAGGTTCAAGAACTTGCAATGTGTAGTTCGAATCAAGTTTTTCACTTGTTTTCATTGATTGCATATCAACATACCAACAATAGCACAACTCAAAATCTTGCCATAACGATGGATACTTAAAACGAGGTCAACTGCTTCGATAGAAGATGTGTAGAATGATTCTCGTTCTCAAATCCAACGTGGTAACAAAGCTATCGATGGCACGCTGCCTTGCAGGGAGACGTTAAGGTGTGAGAATGATTCCGTAGTGTGTCCCCAGGACAAATAACTGACCTGTGATCGGGTCAGGTACCATAAAAACAATTTGTGAAAGAGAAGTGAAGAAATTTTATATAAGTTATTTCAAATTTTAACTGGAAAAGTGATAATGTATTTATTTTTAATCAAACCGATCTCAGATTCGAGATCAGCGACCCTAAAAACCTCATAATGAAATTTTACATCTTTTTTTCAGGGTTTTCACGATTTGACCTCCAAATGACCTTGACCCTGACTTTGTAAGGTCAAACGGACCCCGGATTCGGAATCGGCGACCCCAAAAACCCCTTGGTACCATAGTGAAGTTCTTAGAGCAGACAATTTATTTTTTTTGTGGGGCTGTCAAAATTTTGTAAAAGTTTCACTCATCCAAAAATCGCCTAACTTACCACTTTTTTCCTTTAAAAGCTTTAACATAAATTCATAACCAGTTTCGAAATTTCCAAAAGTAATGGTAGGTACTTGACCACTGAAGAAAACTCAGCTTTTTAGATAAATCCAAATTATTAATAAAAGTGATATGTGATGAGACGTTGTAGGTTTCAGACGATGAAAATTATCTTTTGAAGAATAACTCTTTTTCTAAATATTATTAATAAGAACGTTTTCCACATGATTCCAACGTAAGTGAACACTTTCATATGTAGACAAATTGAGAACTTTTATCTTGACAGCAGTTAATTAACATATTCTGATTTAATTTCAATCTATTTTGAATTAATTTCAAACTAGATTTCGAATAACGCTACGTACAGTTATTACTGTCGCATTCGCCACATGTTATAATAAATTAACAACATTTTTCCGATTTTCTACAAAACGGACCATTCCAAACTTGCAATAAATATGAGATCAATCTAGAAGTCCATTCTTTTATATGAAAAAAGAATAATCGAAACCGGTTCATAATTGACGGAGTACTGAGATAACAAAGTCTAAGTCGGTTAATAAATGATATATAGCAAAATAAATAGCAAAATAATTCAGGAATGAATATACAATGTGTCCCATATAAAAGCAAAGACATGTGATTTCTGAAACGGGTTAAATGAGAATGTACGAGTATAACAGGCCTAACTTTGGATGACAGAAAATGTAATTATTAAAAAAAAAGTTTTCTGTTAGTTGGCTGTGAAACAAAATGCTGTCATAGTTATGTATCTCTCTATTAATTCTTTATTATTTTGTTTGTTTCTATCTGTCAAGAGTTTAATATTTTTCAAAATCAATGTGAGACTTTTTAAATAACCTGGTTATTAAAGAATTTTTTCAATTTAATTAAATGTAGATATGTATTCAAATTAGAAAAATGTGTATATGTATGATTGTTTCATTTTGTGGCACAGGAACGCTGAACGAGCTCAATATATGAACTTTCAGCGATGTCCCGAAAAACCGCAACCAGTTTTGTCTATCTTCAGAATGCTTAGAAATAATTTACTTGCATACGTATCCTTTAGAGTGTGTAATAAAAATATTAAAAATCTTGTTTTATAAAGTGTTATCGACAATCCTCGTACCTACCTCTCTTGGTCAAATGGAAAATGCCTAATTCGACTGGTCAGAAAATTCTTAAACAGTACAAATACGGTAGGTCCATATGTAGAATATATTAGTCAAGGATTCCAGGTTGGTACTGTAGAAAGGGGAAGATTGCTTTGCAATTGGTTCGTAGAAAAATGCCAAGAAAACCCGCAATTTCCGCTTAAGTTTCTATGGTTTGATGAAAGCAGATTTACAAATTGCGTGGTGTTTAACAGAGACAACAACGTGTATTGGATCGACCAAGATCGGTTTTTAAATCGTTAGGTGCGCCATCAAGTGAGGTGGGGTTTTAATGTATGACTAGGGATCATGAACGGACATTTTTCATAATAATTTGACTTCCCCTCGATATCTTCATTTATTACAAAAATACAACCAACCTTTAGTATATTTGCCGCTTCAAGATGTTGGGAACATATAGTTCTAGCAAGATGAAGCACCTCTACATAATGCAAGAATCATAACTGACATGTTCAATCAGTAATATGGAAGTAAGTGGATCGAAAATCTAGTTCCGGTTGCCTGGCCTACTCCCTCGTCGGACCTTACATCTCTTGATTTTTGTATTTGGAGATACTTAAAAAATAAAGTTTATTGTATTACTTATAATACAGAAGAGGAACTTAAGGGAGCCGTTCTTTGAGCCATTGAAAAAATCCTTCAAAAAATTGTTAAAGATGCATGTATATATCTAACTCAAAGGTGCTAGGCGTACATTAATAATAATGGTGCAATTTTCGAACATTGTATTTAATTTGATTTAATACAAGGATTTGTCAACAGTTTTTTTTTTTTTTGTTTTGAGTTAAATAACACATTGTAATATTTTAGTTGTTTACTTTAGTATCATACATAAAGAGTAATTTCATTTATTATTTTTTAGGGATAATTAAAAAAAACAACTTTGTTTCACAGGTAAGTGAAAAACTTCTTTTTTTTTAATAATTTACATTTTCTGTCATTCAAGGGTAGGCCTGTTATACATAGTTGAAAAGATATTTTTATATACTATTCAATGACGTATAAATCCAATATGGCGGCCATGAGAAATAACAAAGTTAGCTATGGTTGCAAAAAATCTAGAAGGCCATACATATATACAGACGAATTGAGAACCTTCTTATTGAAGTATAAAAGTCCACAATTGTTATTTAGACAAAAATTGCATCTATTTAAGATTGACATTACCGCTTTCCTCACAGACCGCCTATCAATTTCTTCAATTGCTTGTAATACCGCCTCCCTTAGGTCACCAACTGTCTCATACTTTCTTTTGTATACTTTGTTTTTTAGCGCACCCCATAAATAGAAGTCTATAACTGCCAAATCGGGAGACTGGGGTGGCCATTCGCGTGGGCCATTTCTTCCTATCCAAGAGTTTAGATAGATCTTATCTAAGTGTTGTCTTACTAATAACGAGTTGTGAGCAGGTGCTCCATCATGTTGGAACCACTCAATTTCTAAACGAGTTCTCAAATTCAAATTATGCAACATGTCTTGAAAAGTGTATTGCAAGAAATGCAAGTAGCGCTCCCCAGTAAGTAATTCGTCATAGATAAAAGGCCTCAGAATAGTAGACCCTATGATATCACACCAAACATTAAAACCCAATTTTATCTGGGGTCGTCTTTGTTCTACATGAAAAGGGTTTTCTTTAGCCCAGATATGCTCATTGTGTCTATTGAACATACCGCAATTAGTAAATCTAGTTTCATCTGACCATAACACCTTTAATGGAAACTGGATTGTCAACGCACATGTCTCTAAACCATGGACAAAACAAAATACGTCGATGTTCGTCACCAGCATGCAAAGTTTGAGAAACTGAAAGTTTGAACGGGTGGAACTTGTGCGCTTTCAGTACCTTAACTACAGTTCGTTGAGATGTGCCAGCTTCTTTCGCAATTTCACGAGTTGATGGAGAAGGATTTTGATTTACCATTGCCAAAACATTTATTTGTGCTGCTTCGTTAATTTGATTACGTTCCTTTGGTGGTTTAGTAAAAGATCCATATCTGCGTAAACTATCATAAAGCCTCTTAAATGTACATAGAGCAGGTTGACGACGATTAAAATATCTATGAAAGTATTCCTCAGCTGCACGAACTGAATTTTTATGGCATATGATATAACATTCCACCATATTCAGTTTTACTTCGTTAGAATATTCCATTTTATGACGAAAACTTGTCAACATCGACTGTCAGTTCAGCACTACTAGTGGAATTACTCTCAAATGAGGAAACGTCAAAATGAAAACAATCTTTTTCATGGCTACCTACGTTAAAAGTGAAAATAAGAGAGAAAACCATCCATAACTCCGTTATTTTTATGAATAACTATATCGAGTATTAAATCGTTGGAAAGCTCTAAATATGTCCGATTTTTTGAGTTCATAGCCAACTATGGTTTCCATTCAAAAAAAGATATGTTTGTGTCATATTTCGAAAACGAGAGTTGTCACGCAAACGAGGACATGCCAATCGTATTCGGGATACAATTCCCTTCAATTTTGATATATTTACACTTTTTTTTATAAAATCAAAAACAAAGGAGCTAGAGGGATTTAACTAAATCGACAGAATTACGTTTTTTCAAAATATCTAGTAAGCCATGAGTTTTTATAAAAATCCGAAAGTATCATTAAATTGGGCCAGTAAAACTGCAAATCTTTCCCAATTTAACCATTGCTCTATCTCCGCTAGTTTCCGAGATCCCTATACTGATCATCCAAAAAAAACTCACCCTGTATAGCGAAAGATATCTGGGTATTGAACGATCTCGTGATAGAGGCAATCGCTCCATTGCACCTACTTATAATAGAGCACAAGAAAACTTACGACAAACTATATATGAATACCAGCAGGAA
This sequence comes from Octodonta nipae, assembly GCA_034190945.1. Lineage (NCBI taxonomy): Eukaryota > Metazoa > Arthropoda > Insecta > Coleoptera > Chrysomelidae > Octodonta > Octodonta nipae. Next base: position 208,968,374 of record CM067216.1, read on the forward strand.
TGGGATCAACATAAAGAAATGACGCAGTTAAAAATCATACAAGGCCTGGGAGCTACAAACACTACATGTACAGGATTCTGAGGAAAAGACGGAATATGTGTTTTTCCAGTTTTTCCAGAGGTCAACTACAAGAAAGATGTGATGTGGATAGACGTTACAATGTAATATCAGGCCTTATTATAAACCAAATGATATCAACCAAAATAAATAGCAAAATATTTCAGGAATGGATATATAAGGTAATTACAGACAAGATTAAAGTGGATATGGATCAGAGTATACTGTGATCATAGATACCACCATCGTGTCACTGACGCAAGTTTGGAAAGCAATGGTTCCAGGCCGTCTACGGGCGAGGTTAATGGGTAGTTTTAGTCAATAGTGGCCTTTGTGCTAGGGTATCACATTATACGCGTAAATGCATTTCCGCTGGCAAAAAAAAATAAATTGGGTTCATCTGTTAGATGACAAACAAATAAAAACAGCTCTACTAACGATTAAGCGAATAAGTTATGATTCAGGAAATATTTGTTACAATCCGCCAGTAGTTAGACTAAAATTAAACTACGCGTTGTGTTTGTAAATACATTATAACCGCGAGAATTAACATTCGTTCTTTGAATAGTTTCAAGGACTATAAGATAATTATATTAGACATATAATAACACAGCGCTGAATTGTTGTAGTTTATACATGTCGCGATATTATTAGACAAATACGTTATCTATATTGAAAAACACATATGGAAAATAATATTTTTTGCGGTTTTCCGGTATCAACTAGACCAACAACTCTTTGGTCGAACTGATAATCGAGAAGAACTCAAAATCATTCCCTTTCGAGTACATTAACTAAAATTAAACGTCAAAAGTTATTATAACTTTTCTCAGTCAATAAAAAAAAATTCAAGGCAAACCTAAAATTCTCAATTGATTACAGAAACGTGTCTTACGTAGTCGGCATTTAAAAATAGAATAGCTATTTTTGTGGTATTTATAAATCGCTATCGTAAGCATATACACGAGTTTATCGTCATGGTAATTTTAAATATTTTTTCAATGTTAAATGCACAACTAAAAATAGAATTTTCATTTCAAGTTGAATGAATTAGGAAACCGTTCCACTGATTATACTCCAATATATGTGTGTTCGATTTTATTTTCAGATGGAATTTTTATGTTTTCATTTCGATAGATGTATGCACTTTGTACCTACTAACCGAGTTTAACGATGGACAGAATTTTTGAAACGCCCTCAGGTGCTTGGCCAAATAAAACAGATCTTTAAGTTTAAACATTATTTTTTCTCATTAAAATAATAAATTATTTATTGAAGATTTATAGTACTTTAGATTCGTTTCGATTCTATTGCCTGGGCTACGATTCAAAGCAAGTGTTTTCATAAATTGGTGCCACACTTTGTACGGTCTGAGTTTTTGGCGAAATAATGGTACAGTCTTTTAAAGTTATAGTGCACGGCATAGTGGCACTTGTAAATTTTTTGCGCGGTGTGGTAATACGTTCAAAAAATAACATTAGTGTTTCTCATTCATTAATATAAAATTTTTACCTTAAATTATAGGAGAAACAGTAATGCTATTTTTTAACGTATTTCCGCTGAAAAAACATGAAAAATTTTTACAATTTGCCCTTCTCTTACTCATCTTATACATCGAGATGAGAGTGAGATAAAGATACTCCTCTGTCAAAAGTGCATGCGCATAGCATATTGTTATAATGTAAAAAAAAACAGAACTAAACAAAATTTTTAAAATCTATTTAGGCCATTTCGTTTGATATAGTTGAAATTTTTGATAAAAAATTATTATAAACTATAACATCTCAATTTTTAAGCTATATTATTTAATTCAAGAAAATTAGGAATTTCGGCGATTTCCAATTTAAAAAAATTCATAACAATTAATGGGTTAAAGATACGATGATGGGTATGAGGACTTTTTTCATTCGAAATTTTATAAATAATATAAAAAAATAATTAATTGCAAAAAATGCATTTTTTCTAGGCTATATAGTTTTTCGTTGTTTAAACAATACCGTCAAAATATATCAAGTGTCATCTTACACTTTTATAATCAAGAAGATCTCTCGGACATTTAAAAAAATATATGAATTAAAACAATTTTGCAAACGAATGCGCCGCTATGCTCTGGTGTATTAGGACAGATGTTGATTTTATTTATTATAACCATTATGGAAAAATTAAAAAAAAAAACATATTCGAAAGGCAATTTGATGCTCTTAAATCAGCGGTTTTTGTGGCTTTATATAACCTTAAAAACCTTATGCTAATGGGTGAAAGAAAAAGTCATCATATTTTGTATAAGAACTTTTTAATAATAATAATATGATTGAAAAATACATATATTCAATTAGATTGATCACAAAGATATACAGGGTGTTTCAAAACAAAGGTGAAAAATTTTAAGGGGCGACTCTTTGTTAAAAATAAAGGATAGTTTGTTGTATAAACATTATGTCAAAAGTCAATCATTAGCAAGATAGGTATCGCGACTCAAAGATGGCGGAAAAATAATTATTTTATTTTTTTATCTCAAAAACGAATAGCAGTAGAATAATGAAAATTTATGGAAGTTTTATCACTCTCACTCTCTTTCTCGTCTTAGCCCGATATTTGTGCATTGTAGGCTACCTCCAGAAGTACAACCTCTATGTTAAAAAGTGACACCGGCCCACTAAATTATTTTTCTAAATGATTTACATTTGATGTTTTAATTTCAATTTATGAAAAAAATACAAGGAATAAAAAAATTCTAAATAAATCAGGCTACCCAAATTTATTTTTTTCCAAGTCCTTGCGTACATGTTTCTTTAAAGGTAGAAAATGAAGTAGACCAGTGGGAGAGAAAGTGCGCATCATTTTTGGGTTTATCAATTTTTGTCTGTATTTCCATGGTAACAGTATATATTTTTTCACCATCTTAAAGTACAAGTTTCAATGAAACAAATGCTGCACTGATATTTTAAACCATATTTTCTCTGTAATACTTTTTTGATTGAAAATTTTACCTTTATGGCAGATACACAAAATCTATGGAGAACCATGGAGTACGTATGTAGGGCCAGTGACCCCTACGTTATGACAGTTCACCATATTGCGCGCAGTTATACTTTTATTATGGAGGTTTGAGTAAAAGGAGGACACACTCTGTGTAAGAAAAACTGTCCACAAAATGGTTTCAATTTGGGGGAGCCACTAGTACCGACCGGGTAATTTGTTCGTAGAAATCATTTTTCTACGAACAAACCTACGTGAATAAAATTAGGTTAATGTAAAGAATTCACATTCAAAAAATGCAAGTGTAACCATCACAGTTCTACAATCAGATTTATAATTAACAATATTAAAGTGTTAAGTCAATGATATACCTTGTACATAGATAAAAATGACTTACAAGCAAAATTGTATTTACATATTTTTTAGGATTTAAAATAAATATCCTTCATAAATTAAACTCTGAAGAACCCATTATTACATAATTACTAAGCTGATTATGGCATTGTCCACCAACTCGAGAACTTCAACAAACTTCTGAAGATATTTTCCCAGATGCATTCACCAGGCATACCTTTGGAAATATTTAAAATACAACTACAGCAGAAAGATTTTTTGTCCAACTATACAAGAAATATATGGAAAACTAATGTGTGAAAATGTTAGAATCCTTGAAAAGAAACTATTCTAGACTAAAATGCAAGTGAAATGTGTTCCATAATGATAACAGAACAGATAATTTAATTATAGCAGTTTGTTCAGTGATGAAAAGAATTGTTAATAACCTTTTATCCAGAGAGAGGTGAACAAGGAAGTAGAAACACCAACTTTCTATTAGGGACACTTTTTAAAATAAATATGTAATATGAACACAAGAATGTAAAAATTAACAATTTTTATTTACATCTAATTCACCAACATCTATTTGTTAATAAGTATAAAAATATTACAAATATACACATTTTTCCATTGTTTAACTATTTCAAAAAGTTTTATAACAAAATAACAATCATAAAATCACTCCGTTTTATAAAAAGTCAAAATGGGGGCACACGCTTATTAATTTATATCACAATTAATACACTATAAACTCATATCACTTGCAGAGATTACAAAAAACGGAGACAACCATTTACAAAGAGAAGTTCGCATAACAGATTTTCTACGTTTTATTTACGATTTTTACTAATAATTACATCATTCTCACTTTTTCAGCCGTTTCACTTCTAAATGTAGGATTTGTGTATTTCAATCCGTTGACAATTGACTTCATTACATACCCTGTGGTCACACTTGCGCCATTCTGGTCAGTTCTTGAACCTCTTAATTGCAACCGTCCGCTGGACACTTTTTCAGTTTTATTTCCATATAAGTTTGTCATCCTTTTACTCTACACTCCATAACTTTTATGCGTTTTTCACTGCTGCGTCAAATACAGGGGCGGATCCAGACACGAACTTGAGGGAGATTTCATGTTTCGGGAGGGGGAGGGGATCCCTAAATAAAATTTTAAAGCCAGATTTCTTAGGTTATTACCTTAAACATAGTTGTTCTGAGGTTTAAACCCATAGAAGTTACTTTGTTCTAGGCTCTTGGAGTTTACTAACTTTAAGGCTCTCGGTGGATGCGATCGCCCCATCGCCCTACCTCTCCCTCTCTTGGATCCACCCAACTCAAGAATTTGTAAACAATTAAACTCCAATTCAGGCATCAATAAGTCAAAACCGTAGCATTGCACTTCGGATACATTAAAAAATGTAGACTATGCTTGTTCTGATTATATTTATTTATTTGCAAAATTGACAACAGAAGAATGAGAAATAGTTTGTAATTTTGTTCGTATATTGGGAAATTCTATTTTAAAATATATTTAAGTGTTGTAAATGACTATAAACTGCGTCAGTAACTAAGTTTAACCATTACCAAGAAAATGATAATTTTGTAAACGAACGTTAGTTATGCATTGACGTTACTTAAGCGATAACTGTGAGGTACGATATTGAAGCAACGCTTTTTCCTGCGTTTAAGTGGCTTAATGCTTGACCATCAAGTTCGCAAGTTAAGGGGTGTTCAAGGCCATAGCCGATTTTTTTTTTTTTCAGGTTGGGTTTTCGGGGGGGGTTGGCTAATTTTTTGATTGGTGATGTGCTGATTAGGACTACAAAATGCATATTTTTGTTCATGTATTTCCAGGATACATAAACTTGTATATGTTCATGTATTTCCAGGATATATAAAATTGTATAAATATAAAATTTCTTTTCTAAAACATGATTAATTGGTTAAAATTGAATCTTGAAAACAAAAATTTCAACACACCCCTCGTTGATGACGATAGCAGATACACAGCTATTGAAACGTTGTGAGATCAACCACTTCAAGACGATGGAAGTCCAAGGAAACTTAGAGGAACATAAATAAGTGTTCGAGAGACGAACCAATGGTGAAGAGAAGAAAGAGAAGAAGACTGAACAGGATAGGAAATATTAGGGAATAGGATATATGATATATTAGGTAATGAAATATCTTATGGAATTAGCATTGTATCAATATAGCAAAAAACGTAGAGAATTAAATTGAATTAAAAGGTAGGAGTAGGGAACTTTTTGTAAACATTTTAGCTCTGGAAATAAAGACATGTTTTCGAAATGGTACGAGAATAGAGAAGACTTGTTCTGGATACAGGTACATTACCAAAAGTGTTAAGATCAATAAAAAGACGTATTTCTATGCTTTTTTGATTTTGAGAAAGAGTTCTATCGAGTCAACCATGCAAAAATCTTAAAGACAGCAGAAGATATCAGTTAGACATCAAAGACCTAAGAATTATAAAAAGAACTTCAACAACATCAAAATGTTTTTGAAGAATAGAAGAAAAATGTTAGCAAGACAGATAAAAAAGAAAATAAAAACACATAATTCTAGTAATTAATAGGTCAACAGATTCTATTAATATTTTCAAAAAAACATTTTTTTAAAAAATATAACCGACTTCTACCTATATCTAAAAAGCTAAAAATAATTACAACAAAATACAACTCTAGCAAATAAATAACACATTCAATTTTGTTAGGTACCTACCCAGGAAGTAAAAAATAGAAACATTAAAAGGTGCTCATTCTGTACAAATTAATTACCTACCAATCTACTATATTTTTGAAGCCGGTGCGAAGCAAATCTAATATCCTTCATTACGTACTTATCTACTAATTCATCAAACTTGATTGTTGCTTGGCACCGACTTCAAAAATATAGTAGATTGGTAGGTAATTAATTCGTACAGAATGAGCACCTTTTAATGTTTACATTTTTTACTTCCTGGGTAGGTACCTAACCACATTGAATGTGTTATTTATTTGCTAGAGTTGTATTTTGTTATAATTATTTTTAGCTTTTCAAATATAGGTAGAAGTCGGTTATATTAAAAAAAAATTATTTTTAACTTTTTAGTTTTTTTTTGAACTGTGGTAGTTTTCATTCTTTATTTTACGAACAAAATCTACTAGTATGCGTTGACTTAATAAGCCCAAAATATATTTATGCCTTATGGACTACGCCATGTAACCTTTATTCAACTTTTTTTAACAATCCTGTATAACTATAGATAATTCCACTCCAACCTATGTACCAACCATCCTGTACATACGACTGTCCACGGACAAGTATAAATTTGTTAGTCGCCTTCTGTAAACTATAGGACGGAGTAGAATCCATCCCATATTTACGGAGTCACATCCGTCCTATATTTCAACCATAGTATATAACTCCTTGTGGGCTACCCCGTAAATTATTTCATTTTTAACATTATATATTATCGCCCTGTGTAACATTAATTCCTCTCTACACTTTTGCAACTTCTTATGGGCTATAAAAGGAATAATTTTTTAATCACACTGTATAAATATAATTCAACTCCAGCATATATTTCAACCATCCTGTTTATGATTTGCTTATGTCTACATAATAACAGTTTTTTAATCACCCTATATAATTTTAATTTCACATTTTTTCCAACATTTTTATACCACCAAACGTCCAGTCCACCATACATTCCAAGCATCCTGTATATACGGTTGCCTACGGACCACTATCGTTCTAGTTCGTCCTATATTTCAATCTTCATATAAATGCAACTCCTTCTAGCACTTTACTTTGTAATTTTGTTTGCTATAACTAAACACCCTGTCTATAAACGCATCAAATCTCGACATGTGTTGTCACTGAATTTTCTATTAGGCCGGGAGAATGTGAAAACCAAAAGCACCGTCTTCGCAAAATGGAAAAATTTGCATTTAAATAGGTATTTACCTGGTATACAAACAAAAGGAGCTTGGTACTCATTGATTTAAGGAGCCGAAAATACTATGCTTTTCTACCTATATGCTTGAGATGTACATAGAAAATTTTCAAATTCGCAATTAAAACTTCCAGTGCCAAAATTACCGCACTATTACGTTGGAATTAAAAATATTTATGAGGAAATGCCCGTTATGTCATTTCGATGAAATTTTTGATAAGAATTTTGGAATTTTCGGCGATTTTCTGCAAAACTGTAAGTTGCACGTCGCAGAAAAGTATATGAGATCACCTAAGGATCTTCCTTAATAGATTAAACGTTAAAAAACTATACACATCCATAAGGAGTTATCGAAAAATCGACCAATATGTTAGGGACATTGGTCGATTTCTATGCACGCATGTGTTCATTCACAAATTTTATCACTTTACCAATAGAATTCTTTTCCAAAATTTGAAGTTTCACCAATCGGGATATATACTCTATTAAACAAGACCATATTCATTTACAACAGTGCATCACATGAGAAGAAATCAGGTAACACATACATACAAAAAAAAGCGAAAAAAAAATACGCGACGAATTGATAACCTCCTCCTTTTTGGAAGTCGGCTAAAAATTATAAAAACACTGATATCTTTGTTCCGCAAATTTTGTCAATGCGTTTAGCTTGAACTTTAATTTATAAATCTAGGAAGTACATGTCCTCCTCTATAGCGATATTAATTTACAGGAACTCAATTCTCCATTAGTTACATGCTGTCCTGGCTGAATTGGTGGGAGTTCTTAGAAGTTGAATCGATCGTTAAGTACATGAAACGAGGCACGGAATAACGAGTTGAAAGTTTACAATACGTGAACTTGACCTTGACACGAGCTTTCCTACAATTAAGCAACGCTAATTACGGATTTGCGATTCGCCTGTTTCGCCAAGCGGTCTATACTTCTTGCCCGTGTATGTGTGTGTGCGGTGTGCATGTCAAAAATAGGCAAAAACCCTCGTCGATAAACCCATAAAGTACACTATAAGTGGTGTTTGAAATTTCCGAATTTCTCCAAAACTATAAATTTATGAAACGGAAGGGTGTAGCTGTAGTAAAGTTCAAAATGGGGTTGATTCGTGCTACCACTAGGAAAAATGTAAAGGATTATTGGATTCTCTAGCAAACAAAGAATTGCAAAAATTATTAACAATTAAGATTTAAAAACTACACTACAGATTTTTGTAAATAATTGAAGAACTCTAAAAAATTTCAGAAATTATTTTAAAAACAAATTTTAAAGAGAAAGGAAGTTTGAATAAAAGACTTTTGGAACTCTTTTTTTAACCGACTTCCAAAAAGGAGAAGGTTATCAATTCGTCGCGTATTTTTTTGTATGTATGTTACCTGAATTCTACTCCTGTGGTGAACCGTTTTGTATGAATATGGTCTTGTTTTATAAAGTATATATCCGGATTGGTGAAACTTCAAATTTGGGAAAAGAATTCTATTGGTAAAGTGATAAAATTTGTGAATGAACACATGCGTGCATGGAAATCGACCAATATCCCTAATATTATAGTCGATTTTTCGATAACTCCTTACGGATGTGTATAGTTTTTTAACGTTTAATCTATTAAGGAAGATCCCTTAGGTGATCTCATATACTTTTCTGCGACGTACAACTTGCAGTTTTGCAGAAAATCGCCGAAAATTCCAAAATTCTGATCAAAAATTTCATCGAAATGACATAACGGACATTTCCTCATTAATATTTTAATTCCAACGTAATAGTGCGGGAATTTTAGGCACTGGAAGTTTTAATTGCGAACTTGAAAATTTTCTATGTAGATCTCAAGCATATAGGTAGTAAAGCATAGTATGTTCGGCTCCTTAAATCAATGAGTACCAAGCTCGTTTTGTTTGTATACCAGGTAAATACCTATTTAAATGCAAATTTTTCCATTTTGCGAAGACGGTACTTTTGGTTGTCACATTCTCCGGGCCTAATAGAAAATTCAGTGACAACACATGTCAATCGAAACTGCTATTTGGTAAGTTTATACACAGGATTTTACTTATAGCAAACAAAATCACAAAGTGATAGAAGGAGTTGCATTTATATGATGATTGTAATATAAGTTAGACCGTTTAGCTGTATATACAGGATGTATGGCAGATAGGGTAGAGTGGACTATTGGTGGAATAAAAATGTTGGAAAAAAAGTGAAATTAAAGTTATATAGGGAGATTAAAAAACTGTTATATGATATGGACGTAATCAAATCATATGCAGGATGGTTGAAATATATGCTGAAGTTAAATTATGTTTATACAGTGTGATTGAAAAATTATTTATGAAGTTACATAAAGTGTGGAGAGGAATTAATGTTACACAGGGCGATAATATAAAATGTGAAAAATTAAATAATTTATGGGGTAGAGCACAAGGAGTTATATACTATGGTTGAAATATACGACGGCTTTGACTCCGTAAACATGGGATGGATTCTACTCCGTCCTATAGTTTACAGAAGACAGTTAACAAATTTATGCTTGTCCATGGGCAGTCGTATGTACAGGATGGTTGGTACATAGGGTGGAGTGGAATTATATATAGTTATACAGAGTTGTGAAAAAAAGTTGAGAAAATGTTACATGGCGTTGTCCATAAGGTATAAATATATTTTGGGCTTATTAAGTCAAGGCGTACTAGTACATTTTATTCGTAAACATTTACCTGTCAATTTAAATGAAAATGTACCATTGTGTAATGTTGAGGCTTTCGATGTTACTTTGGTCCTGTCTATTAAGGTTATACATACAAAATAAAAAAATAAAGAATGAAAACTACCTGAGTTCAAGAAAACTAAATAGACTTCCACCTATAACTAAAAAGCTAAAAATAATTATAACAAAATACAACTCTAGCAAATAAATAACACATTCAGTGTTGTTAGGTACCTAGCCAGGAAGTAAAAAATGTAAACATTAAAAGGTGCTCATTCTGTACAAATTAATTACCTACTAATTTAGTATATTTTTGAAGTCGGTGCCAAGCAACAATCAAGTTTGATGAAGTAGTAGAAAAGTACGCCATGAAGGATTTTAGATTTGCTTGGCACCGACTACAAAAATATACTAGATTGTTAGGTAATTAATTTGTACAGAATGAGCACCTTTTAATGTTTGCATTTTTTACTTCCTGGGTAGGTACCAAACAACATTGAATGTGTTATTTATTTGCTAGAGTTGTATTTTGTTGTAATTATTTTTAGCTTTTTAGTTATAGGTGGAAGTCGGTTATATATTTTTAAAAAATGTTTTATTGTTAAAAAAAAGGTTGTCCAACAAAAAACGAATTTTATTTTCATGTTACAACCAGTGGCGGCTGGTGGGTTATGAAACTGGTGGTGCACTTTACTGGTCAAATATTGGGATTCAAAGATGCAACAAAACAAACCATAGCTTTTCTAATACTGCATTTATTTCTTATTAATTAAAAAATTCGTCGACTTTTTTCGAAAGCCAAATGTTCAATGACCTTTTAATTAAAGTCTGGCAGTGATTGAATATATTTTTTTCAATACTAAGCACAGAAAGAGCATTTAGCCAGTCCTGAGACATCGTATTTCTAAGAAACGTTTTAACCCTTCACTCCAGTTTCCGTCCAAATTGATTCCCCGCCATAAATAATGCGAGGAAAACAAAATAATGTATTGATGCGATAACATTCACACAACAACTTCTTTTTATTATAAATTTCACTGTTAAAACTTGGTGTAAATACTTTATTTTTCATTTTGCACACTTGTTTTCATTTAAGATATGGCCTAGGTGGACCAGCCAATTTTTATATCTAAAGGGGCCCATATACGGTACGATTTGTCTGTAGGATCCGTCGCTTCACACTGATCGAAACGACGAATCGATAGTGTATATCAACATCGTTAACGATTTACTTCATCGAAGACGATATCGGAAATCGCAACAAAAACCCATGCAATCATGAATATCGTAATGATGAATCGACACCTTACAATAGTCATGACATGCTGTATAAATGACGGCGCAGGTTTCTGGGATGATTTTTCCCAATAACTGGGGTGAAATTATCGTTGAGTACTTTATATCTTCATATGATCGTCCAGTGGCTAGAAAACGCAAAGTTGCACTAAGACGCTCGTGATTACTGACCGCTTGTCTCATGTTTGTATCGCTTTTCTATATTTTAGGTGATACCAGTTTCAATAATTTTAGATACGTGGGTTCCGTCATTCTCATATAATTATGCCAATTCTTCTGGATGGAACCTTAATTCCTTTAAAATATTTATATGCGAATACTGGTTTCTCTTTAATAGCCATTTCTTAACCCACATTTTTCTAGGCTTTCTTTTTTTGTTTTGTAGCCGAATCAAAGTTACCGCCACATAGGTAAGGAAAAGAAGTTCATTTTCCATTTTATTAGGCACGTATTGAATTATTAGAACACGTGTTTATACTTCAGTTTCAAATAAATAAATGATCGATCGTTACGTACGACCAATCGTTTCGTGTATAAGCGTCAATTTGCGATGCGATCAATCGTCACGATTTTCGTACCGTATATGGGCCCCATAATTTATTATTGTTTTTAATATAGTCAATGTTAAAGTTGATACTCATTTCACAATTATGTAAACATACACACACTCTGTATATTAAATATTCTTTCATAGACTACGAGGACAAAAACAAAGCAACCACTAATTAAATCACGTAAACAAAAATTTGAATTATTGAAACGTTCGGATAGGTCCGGTCAATATCAGCACAACTTGTTGTCTCCGTGCGGCGTACGAGAATCAGCCAATTGCTCCATATAGTTTGCATTAGCTATCTTCTATCTCACGGTTTAAGGGTGTTATATCGTAACTCACAGAAGCTCTATAAGTTTCACCGTGCGCCAGCCTAAGTGCACGGTGAAATATTCTTTCAAGCGAAGTCTTAATACAGTTTGGATTAGAGCTTAAGTTGTTTTCTGATAAATTCGTTGGTATAATTATTAAACATTTTGTGTTGATTTTTAACCTCATTAAAAGCTTATTAAATTTGGTGGTTCAGCGCACTAGTGCACTTAAGGGACGGCCGCCCCTGGTTACAACTTTTTTTAGTTATAGAGCGATTTCAACTAATTTTGACTTGTTTAAAAGACAATGGAGTCAGAATACTGACTTCATATTTTTAAAATCGGTTAAAAAAACAAAACGTCGGATGTATTTAAACTTTTTAAAATTTGTGGTGTTAAAGTTTCAATATGGTGGTAAAGGCGTACTAAACTAATACAAAATCTTGATTTATACCATGTTAAACTTCTTGTGCTCAGAAACAGACGTCACAGTATACGTCACATTAGAGATGATCTAGTTTCAGCTAAAGCACAGATACGCTCTAGGATGACACTTAATTAAAGATTGTTTGGAATAAGAGTGAGAATCCTTTTGGAGTTACAACAACAAAACTCGATCAAACAGGAATCTCACATGCTTCAGAGACGAATTCAGGACTATGAGTGCTAGGCGATTTCAAGGTGAAAGATGAACTACAGAATAATACTGAATGTCAGACGGCAAGACAATAAAATGTCATGATATGGAGCGCCAACTGTTTCATACTAATTGTGCCAAAGTGGATTTCATGCAAAATTCGGGCTTAGGGACACAGTGCCTGACCATCAAGATCACCTGAGTTGTCCTCTATTGAATACTTACATAACAAAAGGAGAATTTGGATGAGTTTTCCTGAATCTGATGTAGACCATCTAATCCTAGTAATGCTGTATAGTTTATATTAGTTTTTTTGTTCAAATAATTACAAAAAATAGTCGATTCTGATATTAACACAAAAAGATCACTAATACTAATAACTAAATCATTAATAATTCTTCTTATTAAAAATTTAAATACAAGGGAAGCATTCGTTAATGCTATTTACTAAATGGAACTACAAGAAATAAGCGAATATGGATATTTCGTATATATTATACTTATTCGAGTACTATTTTACAATTTTTGTTTCAAATTTCATGTTCAATTACCATTAATAAGTCTTAGGAACCAACACTCGATAAAGTTGGAATTTTTTAAAGCTACCAATTTCGTTACTTTATAATCCCAATTGATACCTGGCCTATATTCATTTAACCATTCAAATACTAGGGTCCACAACGTTCCCCCAATTTCATATTTTATCTAAGAAAAACCGTCAAAAATAAGGATAGAATCCGAAATTTCATGCTTTCAAAAAAATCATTGGAAATTTTTCAATATTTTTTGTACTTATTTTTTTCAAAATCTCATATTCTGATTATTTAATGTATTTCGATTTTCCAAGAAGCTTTTTTTCTTGTTTTTTTCTATTATATTTCTAATAACGTGAGGTATTTATTGTAATTTTGGGGCCCTGAACTCCCCCTTGGTGAGAATTCATTTCATAAGATGTGAAATCTTAGCTTTGGAAGGCCCATTGCAATTCTTCAACTACTTTTTATCAAGTCAGCTGATAACAAAAATTGTCGAAGAATTCAATTTGTATGCTGTTCAGATCAAAACTGAGAGACCACCTTCCTTTACCGGACGTAAAGCAGTTTTTTGGCATAATAATATATGTATACGAGGGCTGCCTTTTATAATTCGGGATTAGAGAACAAAAACAAATATTAATCATCGAAAATCGCTTTATTGTTTTTCAAAATATTCCCCATGCAGATCTATACACTTTTGCATGCGTTTGAACCAATTGTCGAAGCACTTTTTCCACTCTGATTGAGGTATTCCCAAAACAAGCATACTAAACGCAGCAACCGCTTATTCAGGTGTCGAAAAACGTTGACCTTTCAGTTTGTTTTTTACGTACGGGAATAAAAAGAAGTCATTTGGTGACAAGTCAGGACTATACGGTGGATGACTCATCAAATCGATGTTTTGTGCGGTCAAAAATGCAGTTGTTAGAGCCGATGTGTGAGAGGTCGCATTGTCGTGGTGAAGAGTGATCCGTCTTCGGCGGTTGGTTTTCCTCATTTCTTGGAAGACAACTGGCAAACAAATGGTTGTGTACCACTCAGAATTGACTGTTCTGCGTTGTTCTAGTGGTACGGTTGCAATATGTCCAGTTTTTCCGAAAAAACAGGGGATCATTTGCTTGGAAGTGCTTCGTGCGCGAACAACTTCTGTTGGATTCGGCTCATCTTGAAACACCCATACAGTCGACTGCTGTTTACTTTCGGGCTCATACGCGTAAATCCACGATTCATCACCATTTGAAGCACCGCGATGGTATTTTTTGAGCTTTTCTTTCGACCAATCGACACGAGCCTTTTTTTGAACGATTGACAAATTGTGTGGGATCCAACGCGAACAAATTTTTTTGACATTCAAATGTTTATGCAATATTGAATGTATGCTGGTCCCACTAATGTGTAAGGTTGACTCAATCTCACGATAGGTCAGATGGCGATCTTGCAATATCAGTTCGTGCACAGCATCAATGGTTTCCGGAACAACAACTGTTTTAGGACGACCTTCACGAAATTCGTCTTGGAGTGAACTACGACCTCGATTGAATTCACCATACCATCGATAAACAGTGGTCCTTGATGGAGTTTCATCGCCAAAAATTAAATTAAGTTCATCTATGCACTCTTGCTGACTTTTAATCCACGTCGAAAGTTGTAAAAAATAATCGCACGAAAATGTTCACGATTTAATTCCATTTTTTGGCCGAGATGAATCCTTTAAGTTACTGTAAACAACACATAGCGCTCGTATGTCAAAACGTTCTGAGTACGTATAACCTCAAAAATGTGAAACTTTACGATAGAGCTGTCAGTTGTCAGATTACAACACTAGGGTTGTCCAATCCCGAAATATAAAAGGCAGCCCTCGTACTTGGTAAATATGCCTAATACTAGATCAATGCGGAGTGATGAACCAATGAAGCATATACCGCCAAAGGAAGTCCGTGCTGACCAAACTGGGCATTGGCCAATTATTAACGATAAGAAAATCAGAAGCAAATTGCCTAACTGCAAAGGATTTACCCATACCAAGTGTGAAAAGTGTGATGTAGAATTATGTCTCAACAAACAAAAATTGTTTCAAACAATTTCACTTGTAATGTAATATCATATTATGAACTCTATGCATGATGTTGGCAATTGGCTACATCCAATTTTATTGAAAAAACAATGGTTCAAAATGATTTTTTTTTCTTATTTTTCCATGTATCAGTTTGGTAAAATCTTCAAGTTTATGATTTTTATTTTTTTTAACAAAAAATCAAGCATTTAAAGGTTAATGCAACTGAAATCATCATCATCATTGGATTAATTAAAGTGTAGTCCATTTTAGCATATCTAACACTATTTCAAATTTCCTGTAAAATAATCACAATATTTCCCACCTTGTAGAGCAGAAACAAGCTTCAATGTTAATAAAATGTTGTTATTTCCAGTAGAACACAATTGTTTATGTAAAGGAAATGAGAACTGCATTCGTAACCCGTTACCACCCACAACAGGATATTTTAACCGTTTTAATTGGGCAATAAGTGCGCTTCTATTTTTAGGCGAAGACCTTGAAACGCAATTACCACCAAGAAAATATTTACAGAAAATGATATTATTATTCTTTGATGGGCACAACGTATGTTTATAGGATATTAAATAATATTTTGTCATTGGATACCATGAATGACACGCCTTTATTCCAGATTGTATGCGAACATAATACGATACAGTACAATACAAATACATTGGGTGTGAATTTAAAAACGTTCAATGGCAAGTCAGGATATCATAATCACCGAGAATACAGCAAATGCAAAATTATATTTATTTTAGTAAAAAATTGTTTATTACCAATGAGGCTGATTCTCATCTTTCACATTGTGCCCACAAATAAAATTGACATACTTTATTCCATTTCACTTGATCTTTTGACATGTCCGGCACCTTGGGCCACTCAAGGTGGCGGACATCTCCTTTTAGACCGGGAGGTCTGAATTAGAAGTTCAAACATGACTTTCTGGAGTACTGGAAGATTATATGAGGTACTTACAATTCATGGAAAAATCCTAGAGTTTCCTAAGGGATTTTCCTGTGAAAATCAGATTTTCCAAACAATCAAAAAGTAGGTACTGCGACGACTTTCTGAGTATTGCCATGTTAATTATACGATAGGTTACCATCGACTTTAACAAGAAAAATTTTTTGGCAGAGGGTAGTAATGGGTCTAAAGGTTGAAATCTATATACAGGGTGAGTTTTTTTTGATGATCAGTATGGGGATCTCGGAAACTAGCGAGAGCAATGATTAAATTAGGGAAAATTTGCGGTTTTACTGACCCAATTTAATGACAGGATTTTTGTAAAAAATCATGGCTTACTAGAAAAAAAGTAATTCTGTCGATTTAGTCAAATCCCTCTAGCTCCTTTGTTTTTGATTTTATAAAAAAAGAGTAAATATCAAAATTGAAGGGAATTGTATCCCGAATATAATTGGCATATCCTCGTTTGCGTGACAGCTCTTGTTTTCGAGACACAAACTTATCTTTATTTGAATGGAAACCATAGTTGGCTATGACCTCAAAAAATCGGAGATTTTTAGAGCTTTTCAACGATATAATACTCGATATAGTTATTCATAAAAATAACGGAGTTATGGATGCTTTTTTCTCTTATTTTCACTTTTAACGTAAGTGGCCATGAAATAGATTGATTTATTAATAACTATTCCAAAGAACATTGAACGATTTTTTTATTAGGTATATCAGATATAACGAAAAAACTAAATAAGTAGGTACTTACTAAAAACTTAAGAAATTAAAGTACATAACAATGGTTACAATTTATGTTCGAAAACTCCACCATTGTTATTTAGACAAAAATTGCATCTTTTTAAGATTGACATTACCGCGTTCCTCACAGACCACCTATAAATTTCTTAAATTGCTTGTAATACCGCCTCCCTTAGGTCACCAACTGTCTCATACTTTCTTTTGTATACTTTGTTTTTTAGTGCGCCCCATAAATAGAAGTCTATAACTGCCAAATCGAGAGATCGGGGTGGACATTCGCGTGGGCCATGTCTTCCTATCCAAGAGTTTGGATAGATATTATCTAAGTGTTGTCTTACTAATAACGAGTTATGAGCAGATACTCCATCATGGTGGAACCACTCAATTTCTAAACGATTTCTCAAATTCAAATTATGCAACATGTCTTGAAATGTGTATTGCCAGAAATGCAAGTAAGTGATTCGTCATAAATAAAAGGCCCCAGAATAGTAGACCCTATGATACCCCGCCAAACATTAAAACCAAATTTTATCTAGGGTCGTCTTTGTTCTACATGGAAAAGGTTTTCTTTAGCCCAGATATGCTCATTGTGTCTATTGAACATACCGCAGTTAGTAAATCTAGTTTCATCTGACCATAACACATTTAATGGAAACTGTGGATTGTCAAGGCACATGTCTCTAAACCATGTACAAAACAAAATACGTCGATGTTCGTCACCAGCATGCAAAGTTTGAGAAACTGAAAGTTTATACGGGTGGAACTTGTGCGCTTTCAGTATCTTCAGTTCGTTGAGATGTGCCAGCTTCTGCCGCAATATCACGAGTTGATGTAGATGGATTTTGATTTACCATTGCCAAACCATTTATTTGTGCTGCTTCGTTAATTTGATTACGTTCGTTTGGTGATTTAGTAAAAGATCAATCTCTGCGTAAACTATCGTAAAGCCTCTTAAATGTACACAGAGCAGGTTGACGACGATTAAAATATCTCTGAAAGTATTCCTCAGCTGCACGAACTGAATTTTTATGGCATATGATATAACATTCCACCATATTCAGTTTTTCTTAGTTAGAATATTCCATTTTATAACGAAAACTTGTCCATATCGACTGCCAGTTCAGCACTACTAATGGAATTACTCTCAAATGAGGAAACGTCAAAATGAAAACAATCTTTATCATGGCTACCTACGTTAAAAGTGAAAATAAGAGAGAAAAGCATCCATAACTGCGTTATTTTTATAAATAACTATATCGAGTATTATATCGTTGAAAAGTCTAAAAATGTCCGATTTTTTGAGGTCATAGCCAACTATGGTTTTCATTCAAAAAAATATAAGTTTGTGTAATATCTCGAAAACGAGAGCTGTCACGCAAACGAGGACATGACAATCATATTCGGGATACAATTCCCTTCAATTTTGATATTTACACTTTTTTTATAAAATCAAAAACAAAGGAGCTAGAGGGATTTGACTAAATCGACAGAATTACGTTTTTTCAAAATATCTAGTAAGCCATGACTTTTTACAAAAATCCGAAAGTGTCATTAAATTGGGTCAGTAAAACTGAAGATCTTTCCCAATTTAATCATTGCTCTATCTCCGCTAGTTTCCGAGATCCTCATACTGATCATCAAAAAAAACTCCTGTATAAACATATAAGAAAAAATATTAATTTTGAATGATTTTCTGAGTACAGCCAACTAAATTAATCAAACATATTTATATCGAAATGACCAAATAAAGTCCTAGGGAATAAATTAATTTTAACTTGGAAAATTGTGCGGAAAATTTTGATCTTTATTCTGATTTTCCAGAAATGTCCCTAGCAGGCGTAATGACTTTGTTGATCATTTTAAGATAAAAATGTTTGATTATTATACTTGGCAGGACTCAGAAAATCATTAAAGAATTCAACATTTTCCCTACATGTTCATATATCGATTTCAACCCTTAGACCCATTACTACCCTTCTGCCTAAAAATTTTTCGTAATAAAATCGATCGTTTTATTAACACGGCAGTACTCAGAAAGTCGTCGCAGCACCTACTTTTTTTGGTTTGAAAAATCTAATTTCCCCAGGAAAACCCCCTAGGAAATGCAAGGATTTTTCCACGAATTCTAAGTATTTCATATAACCTTTCAGTACTCCAGAAGGAGTGGTTGAACTTCTAGTTCAGATCTCTCGGTCTATTTCCAAAAATGAGGATTATTCGATAAATTATACCCGATCTCTCGGTATATTTTACATATTTCCAAAAATGAGGATTGAAAAATTGGTTATTGACGATAAACGATTGAATAAATATAAGACGATTTACAGCGAGCTACCGGTAATAACTTTGGTTCTACCCTTATTTGACAGTGGTTGTACTTTTAACATTTCCTTTTTCAACACTGAAAGTAGAACCGAAATTGATTGGCTACGATACAATTTAGTTCAAACAAAAAACGTCAAAACATATGTTCAATTGTTTTTGTTTATATCTAACGATTCCTTAAGTGATATTTATATGATAAATCGACATTTGTTATTATATGTTCGTGAAAACATAAATAGAAAATGCATATAACGTAAAATATCATTTAAATGAGAAACAATTGCTTCGGTTAATAAGCGGTTAAAGTAGTTTCAAAAAATGACTCAACAAAGGGCTCTTTTGTGACGTTTTCATGATGCCAGTGCTATTAACCAAAACCGCTAGAATGTGTTTGGATTAAATCATTTATAAACAATCGGTAGATTGCTGTAAATCGATTTATGTCGCAGTTAATTTTTGGTTTGCAGAAAGGAAAATGGTCTGATATCCAGTGACCGATCTCACAAACTGTTAATTCCTTTTGTCCGGAAAGGGTTTATTCAATTAATTCTACATACATTAACAGTGATTTGTTTGAATTCCAACTGAAGGAGATGTTTAAATTTCATAGTTTTGGTAGAACAAAGATGCTATTGTAAGGGAGTAAATTATTAAAATTTGGCTAAATTTTGGTGAATGTTTCTTCATGTATGAGGTGCGAATTCGGAGCTCATCTTTTTATTCTTTTTTTTACGGTTGGCAACACTGAACGTCACTTTTATCATGTTATGAGTCGCAATGGATGGATCTATGCCGGGTTGTGAAAAAATATTTAAAATAGATAAGTACTAGTTTTTTGTAATATTGAAAGCTTGAATAACTTCTAAACTACAACTTTCAGTATGACTAACACATCAAATGTTTATAATTCACTTGAACACAAGTTTATTCAGCTATAATAATGACCTTTATTGTAAGTCATAACCTCGAAGTTCACTGGGTTTTTGGTGGCATATTTTGTACGGGGTGTCATTGATCTCTTAAGCGGGTTTACTTTGGTCAATGATCAATGCTATCCCATGAGGTTTTTTAATTTGAGTTACTTAGATTGATTAATGATTTTAGGTCTTTTTATTAACAATGATGTTTTTTTATTTTTCTAGCATCATGCCAAGGACCTATAAAAAGCGTTGAGGCTCCCAAAAATGCCGGAGTTACGAAAAAATTCTGAATAAGGCCATTAGTGAAGTCATTGAAAACTGATTGACGTAACATGGAGCGTGTGCAAAGTATAATATTCCCTATGGAACAATATACGAGGGTGAATCAAATATGAACCGGACTTTTCTGTTTCTCGCCCTGTAGGTAATTCGAGTGGCGTGGCGTCTCGATATATGTTAGGTAGGGATGTTAAGAATAGGGGAGTTCGTCGGATTGGCGAGGCGTAGTCGATGCGCTGTTAGTAGCATCATGTCAGAGCAAGAGGTGCATACGTCTGTTGCGCAACGTGATGTTATCAAATTGTTGGCGCGGGAGGGCGTTAGACCGTCTGAAATTTTGCGTGGACTATCTGCACAGTTCGGCAATGAAACACTTTCACGGACCTAAGTGTATGACTGGTACAAAAAGTTTTCAGATGGCCGAGAGACAGTGGAAAATGAGCCTCATGCACGCCGTCCTACGACAAGCAGCAATGAGGCGAATATCTACGCAATTCGTGAGCTGATTGAAGGCGTACTGCTGATCGATTTTCTGCACGAACGCCGTACAATTAATGCTGAATATTACTGCGAACTACTCCAACAAGTGAAACTTGCCTATCGGCAAAAGATGCGAGATATGTCTATCCGAAGTGTGATTATGTTTCATGACAACGCTCGGCCACATACAGCTGCATTGACTCAAGGAAAATTGAACAAAATGCATTGGGAAACCCTTGAACCCCCGCCTTACAGTCCTGATTTGTCGCCATGTGACTACCACATGTTTGGGCCACTTAAAGAAGAACTGGGAGGCCACCACTTTGAGGACAACGAAGGTGTAGAAACGTTTGTGTGCAATTGGTTATCGACACGACCAGTTTCATTCTTTGAGAAAGGTATTAAAAAACTTCCGATTCGGTGGGAAAAATGTATACATCTAAGAGAGGCGACTATGTAGAAAAATAATATGTATTAAAATTTGTATTGATCGTATCAATAAAATTTTTAAAACAAAAGTCCGGTTCATATATGATTCACCCTCGTATAACGAGTACCATGGAAAATTTGTAACAAGACCTGGTGCATAATCAGTTTTCTACGAAAATGAAGAGAATGTGTTATTGAAATCGGCGGCGAAATTCGCAGATTGAGTTTATGCAAGGAACTTATTTGTAGAATTGTTACAATAAGCTAAGATTTAATAACATTCTAGACCCATGGATGCATTTACAAAACTATTATTTGTGTATTGTTCGTGGTTGAGAATACTTTCCAATTCTGTTAGAAAAATGGACGGTATCAAAGTAACCCTGATCGCAGTTTAAAATTGATCACCGACATTTTACTTTTTCTCTCGAAAAATAATGAGAAAAATAAAATTTGTATGAAAGAAATGGACACTACAGACAAAACTGATATTTACATTTATTTTTACATGTTTTTCCTCGCATATTTTAAGAAAAAAAATTGTTTTAATTCTGAAACTGATCAAAGTCACCCCATTCTACGGCACTCTGATTGTAAAAGGCCCATTAATTTCAGATAGTTATATAAAGATATTTAACAACAATAGAAACTAGTCAATATAAAACAAATCTCACAACTGTATAACATTGGAAATATGTATCGTCAACACTATAAACGCATCTAATGGTTGAGTATCAACGGCATTTGAAATTTGTGAATGTAACTTAGGTCGATATTTAGTCATAAATTCGTCACGCCCAAGTCTTATATAAATAAGTGTAGTTTGGAAATTCCTTGGGGTCACATGAAATGCTGTTATTTACGTCTATGCTTTAGTTTTTTAGCTACATTTCAAATCCTTATCAAAATCAGTTAAAATAAGAGGATATAATGAGGCATATAGAACAGTGATGCAATGGCCATGAATTTAATTACAAATGTTGAGTTACACGTTACACTGTTCTAGATGAAGGTTAGGTCCACACAACCTTACTGACACAAATCATATGATTTCTTATTTGTTCTATCATTAAAAAGTTAATATTTATGATATTAACAAGAAAAATATAGAATTATTTTTTCAAAATTAGTTTTAGAAAAATGCTAATGTAACTAACGGAATTGTGAGTAAAGCGAGACTTCTCAATGACCACATAGAAATATCTACTTAAGTTTTTTTATTGAACGATTACATGAAGCATTTCTAATACTTCAAGATGTGCATGGAAAAAAATAAAAGGAATGGAAATTAGCGAATCCCCAACGAAAAAACATAAGTCTCAGCTTTCAAATGTTTAATAACAACTGGTTAACCAAACTAAATTAGAAGATGCACTTGTTCCAAAATGTTTTGACAGAATATGCCAAAATATTACTAACTTGCTAATGCTAATGATATAAGACTTTGATTAACTGGTAGAAACAGGAACAAGCACTAGCGGATCTAGGGAGTCAGCTAAGGGGCTGAAGCCCCCCCCCCCATTCATCTGAGTGGTATGCTTTTTTAGTGTTTATTAACCGACTTCCAAAAAGGAGGAGGTTATCAATTCGTCGGGCCTTTTTTTTGTATGTATGTTCCCTGAATTCTCCTGTGGTGAACCGTTTTGTATGAATATAGTCTTGTTTTATAGAGTATATATCCGGATTGGTGAAACTTCAAATTTGGGAAAAGAATTCTATTGGTAAAGTGAAGAAATTTGTGAATGAACACATGCGTGCATGGAAATGGACCAATATCCCTAACATATTGGTCGATTTTTCGAAAACTCCTTATGGATGTGTATAGTTTTTTAACGTTTAATCTATTAAGGAAGATCCTTAGGTGATCTCATATACTTTTCTGGGACGTGCAACTTACAGTTTTGCAGAAAATCTTCGAAAATTCCAAAATTATTATCAAAAATTTCATCGAAATGACATAACGGACATTTCCTCATAAATATTTTAATTCCAACGTAATAGTGCGGGAATTTTAGGCACTGGAAGTTTTAATTGCGAACTTGAAAATTTTCTATGTACATCTCAAGCATATAGGTAGTAAAGTATAGTATTTTCGACTCCTTAAATCAATGAGTACCAAGCTCGTTTTGTTTGTATATCCGGCAAATACCTATTTAAATGAATTTTTTTCCATTTTGCGAAGACGGTGCTTTTGGTTGTCACATTCTCCCGGCCTAATAGAAAATTCAGTGACAACACATGTCAATCTAAACTGCTATTTGTGGGTTTATACACAGGATGTTTAGTTATAGTAAACAAAATCACAAAGTAAAGTGACAGAAGGAGTTTCATTTAAATGATGATTGAAATATAAGTTAGGCCGTTTAGCTGTATATACAGGATGTATGACATATTGGGTGGGGTGGACGATTGGTGGTATAAAAATGGTGAAAAAAATGTGAAATTAAAGTTATATAGGGTGATTAAATAACTGTTATATGATATGAACGTAAACAAATCATATGCAGGATGGTTGAAATATATGCTGAAGTTAAATTATATTAATACAGTGTGATTAAAAAATTACTTATTTTATAGCACATAAGAAGTCGCATAAAGTGTGGAGAGGAATTAATGTTACACAGGGCGATAATATAAAATGTGAAAAATGAAATAATTTATGGGGTAGACCACAAGGAGTTATATACTATGGTTGAAATATAGGACGGATTTGACTTCGTAAATATGGGATGGATTCTACTACGTCCTATAGTTTACAGAAGGCAGCTAACAAATTTATGCTTGTCCATTGGCAGTCGTATGTACAGGATGGTTGGTACATAGGGTGGAGTGGAATTATATATAGTTATACAGAGTTGTGAAAAAAAGTTGAGAAAAGGTTACATGGCGTTGTCCATAAGGCATAAATATATTTTGGGCTTATTAAGTCAACGCGTACTAGTACACATTTAAACATTTACCTGTCAATTTAAATGAAAATATATCATTGTGTAATGTTGAGGCTTTCGATGTTACCTGGTCCTGTCTATTAAGGTTATACATACAAAATAAAAAATAAAAAACTACCTGAGTTCAAAAAAACTAAAAAGTTGAAAATAAAACATTTAAAAATATATATATAACCGACTTCCACCTATAACTAAAAAACCAAAAATAATTATAACAAAATACAACTCTAGCAAATAAATAACACATTCAATGTTGTTAGGTACCTACCCAGGAAGTAAAAAATGTAAACATTAAACGGTGCTCATTCTGTACAAATTAATTACCTACCAATATAGTATATTTTTGAAGTCGGTGCCAAGCAACAATCAAGTTTGATGAAGTACGCAATGAAGGATATTAGATTTGCCTGGCACCGACTTCAAAAATATACTAGATTGGTAGGTAATTAATTTTAATTTGTATAGAATGAGCACCTTCCAATGTTTACATTTTTTGGCTTTTTAGTTATCGGTAGAAGTCGGTTA